>JBBELK010000403.1:0-600000 GCA_037783545.1 Henricia sp. BOLD:AAB3569 | reverse complement strand
ACATGCATATTTTGGTTATTTTGGGGGTGTAATTTGATACTTGATGACGTCACGCTTAATGCCGTCATAATATTATACTTGCTGGTAAAAGTCTGCCATAGGACCTATGCCTGTGCTTAGTTTCTTCAAGATTCAAATTGGTTTGATGGACATTGCTGCTAAAAATGTGCAAAAATTGAGATTTTCGTTTTCATTGAACTTTGACCTCAGATTGACCCCGGAAGGAAGGGTCGGATGAAAATGCCCACACAAAGAAAATTGTAGGCCATGATCTGATCTATAAGCCTGCCAAATACGAAGATCATAGGTCACGTGGTTTTCCAGACGGAAGCATTTTAAAACATGCATTTTTTGGTCATTTCTGGGTTGTAATTTGATACCCGATGACGTCACACTTGTATGCACACCTTCACATTGGGGTTGATGTTCCTACCAAGTTTCAAGTTGATAGCTTGAACCGTTTTGAAGAAAACCTCTGGAAACGTTTGAGTGGAAAAAGAAAAAGAAAAGGGGGAAAACAAGACAAAGAAATCGTACGAGAGTAATAGGTGATCGGGCTGTTGGCCCGATCACCTAATTATGTTTTTGCAAGTTTGACTTCAATACTGCTGTATTCAAGATGTTTATACACGTATACGTACACTCTCGGAACGCTGGTTAAAATATCACTGTTTAAAAATTAGTTGGTTAAAAATCTCGTAATGTTGGTTAAATTATATGAGACGGGTAAGAAATACTCTGCTTTCGGGTTAGGTAAACTGCAGGTTGTGTAAAATATAAGATGAGAGGGCTGTATTTTAACCAACTATGGTTATAATTGTTACCACCCGCAAAGCGATGTTGGTTAAAAAGATTTGCCCAACCATGTCACGTGGTGTCCAGTGAAAGCTACCATTGGTTAGTGACTCGCTTGTCTGTAGAATAGAAGCAGCGACAAAATGCCCACGCGCGGTGACCGTTTTATGTCTGTGTGCATTGTGCGTGTAAAACTATACACAAACGTACGGCAACTGTGTGAAATGGCGAATGTGTTGACGGCAAATTTGCAAAATGTAGTGGTGTTTCCGAGCCAAAACAACTATTTTAAGATAAGTTCTGCCTCTTTATTTGGTGTGTGGTCCGATCGGTGGAGGGTGGGGAGACATTTTAATGGTTGCTAGCGGTCGGTTTTTGAAACCTTTCTCGAAGATTTAAGCCGAAAGTGTTATTTTTTACCCGTACGGGTTGTCACGAGTATAACGTTACTTACACGTTGTAGGCCGTGTGTAGCGAGTATACACTGTTAACAAATATATGTTCATTTACAGTACATTCATATGTCAATTGGCATTACATTATGTGCGTGTTTTGCACAATAATTTATCTGGTTCTTTAGAAAGTGCAGTAATTAACCTTTTTGCTTCCACATCCACAAAGGTCTGTGGCTACCATGAGCAATTTCATAAAGCTTCCACATCCAAACTGGGGATTGCATTGATTTTTTTTTCCTCGTCGATATTATTTTTATGAGCTATTTTCATTGCTAAGTTAAAACAGACAAACGCGTACAAGACCCATTTGTTACTGAACACGCTCCTTTAACGGCGAGTCACCCTTGCAGGCCCCATAACCTTTATTTCTGATCTTCATTCGTCGCGTAGCCTATGGTGTGGTACGGTTTATTCAGTGACGTAGAGATAACAATTTCTCTTCACGTCTCTGAATAAAAAGGAGAAACGGTTATCATCGCGCACGTGTCTCTCATCACGTGATACACATCACGTGATTAATAGCTGGGTGCTACCTAACTACAGTGTGGTACCCGGACCAAAAAGTTTTGACTAGACTGAATTATTCAGTCGTTGTATGTGGAATATGTGGAGCGGGAACCAGTCTAGGTGCTACCCACAATTCCGTTTACGCACATACATTGAAAGATCTAGACTGGTTCCCGTCCACATATTCCACATGAGAATAGACTGGTTCCCGTCCACATATTCCACACTTTCGCAATAAGCGAACCAATCTATAGGGATCGGAAACCAATATATGAAAGATCATGCCCACATATCACGAACACCGCGACCCCACGTACACATTGAAATATCCCACATATATGTCGAAATATCGCACATATATTTTTAACAACTTACTCTTTCGCGTTTAGGTCGACCGGTTATAGGTAAAAACGGCGTAGTAGTGTTCATTCGTTTTGAACGTACGTCGGACCGTGGGTTGACTGACTGGTCATCAGTGACCAATAAAATCGTCAACACCGCAAGCTGCACCCAGCTTAACCGTAGTATACCTAAAGCTGTATTTTTGAAATGAAACATGCATATGCATGTAATAGTAAAAGCCACCTCTCATGACACATGCAATTTGCGCCTTTGTGTTGGGCGTGCACAGCTGTCTTCGCGTGTTTCATGCCAGGGCAATGCATGGTATGTGGCAATGCATGGTATGTGGCAATCTAATCTGCACCTGCCTTTGAAAAAAATGAATTCAGAACGACATGTGGGAGAAGATACTGTTCCCCAGAAAATTGTCCCCTATCCCTTCCCCCGGAAAAAAATCTCTAAATAATCTAGGATATTGTTGTCGCCCGGAAAATGTCTCCTTGGACGGTATGTGCGGAGGACATAGGGTGGATAGTCAATAAAGCTCGCCGAGGTTGAAGCAAACTAGTTCACTAATGTACCACTAATGTACAGAATATTGACTGTGGAATGGTGCAAACTAATGCCCCGGGGTAATCTTGATAAGTACGGCAAGCCTGCTATAAGGCGCCTTCACGTGTCAGGGGGTCAAAAGGTGGTTCTATTATTTTCTCCCAATCTCTCTCCCGTGACCTTTTGACCCCCTGTGATAGCGCCCTAATTAATTAGCAGGTCTGTTGATAGTCTTGGCCCAAGATAGACTTGATGTCAAGTCTGTAACTAGACCGGTTGTTTCGTAAACGGCAGCAGCGTAGTCGCGAATGGACTGGAAACAAGTCTAATCGACCTCTAGTTACAGACTTGAGAAACCTGTTTCCGTGTTGTACACGGTCTATGGAGATTGCTACCAGAATTGGACGTAGAGAGTTGATTGGTCGAAACGCGGGACTACATTAATATTCATGGTACTCCTTTAAATGGATGTGTTTTTGTGAATTTTGAATTGGGTTTCATCTCCATCGTAATAATAACGCAAATAGTGCAAATTTGTTCAGGCTACATGTACATCATGTGACATGTAAGCCTATTCGACTTGATCAGTTTATGCGAATTTGGGATTATCGATGGTTTTTGTTTAAAATATAATCGCAAACGCTGATGATTGCATGATTGTCAGATCGTGGTTTTGGAGAAAGATAGAGCTGAAATTGTGAACAGTGCTGTCAAGCATGGGCGCCAAAGAATGGGGTTGTGGGCCTCGTTGAAACCGAAGCTAGGGATTTGGAAATCTGTGACATCGTCAGCCACACAGTCGTGACACTATTTTTGATATCTGTTGCAACTTGTCTGTTGTGTGAAAATGGTTTTAACTCAAAATATAAATTTTGGATTTTTTTCAAAGTCTCATAAGAAAATGGGGCAGTTTTAATGTGCTTTTCAAGCTTTCGGTCAAATATGTCACCTTCTCAACATCGCAGATTTTCGATGGTGAGGAAAGATTTGTTTGCAGGACTTTTTCTAATCTGGAGCGAAGATCTGATTTATCAAGACTGTAATATTTCTTGCAGGATAGCTAGTAAATTAGTCGTGTTACAAACTAAGCACGCACGCCACTTGTAGGTATTATGCTGACCATTTTAGCCACCAGCAACACGTTTTGAAAATCAACTAGTCGAAGAAGAATGTTACAAACAATTTGTAGTAAAACAAAAAACAAACACCGGGCAAAATTACTGACCCGCTAGCTCGAGTTTGGAAAGTTGGCAGTGCGCTCGATCCCTTTCAATTTTACATAAACTTGAGCGCATCTTAGTCTGTGGTGCGTTAACTGGACTGCAGTGCCACAACAGTTGGAAAACGATAAAGCAACAGAAGGTAAAAATAGTTTTAATACATTCTGCTCAGCTTCAATTGTTTTCTGCGACGTGGTAAAGGGCTGTGCAGTTTAATTTATCGATGTATTTAGCCCTTGACGTGACACAAGTAATTGGCGCAATCACATATCTATTAAGGGACTGATACCGAGTTAATACTTGAATATGATACTGTTAGAACACATTCATCAAAAGAAGCTGATACAAGATCTCCCATAATCTTTATAGGGGAGATCTTTTTAATGAATATTGTTGTACATTTATTTGTACATCATAAATGCTCTTGACTGTAACTTAACATACTACATTTCACTAAACGCTTAACACAGTTTCTCTAAATAACAGTATTGAAGTTTTAAAACACGCATTAACCGAATCAGATAACATTACATCCCCTCTGGTAGAAGTGGACGTTACCACGGCACGATGGCCGAAATGTTATTGGCTGGTTCTATGGCAACAGCGTGATTATATATTACGCGCCATGAAGCATTAATATTGGCGCGAATACAGGTTTCTCAAGTCTCTAGACAGGTACTATTCATAACAACGACTGTTGCGTGTGGGGATTATAGGCGTCAGACGGACCAAATACGACTGTCTAGAGACTTGACCTCAAGTCTAGGCCCAAGACTACTCTAGTCGATATTGGTTTGTGTACGCGTTGACCATTCCCAGTAGTGCGCCCTCTTACAGCACTAACTAACTGGCCAGCCCTTTGCTCACTAGAGTAGGCAAAGGGCTGGCCAGTTATAGTGCTGCAAGAGGACGCACTACTGAGAATGGCCAACGCGTACACAAACAAATATCGACTATAGAGTAGTCTTGGGCCAAGACTAGTCTGTTGACTGTCATCCCATAATTAGAGAGGGCGTTATACATGTAGTTTTGACCATCACTAGAATAAAGACCACTCAATATTTATTGATACATGCATACACTAATACACTTTCAAATATCGACTATAGAGTAGTCTTGGGCCAAGACTAGTCTGTTGACTGTCATCCCAAGATTAGAGAGGGCGTTATACATGTAGTTTTGACCATCACTAGAATAAAGACCACTCAATATGTATTGATACATGCATACACTAATACACTTTTTAAATGTGAAGCTATTGTATTCAACCTTGAAGATCCATGTACATAGATGGGTGGCGCCATAAACCTTACTAACAGTCCGCATTGGACTTTTTTGGACTGAGCCGATGTGGGCGTCGCTATGTTTGCTTAACGCTATAAGTGCAAAGTGGGCAAAACCCTTTTGCCCACCGAGCACCCATATCGGCACATCTTGAATTGGGAGTGCGCACTCTAGTTTTTTATATATAACTCTTTGTGTATACGGCATATATACCGCAAATCTCAACTGGCGAAAGTTTATGGTAGTTTTTCCCGAATCCGCAAGTCAAAGTTTCCGCCAAAGTGTTGACAGCCAGTAACCCGAACCCCTCGCTAGGCTTCATAATATGTCAATACGAGTATAGAGCTTCTGCACCAGCGGCCATGACAGTGGGCAGGTTTTCTTAACAATATAACCACAAAGCACCTATCATGCATGACTCATGGTAACAATGTGACCTGTCATGGCCGCCGCGCAAAGGCTCTATTGCAATACGTGCAATACAGGCAACCAAAAGCGTTTGCATGTGAAAACCCATGACGGAAAGTAGTTTGCATATGAAAGGCAAGACCCACGTACGATGCAGGTAACCAAAAGTCGTTTGCATGTGAAAACCCAGGACGGAAAGTCGTTTGCATTTGAAAGGCAAGACCCACGATGCAGGTAACCAAAAGTCGTTTGCATGTGGAAACCCAGGACGGAAAGTAATTTGCAATTGAAAGGCAAGACCAAAACTAAATTTCCAGTGGGGGAGAGACGACATTTCATGGGGGCCGACGATTTTTGGAAAGCATATCTTGGAATTTAATTTTCTGTCGATTCGAGAATGTAATTTCCTCAAATACTTTGTCCAATCTAAACGAAAACAAAATACCTTCAATTTTGTCATCTATAATGACAATTTGCGATCTCACCTTAGAAAATCCCGAGTTATGGCATCCCGTACCCTTCTCCGTAATTGTCCATTGTTGCGATGGAGGTACAACTGGGCAATGTTACCAAGCCCCAATAGACAGCCCAAGTGTGACGTGTTGCCATGGCAATTGGCTCTAAACTAACATGGCCGTCGGAAAAAGTACCATTGCAAAAGCACGGTTCAGTGATATTTAGTTTAGAGCCAATTGCCTAGGCAACCAACAAAATATGACGTAGTCTATATATATGAGGCCTATGGATTAGATAACCTGCTAAAATCAGATTCCTTTCCTTCTCTGGTAATAACGTTTTTCGGTGCTTGTCTCCGTAAAACACACTTTGGCTCCAGGGGGAGTGATGGTGGCTTTCCAAGAGCCTTCGGTAATGCGTTGCCATGGTAACACTCTTTTGATTGGCGAGGGTCTTGGGGGCGTTCCAGTTCTTTCGCGCCTTTCGGGCCACATTTGTTCGTTATCCACTGCCGAGTAAGTTCGCAAAAAATAATAGTGTTGCAAAATCGCAAAAAATTACAAAAACTGACGGTGTTTCGGCTCCTTCTGCGTTAACATCTGCCGTGATATGGCACGGGGCAACCGAGGAAGAAAGCGGAAGGCTCGGGAAATCAACAGTCAAGCAGACGGGAGCGATAATCCGGGTACAAAAACATCGAATTTGCCACGGCAAACTCGCGCACAGGCAAAGGCACTACGTGCATTATTAAACCCGGCTTCAGTAGCTGATGACATCGATCGCCCACACAGTGCAGCGCAAGGGCGCCCTCTCTCGGCAGAGGGAGCACAGTCATCGACTGCTCGCTCAGCTGACTTTGATAATGGCCGTTCAGCCGACGATGTCGCGGGTCCTTCGCGATTTTGCGGCCCCTCCTCTGGGCAACGACGACAGCAAGCGGACTCTACGGGTACTGGAAATAATTTTTCCTTGCCTGCCAACGTGAACGAAGGCCGCCCCACGGATCAAGACGGTTATATTGCTTGCCCTCCTGGAACAATTCAGTGTCGGCCAGCTCAAGTAGCAGAAGTTGGGGAACGGTCTGCAACGTTTCCGACTACCGGTACATCAGGGACAGACACTTTGCTTCCCACATTGGTCAGTCATGACAGTGGGGGGCTCACACACTTGACTCCTGGGGTGCAGCACATGATGCACTATGCACCACCACAGGGATCATCAATGCAGGTGTTCCCAAGTGGGTCATCACAGCAACTCATGTCACTGCAGGCCCCTTCCACCAGAGGCCCTACGGGAGGAAATCAGCATCCCAGGCATTGAGCGCAGCGGCATCTTCCCAGCGTGAACATGGTCACGGTGAACCAAGTCATCGTCCACTGGGTGAGTGTTTTGTCGGTAATTGGCCAGTTTTAGGGAGTGTTGCATCAGTTGATGCGCAGCAAACCCCATTAGTTTCAGTTTGCGATCCCCTAGGGTCCACAATCCCCGCCAATGTTAAGGAGAAAATCTTGAAAAGTGAGTTCATTGAGCTAGACCTGTTGCTGGAGCGCAATTTCCGTGGTCCTCCCCCGTCTAATTTCACTCTTAGCCTCAATAACATGGGGCAACTGCTGCTTCAGGATCCTAAGAAAAAACCTCAGATCACTTCTATCCTCAACTGGACGGATGCATTTCTCGTGTTTTCCTCCATTTTCATTGGGGCACATCCTGGGAGGGCCTTGGAGCTTCTGAAATACATGCATGTGATTCGAATGGCTGCAGCTAGGTTTGCAGGCAAAGGCTGGCTTGATTACGATCGGCAGTTTCGCATGCGGCAGCAGATTCATCCAAATAGATCGTGGGCTGTCATCGATGGCGAATTGTGGGCCCTTTTTGTAACAGTCGCTGGGACGTCACATGTTGGTTTCGGGGGGCAAAGGGAGTATCAGGCTAATTCGTATCAGACGAATTCGTTTCAGTTTCCTAAGCAACGCCCCTTTCGTGGCCGGTCCTCCGCATTTAGCGCGGGTCTGTGCTTTGCCTTCAACCGCTCCAGTTGCACCAACTCTCAGTGCAAGTATGCCCACAAATGTTCCTCATGTCACTCCTCAGATCACGGAGCCCATGCATGCAGGCCCCAGATTGCCAAACCACAGGGTGGCAAGCCACAGGCATTCCGTCGCAGCTAGTTCTTTTAACCAGACGAGCGTTCAAAGTTGCACATGTTCAAATTGGTGCCAGTGCCTGTGCTGTTTAGCACACACACCAGTTCGACTTTCTGTCTTATTGCCTTTGTTGGATTTGTACCCCAAAACTGAGGCTGCAACGTGTTTGCGCAATGGGTTCACAGTGGGATTCAAATTAGGTTTTTGTGGCTCCAGGGTAGGTTTTGACTCTCAACCCCCCCCCCCCCTCCCCCCCCCCCCCTCCCCCCCCCCCCCCCCCCCCCCCCCCCCCCCATCAGTTAGGCAAAAAACTTCCATTGCATTGGAGAAACTGAATGACGAAGTTCAGCTGGGACGTATGGCGGGTCCCTTTTTAAGAAAACCTATTGAGAATCTCTCGATTTCGCCAATTGGACTCATTCCTAAATCTGTCCCAGGCACCTTCAGGTTAATTCATAATTTGTCTTACCCAGAGTCCGGGTCCATTAACGAAGGGATTGACAAACGTTTTTGTGCCGTTCAGTATTCCAACTTTGACGACGCAATCAATTTGGTCATTGGAGCAGGGAAAGGTGCACTCATGGCTAAGGCTGACATTAAATCGGCCTTTCGGCTACTCCCGATCCATCCCGAAGACTTTTGTCTGTTGGGCATTAAAGTTTGTGATCAGTTTTTTGTCGACAAAGCCTTACCCATGGGGGCAGCTTGCGCCCCTGCCCTGTTTGAAACCTTTTCCACCTTTTTGGAATGGGCGATCAAAAGGCAGTCTGGGTCTCAGCGCATTTGTCACTATGCTGACGATTTTCTGTTTGTTGGACAGAAATGCACTTCAGGAGCTACTTCTTGTCAAGGAATCCTTCATTGTTTCCAAGAATTTTGCAGAAATTTAGGAGTGCCTTTGGCAGAGGAAAAAACAGTTGAGCCCACTACACAGTTGATTTTTCTTGGCCTTGAAATTAATTCTGTCAATCAAAATGTCTCTGTCCCAGCAGATAAGCTTCACACCATTTCGGAGAAAATTAAGGCCACATTGCGATCGGAAAAAGTTTCATTGCGAACCCTTCAATCCCTCATTGGTTCCCTGTCATTTATTTGTCGGGCTGTGGTTCCGGGACGGGCATTTTTGCGCCGACTGATTGACCTCCTGAAAGGTGTCAAAAAACCATGGCACCAAATTCAGCTTACTGTAGGTGCCAAGGAAGACTTGAACATGTGGCAAGTTTTTCTTCAGAAATTCAATGGAAGGGCCATTATTCCAGATCGTTTCTTGATCCAGGATTCGGACTTGCAACTGTTTACGGATGCAAGTGGTGGCATTGGGTTCGGGGGTTACTTCCGGGGGAGATGGTTTTCCGGCCCCTGGCCTCAATCAGTTTTTGCAGCAGCACATTCCATCGCATGGTTGGAATTCTTTCCCGTTGTCGTGGCTGTTTCACTTTGGGGAAAAACATTGGCTGGAAAACGGATCTTAATCCGGTCAGACAACACGGCAGTTGTGGCCATCATTAACAACCAGTCCTCAAAATGCCCACAGATCATGAAATTAGTTCGATTTTTTGTTCTTCAGTGCCTTTTTGACAATGTCACTTTCAGGGCTAGGCATATCCCGGGTGTGCAAAATAACATTGCAGACGCCTTGTCCCGTTCGCAGATGGTACGCTTCAGGGAGCTGGCTCCGTCAGCGGCCAGTCTGGGCACAGAAGTTCCGGCTTTTCTTTGGAAGCTATAAATGCAGAGACGGAGCGGCTCTTGGGGGCGTCCATGGCGAGCGGTACATGTGTGAGCTACAATAGGGGTGTTTCACAATTTCAACAATTTCGCCGCCAAGCTGGGCTTCAGTCTCAATGGCCGGCCCCTAGTGGCCATGTTGCAGCTTTTATCGCACACCTTTCTTTACAAGGTTTGGCGCCTTCTACAATCAGCTCATGCATTTCTGCAGTGGCCTTTTGCCACAAAGTCAATGGCTGGCCAGACTCCACGAATAATTTCTTTGTTCAAAAGCTTCGGGAGGGGTGTCGTAGACAGCGTCACAATCGTGACAGTAGACGCCCTATCACACCAACCCTTTTAGGGAAGCTCTGCAATTCATTAAGCCTCGTGGCCTCATCAGACTTTGAGGTCTCCTTGTTCCGCGCAGCCTTCACACTTGCCTTTTTTGGGTTTCTCCGCCTGGGTGAATTCACTGCTGATTGTAAATCAGCAGATTGTTCTCGGATTTTGGGGCTTAATGATATTGGGTGGGAGGTCAATGACCCATTAATCCTAAATGTCAGGCTTCGGTTCTCTAAGACTGACCAGCGGGGAAAGTCAGTAGTCCTGGGGTTCCATAGAGTCCCAAATTCCCACCTTTGCCCCGTTCAGTCGCTCTTGGGTTACTTGCAAAAGCGGTCGTCATCGGGGGGCCCGTTGTTTGTTCACTTTGACGGATCCCCGTTAACGGCGTACCAATTTCGTCACATGTTGAAAAAGTGTCTCGAGACATTGGGGGTGCCCCCGACAGGATTCAGTGGCCATAGTTTCCGCATTGGGGCGGCAACGTCTGCTGCTGTTAACGGTATTCCAGTGTCAGAGATCCAGTCATTGGGTCGATGGAAATCTGCAGCAGTTAATCTGTACATTCGCCCAGACAAAATCTAATGCTTTGTTGCCCAATTTGAGGTGGTTTAAATGAATGTTACCCTTACAAATCCCCTTTGTTTTTCCAGGATTTGTTCTCTGTGTTTTCTTATTTTTACAGGCACGGGCCGCACTTGGGTGGTGGGTGACAGCATCGTATTCAGGGCAAGTCAGACTGATCCTCGCTGCTCTTCAACTGGGTGCCTTAAGTGGTTTGGCGTGAGAGGCGCGAGGATCTCTGCACTGGTTCCCATCATCAATAGGCATCTCAAGAATGAGCCAGTCCCCAACACCATTGTGGTTCACTTAGGAACCAATGACTTATTTGTAACTCCTGTTAAGGAAATTCGTAGTAGAATGGAGGAGGGCCTCCGCAGTCTCCGGAACCTGCTTCCCGACACTCGAATTGTGTGGTCGGACATTCTGCCCCGGTTGTTCTACTATGGTGAAGTGCGTCGAGGGGTAGGCAAGAAAAATATTGCCGCTCTTAACAAGTTTGCCCATCGGGTTTGTGCCCAGTTGAGTAATGCTTGTGCTATTGTGCATTCTCACAATCTCAACCCCTCTGACCATTCCCCGTTTTGGCGGGATGGGCTCCATCTGTCTGGTGCGGGGAACATTAAATTCTGCGAAAATGTGCACAACAGTCTTGCCCTTTTTGCGCTGAGTCCAGAGGCCCCCCTCTATCCGGCTGTCGAGTAGGTTTGGTTTTCGTTGCCGGTTTATGAGGATAATTTGTTTCACAAAAGTTTCATTTTGGGGGTGGGGTTTGTTCAAGTTCCCGCATTGGGAACTTGTGGGGGTGTTTGCAAGTTCCCGCATTGGGAACTTGTTTGGTGGTTTTTTTACTGACAAGGATTTAACTGTTTCATTTTTCAAGCCTTGGGACCTCTTCCTAGGGTCTGCCTCTGTGTAGTTTGCGGAGGTGGGAATGGGCGTGGTCAAAATTGGGGGGTTGGCTCCTCCTGATGGACTTGGGTTGGTTTTTTCTTGCCGACTCAGAAACCCCAGAATTACACTCGGGGTTTTAGAGATTGGGAGTTTTATTTATTTATTTTTCCCCAATGTTTGGCCTGAACTTTTGTTACACCTAGTTTTAATTTAGTAAGCGGTCAAGGTTGACTATATCATAGTGTTAAGTTTTGACGATTATTTATATGTGTACAGCGTGATAGTTTACTGCAAGTTGTAAATTACTGTAAAAAGCTCTTTGAAAGTCAAAATAAGATGTTGTTCGGTTAAGACCTGCAGGCAAATACGGTACCACAGTTTCATGTACACATATTCCTTTCTGAGTAAGTGGAATGATTGTTTTGCACTTTTGTTGAGAAAGAAAAGAGAAATGAGTCGTGAGATAATAAACTCTCGGCAGTGGATGGCCGAAAAAAATTGGCAAATTGGTTTCCCTGGGTTCTCTCTCTCTATCTGGAGCCAATAACGTTTTTCGGTGCTTGTCTCCGTAAAACACACTTTGGCTCCAGGGGGAGTGATGGTGGCTTTCCAAGAGCCTTCGGTAATGCGTTGCCATGGTAACATTCTTTTGATTGGCGAGGGTCTTGGGGGCGTTCCAGTTCTTTCGCGCCTTTCGGGCCACATTTGTTCGTTATCCACTGCCGAGTAAGTTCGCAAAAAATCCCACCCTCCCGTCCCAATGGGTTTTGCTGGGAGTGTTTTTTGTGGAAAAACTTTTTCTGAGTTTTGTGTTGGGCGTGCACCTTTAAAAAACAAAAAAAACAAAAACAAAAACAAAAACAAAAAATGGAAAAGAAAATCATTTTTCCTTTTGCGTGGGATGGGGCATCCTGGGCATGTTTTGTGCCAGATTTGGGGCAGTTCGCTCATGGTTGAAGGAACTCGGTTTTATGAGCAGATTTCTTTGTTTTTATTTTGTTGTTGAACCTTTTGAAGAACAAAGGGTGAAAGATAGATAAGCCGTTTCAGTAATTTTAACATTTGTTGTATTTTGTATGGTTTAAAGCACATGTACCGGTATTAGCCATTGATGGCAGACTTAGTTTTCAGTAGTTTTAAATTAAGGACTTGTTTAAATCAGGGGTGGGTTTTTCCCAGATGTTGACTCAGAATTTTGTGGCTTTTCCAGTGTTGTTTCGGGTACACGTTCATGTGTATTTTACAGACTGCCGGGATGTGGCCTTAGCCAGGCAGTTGTGTAGTGGTTGGGGATAATTTGGTGTGTCCTCGGATGGGGTTTTCCCCGGGAGAAGGGTTCAATGATCACTTTGGAAGCAAGGGATAAATTGAGTTCTGGTTTTGCTCGGATGTGGTTTTTGATGTGGTTTTTCCTGGGCGAGGGTAAGAAATTGTCCCCTTTTGCTGCTGGAGGGGGTACCCAGCGGATTTTATTTCAGTTTAAACTCGAAGGTGGGTTTTACCCGAGAAAGGGGATTTGGTAATGTTGTGCAAGTTTGGCGCATTGTGGTTTTTTTACTGACAAGGATTTAACTGTTTCATTTTTCAAGCCTTGGGACCTCTTCCTAGGGTCTGCCTCTGTGTAGTTTGCGGAGGTGGGAATGGGCGTGGTCAAAATTGGGGGGTTGGCTCCTCCTGATGGACTTGGGTTGGTTTTTTCTTGCCGACTCAGAAACCCCAGAATTACACTCGGGGTTTTAGAGATTGGGAGTTTTATTTATTTATTTATTTTTCCCCAATGTTTGGCCTGAACTTTTGTTACACCTAGTTTTACTTTAGTAAGCGGTCAAGGTTGACTATATCATAGTGTTAAGTTTTGACGATTATTTATATGTGTACAGCGTGATAGTTTACTGCAAGTTGTAAATTACTGTAAAAAGCTCTTTGAAAGTCAAAATAAGATGTTGTTCGGTTAAGACCTGCAGGCAAATACGGTACCACAGTTTCATGTACACATATTCCTTTCTGAGTAAGTGGAATGATTGTTTTGCACTTTTGTTGAGAAAGAAAAGAGAAATGAGTCGTGAGATAATAAACTCTCGGCAGTGGATGGCCGAACAAAATTGGCAAATTGGTTTCCCTGGGTTCTCTCTCTCTATCTGGAGCCAATCTGTACTCGCAACGCCTGCGCCCCTTTTAACAGGGGTATTTGGGGTTCTCAATAGAGAGAACAACGATAGCTTTCAGTGAGTTACCTGCACGAATAATACATGCACTTTGTCTTGCTTTTACATGCAAACTGCTTTTCGTCCTAGGTTTTCACATGCAAACGACTTTTGGTTTCCTGAATTGCACGTGGGTCTTGCCTTTCATATGCAAACTATTTTCCGTCCTGTGTTTTCACATGCAAACGACTTTTGGTTGCCTGCATTGCACGTGGGTCTTGCCTTTCAAATGCAAATTACTTTCCGTCCTGGGTTTTCACATGCAAACGACTTTTGGTTACCTGCATCGTACGTGGTCTTGCCTTTCATATGCAAACTACTTTCCGTCCTGGGTTTTCACATGCAAACGACTTTTGGTTGCCTGTATTGCACGTGGGTCTTGCCTTTCACATGCAAACTATTTTCCGTCCTGGGTTTTCAAATGCAAACGACTTTTGGTTGCCTGTATTGCACGTTGGTCTTGCCTTTCAAATGCAAATTACTTTCCGTCCTGGGTTTTCACATGCAAACGACTTTTGGTTGCCTGTATTGCACGTGGGTCTTGCCTTTCACATGCAAACTATTTTCCGTCCTGGGTTTTCAAATGCAAACGCCCACATCGGCACAGTCCGCAAACGTGACTTCAATAGCCAGTGACACTCTAGTTTTCTATATATAACTCTATGGCCGTACACCTTCGCCACTTATTTTCCCTAATGGCATGATAGTGCTTCATAACGTGTAAATTTGTTCAGGAAACATTTTTTGTCATGCTCCATAGACTGGCTCAGTGCATGGAGGGAAAACTACCATACACCTTCGCCAGTTGAGACTCAATGCACTGAGTCCATGCAGGCAGCATAACATAAAAACCTAGGCCATTTTCATAGCTAAAATCATGTTTCCTAAAAAAAATTACTCTTTCTGAGGCATAATTTGTCATATGTCATATTAGGGAAAATTAGTGCCGCCACATTGGACTTAAAATGGGAAAAGTACCCACATGTATAACGTCCTCTCTAATCTTGGGATGACAGTCAACAGGCCTATTTAATTAGGGCGCTTTCACAGGGGGTCAAAAGGTCACGGGTCACTGTTGCTTGTCCTTCAGATTGGGAGAGAATAATAGAATCACGTGGTGAAACGCACGTGCTAGCAGCAAATCACGTGACTATGTTGTTAATAACAGGATTGACGTATTAAGATTACCCCGGGGCATTAGTTTGCACCATTCGGCAGTCAATATTCTGTACATTAGTGGTACATAAGTGAACTAGTATGCTTCAACCTCGGCGAGCTTTATTGACTATCCACCCTATGTCCTCCGCACATACCGTCCAAGGAGACATTTTCCGGGAGACAACAATAGCATAGGTCATTTAGAGATTGTTTTCCGGGGAAGGGATAGGGGACAGAGTTTTCTGGCGGACAGTACCCGGCGCATTACAAATATTCATTATTATTATTATTATTATTTTCCCACACTGGCGCTCTGAATTCAATATTTTCAAAGGCAGGTGCAGATTAGATTGCCACATACCATGCATTGCCCTTGTCCTGGCGTGAAACACGCGAAGACAGGTGTGCACGCACAACACAAAGGCGCAAATTGAGGAGGCTTTTACAAATACATGCATATGCATGTTTTCATGGAACAATAAAGCTTTAGGTATACTACGGTCCAGCTGGGTGGAGCTTGCGGTGTTGACGATTTCATTGGCCACTGATGACCAGTCAGTCAACCCACGGTCCGACGTACGTTCAAAACGAATGAACACTAGTAGGACGACCGACCGCATTAGGGCGACCGATAGCCGGTCTTCCTAACGCCAAGTGCTTCAAAAACCATCTTTATTAGGTCAAAAACCATTTTTATTAGGTTCTTAACCATTTTTATTAGGTCACAAAGCATTTTCGTCTAGGTCGCAAAACTTTTTTTTTGAGAATTAGGTCGAGAAAATGGGTGTCAATTCATGAGTTTCTTTCCGACAATTTTGTGGTTTTAGTGGTCTCTGTATAAGCACTCTACCCAAAACGGTCGTCCTAATACGGGAAAAATAGTTATCAAACATTGCATATATATGTCAAATTATTGCACATATATTTTTAACATCACATACAACTTACTCTTTCGCGTTTAGGTCGACCGGTTATGGGTAAAAACGGCGTATTAGGACGACCGACCGCATTCGACCGATAGCCGGTCGTCCTAACGCCAAGTGCTTCAATTCATGAGTTTCTTTCCAACAATTTTGTGGTTTTAGTGGTCTATGTCAAATTATAGCACATATATCTTTAACATCGCATACATATGAAAAAACATTGCATATATATGTCAAATTATTGCACATATATTTTCAACATCGCATATATATGAAAAAACATCGCACATATATGTCAAACATCGCACATATATTTGTGCATTATCGAATATTGCAACGTTTCACACGCCATATTACATAGCGTATACTGTTTTTGGACAGTACATTCTACTTTTTTGTTTTCTCCGTTTGCACGCAGTAGACTCTACTGTTATTTGGAATTTACAGAAGATTCTTCTGTTTTTCAACAGACGACTAAGTGTTCGTTTTGTGCATGGTTTTGTTCTTTAAGAAAGCTTTCTGTACAGAAACAATTATATGTAACTGAACGAAGCAGTCTGGGTTATTGGCGACTGTTTCTTGTTGTCCGTTTAAGTTGATTGACAGTTTGCCCTTTACAGTTCACTTTTTGTGTTGTAGATGCACCACACTTCGTGCAAAATAAGTCGGCATGTTTTTCTATTTCCTAGTTTTTATTTGCATGCCGGGTGCAGTGGAGTATCAACAGGGTGTAGAGTATACCAAAAATGTTACCCGACTCATTGAAATACAGGAATACGATAAATTCAGGGACAATTTCCATCTAAATCTATTGTATTCCCGCACTTTGAGGCAGGTTACATGCTCCCGTACACATATACTTGTAAACAACGTACACTGAGGACTACGTGTACAACACCGAGGACGTAGTTTGCGACCGCGTGCTTATATAGCCAGCCTCAGTAAAACGAATTGCGTAATAGCCCCAAATACAATTGCCACACCATAATAAGGCCTAAATGCCTCTGCTTAAAATGATTTCTTGCCAAAACTTAGATAAATAAGAATACCAAAGTCGTCCCCTGAATACAAACTGGGGAAAAAACACCTTTTTGCCCTGATTTTATTTCAAATGTGATTGTCCATAGGATGGTTATTTAAAATGCGTCATTTTGATGAACCTGACATAATTGTTTGACAGAGGGTTGGTAAAGTGGAGAACAGTTGGGCGGGGGCGGGGGGGCGGGGGGGGGCGGGGGGGGGGGGGGGGGGGGTCGAGATTGGCTCATTAAGTTCAGTAATTTTCGGCAAAGAAGCGAGGATGGTATTTATGGTAAATATGAAAGGCCCGCCTCCCACCCATACATGTAACACTGTGTAGTTAAAACATACTTGCCATTTCTGTAGTAATCACAAACCGAGGACGAGCTCGGTTTGCAGGCCGCCCTCGGTTTGTGTGAGTGTAACCACATACAAGACCTCGATTCGCATCTTGGACAAGTCCATCTCCACTGCAGGCAGTATTGCACGGCAAATAACACGCAAATAAAAACCACAAAATGTAAGAAAATGCCCACTTGCCGTTCACGACATGTGGATTAGCTACTTCCCGTTCAAGTCGGCACTGCACTGGACAGACTCCAGTACATATTTCGACATAACGCCGGCTAAAAGTTGTCATTTCGTACAAACGGCACAACTACAAAAAGCGCACTGCGCAGTTTGAATTTACTGCAGTTATTTCCCAGCATGCAACGATAATGGTACTCGCTATCAACGCCGCGTAATTGCTCCCGCATACTAGGGAACATCGACGGCATAACAGAAGATTATCTGTTACTAAACAGTAACATTGCTGTATTTTAACAGATGAAGATTCAAAGTGTCTTGTTCCTGAACAAACCTGTAATTTAACGGCAAATCGTCTGTAATTAACCAGAAAAATATGTTTTAAATGTACACAGACGGAAGAATGTTTGTATGTGCAATAACAACAAATTCCAAAAACAGTAAAAGTTACTGTTCGATTTTAACTTTTTCAACAGAAAAACACCTGTGACTCAACACAATTTTGTACAGTGTAGCAGTGCTCAATCAAAGTAAGTTTTTACTCCAAGTGGAAGTATTTAACGTAGGAAAAGTGACATAAAAGAGTGGTAATGTGAAGCATGGACATCCAGCATGCACGTCAGTGTGTCAGACAGACCGTATGTTGGGGCATTGGAGGCTAGGAATCCGGTGTTCAGTGCTTGAGACTATTAAAATGGCGTCTTTTGGTATTAGCAAAGCATTACCCGACAAACAAAGGGTTGATTTTCACCCCAGAATAATTGTGAAAGAATAATTTATATTGTGAAATAAATTTCCAGAAGGAAGATTAATTAAGGAGTAAATCAAACTTTGACCTAAAATTTAGTGAATTTGTGTGCATTGGAAGCCTGCATTTTGGATGAAATTAATACTTGATTTTCCACTGTTTATGGTAAAAACGGAAGCTGTTGTTTTGTAATACGTTACAGAATTCTATCACTTTTTAATAAGTAGGATTTATACCCAAATTAAATAGTAAAGGTTTTTTATGTTTCAAATGTAATTTAGGAAATATATTCCTATATGACATAAATGAGACAAGAATTTGACGAGTAGAGCCATTGCTGCAATCAGAAGCGGGGATATAATCAGTCTTCGAGATGCATCAAAGCAGTTCAATGTTCCTAGAACAACATTGAGACGAAGATGCAGGAACCTAATAGATGAAGATGCGCCAGCACACAAGCCAACAGCTCTCACCAAAGCCAAGGAAGACCAACTGGCCCAATGGTGCTTGGAGAGAGAATCAAGTCTGTTTGGGGTTACCCCACGGCTAGTGTGTGAGACGGCATACGCCATTGCTGAGAGATCTGGCCGGCCACATCCCGTCAACAAGACGTGGAGGATGATACTTATTGTTCAAAGTGCAATGCGCCCTGGGTGGCGGAAGAGCCATGAGTGTCATGCAGAGGTTGCAGCGCATGGTTTCATGAGGACTGTACACGATAGACGGTGATATGAACAAGTTCATATGTACGGAGTGTAGTGACCTGTATGATTTGGAGAGTGGATCTGATACAGATTAAAGAAGTGCACAGTTATTTTAATCACTAAAGTAGTTGATGTTTTAAATTATATTAGTCTAATACTAGTCAGATATGTCATGTCAGTCAGATATCATGTCAGATACAATATCCCAGTCTTGCATTAACAAATATGCACATTGCAAGCATGCACCCTTTAAAGGGAAAACGTGTTAAAATAATAGTTTGCAGTAATTTCATATTTAAATTGCTTAGGAATTTTCTCAAAACCAAAGGTGTGGCTCATGAAAGATATATACATTGTACACTTGGAAACTACTTAAAATCGTACTTTAGAGAATATAAAATGCCCAACATAAACAATTTCCTATTCAACTCAACGACAATCGGAAAATAGAAACCGTAGTATTTTGTTTCTGAAAATGGGAAATATTCACAGTACCAATTTGAGTGTTTTATTTTCCATTTACTGTTTAATATAATCATTTTTTTACACTTCTGATGACAAATGTTAAGCTTTTATGGTGCAGACCACTTGCCCCACAAGCGAGGCTAGTGGTCCACTTTTGACTGGATTTTTGATTAATTAATACATGTATTCATATGTTTAGTGAATGTGATTTATTTCAACTGTTTACATTGAACAAACAAGTTTGTTGGTCATGTATTAAAAATAGTTCTGTCCCTTTCCTACATTCTTTTTATATTGTTAGAATTGCAAACGTGCTTAAGTGGTCCAGTAGCCCCACTCTCCCCTATATATTTGGCCTGCACCTGCTGCTAAAGAGTATATACATGTACATGTACATCAAATATCCAAAAATTAATAAAACACGTAAAACTGTCAAGTCCATCGTTTGCCTTTATTTAGTGTCCTTTATACCCAAACTTTTAACATAATAAATTAATCAACTGTTGGTAAAATATTGCCCAATTACTGTGAACAGCATTTCAGTAAAATGTCTAACCAACAGAACTGCATAGTTAAAATTTGCCCAACTCACCATTAACCAACAGATTGATTAAAATAAAATTAACCAATAATTTGTTAAAAAGTTTAACCAACCACGTATTAAAATTTAACCAACCTGGGTTGGTTAAGGTTTTAACCAACTGTTGGGATGTTCAACTGGTAATACATGGTTGGTTAACATTTTCACCAAGTTGGTTAAAAATGTTAACCAACGTTATGAGAGTGTATAAAGTGTGTATTAAATTTGTTATGACAATAAAACATTGGCATGTCAGTAGACGTTGAATTTTCCAACACGACATTGGTATTTCAATTACCACGGCAACAAATGTTGTCCATAGCGTAGGAGATAATTTGTCCGGTTGTTGAGCATGTCAGCCATTTTTAAAACCAAAAATAACGGTTATCCTCAAAATGGCAAACAAAATAACTCATGAGATTACACAACTGTTGAGCTTTACTACATGCCCAAATGTTGGTAAAGGACAGTTCGCTCAATTGTTGGGTATTTTATTTGACCAATGTTGGTGGGCAATGTTTTGCCCAGACGTCGGATGAGTTAACTATTCGACCAATGTCGAAGGGTTAGGCATTTTTGGCCAACTAGCGTGTCGCGTTAAATGAGATCAGGCGAGTTTTTATTGCAGGTTCTTTGTCTTAATTGTAATACATGTATGTTCTCTTTCATTTTATCAGTTCGATCTTGTACCCCAAAATGACCTGTCTCAGTACCAAGGCATCAATATACGTGTAATCATACTATGTCTGGGAATGGCTGTGCCAGGCATACGTTAAATAACACTGGGCAAAACATTGCCCACCAACATCGGCTGCGCAATAGCGAAATAGATTGATGATAAATTAAAAGGAATACAGGATTGCAGATGTGCCTTCGATTTCGAGCTAAAATGAAATGTCATTAGGCTAAATTCACGCACATTCGGGAAATCGTATGCTGATTTTTTTTACGACTGAATGTACCTTAATGGAAATAGAATTATCATTTGTTAAATATAAACATGGATTTTAAACGTTTATTCTATTTCGCACGAAAACGAATGCTTCTTTTACTAACAAATGTACACATTTTACAAAATTGTCCGGGAAAACCTATATTAAACAAATGATACTTTGGATTAAATACGAAGCTCCATGCCTTTGCGATGGAGCTGCGTATTACGTGGCACGATTTCGACGAGAGAATAATAGATTTAGTTAGTATTTTATCAAGATATAATGTTTACAATGTTTACCGGTATAACCGGTAGAATCGCCCCAAAATTTGACTAAATATTATACCCAAATGACATTACCCGTTTGTGTTGCACATTTCTTAATACATGTATATGGTATTTAAGGATAACCTCTTTGTATTTTTGTTGCAGGCTAAATTATAAAAAAATGTTCGAAATCCTGCAGTCAGGCAATGGAAGTAAGGTACTCTTTAGGAATCACCTTCTCCAGTACTGTAAAAATAAAAAAGAGAAAATAATGTCATACAGAATCATAAAATGATGAAAATACAAGAATGATTGGCTTACTAAATTTAAAATTGAACTACACCCTCCCACACCCTAAAATAATTTAAATTGTTAGCACTTACTGAAAGCACAATGTGTCTATTACTCAGTATTTTTAAATGTGGGATGAGAGAAAACCCAAAGCTTTTGTTTTTAGTGAATGACTAACAGATTTGAATAGTTACCTGTGCAAACTTGTGAATTTGCTCGACGACTGCAGCAAACACGGCGCCAACACTAACATCTATCAGATTCTGCATGTATTGCACTGCTTCCTCGTCCGTTAAATCTAGCCGGAATTTATCTTGAAGCTGAAATATATTGTAAATAAGTGAACCATAGGATTCATAAAACTCTCATTCACATAAAGTATTTTGATCCATTAATCTAATTTTTTAAGAGCCAGCCAGAGAAAAATTGCATGGTCCGACACCGTACACTACCCATCAAAACTTTGTAAACACCTTGAAGGTTTCAGGTTTTTGAAAAGAAAACGTATAATTTTGGTGTATTCTAACAAAAAGCAATATATACATGTTAATTTTAGTGCCATCTTCGGCCTCGGCAGTGGGCTTTATCAACAAATTGGAGAGCATGCAAAAAGAAACGGCTAAACTTGATGTTCATCAAAGAATCCCCCCTTAGCAGCTATGACAGCTACACACAATCTCTGCATCCTTATTGTCAGTTTATCCAAACATTCAGTGGAAATACGCCTCTTTTAAGACTCTCCAGAGGTTTTATTGGCTGGTTGGGCATTTCTTTCTGACCTTACAATCCAACTCCTCCCAGAGCAGCTCAATGGGATTGAGATCAGGTGACTGGGCAGGCCATTCCATGATGGACAGTATACTCCAGATGACTGCTTTCTCTTCAGATACCCCTTACACCTTCGTTTGCTTTAATAGTTTGGTTTATTATGAATAAACAAAATAAGACTTCCTTCTCAAAAACCTAAAACTTTCAAGGTGTTTCCAAAGTGTTGATGGGTAGTGTACATTTGTACATGTCACACACTATAGGCAGACAGACTGAGATATGAAAGGCCCCCTCAAGTTCTCTCTTAGACCCAAACGTTTTCTTTCTCTATACATTGCAGGGATTTGTAACTGGGCAAAGGAACAAATAACATTTGACGAGATATTTATTACTATTATTTTCTTGCTATATTGAAACCAACAGTAGTAAAGGAGAGGATGGTTCTGGAGCTAAACTCGAAATCAACTCAAAAACCCCTACCGACGTTAGAGTTCGACCTCTCTAAACCAATCTCATTATATATAATTCATGATCCAAGAAAAATGATATTTTAAAATCTATTTATGATAATATTCTTTCTATATAAAAATGATTGACGAACCCGAAACGACGTTTTGCAAGATGTGTGGTAAATTAAAAGATACTGATGAAGTGAACATTAAGAATAACGGCATAAGGACTAAGGGCTGCAAATAATGTTTGCAAAAAAAGTAAATGCTATGAATGTGATGGAATTGAAATCTGTCAAGATAACAGAATAAAAGAACAGTGCATAGAATGCCATGGATCTTAAGTGTGTAAGCACATTAAAAGAAAGCACGACTGCCGACTTTGCTTAGATCCTACAGTATAAAGATAACAATTAAGCAATGGATTTTTAGTTGTCATCAAAGCAACAAAACATACATGTATGAAGTATACGACCCAGACCATTTTATTGATCGAGATTTTCCTCACGCTTGCGAGCGACAGAGTAATCAGGGATGCGATTTGTTCCGGTTTTTCCCGAAATAATCTTTAAATAAGTGTTTGGTACTGCAAAATCGGAAAATATAATTAAGTAACGACAAAGACATGCTAAAGCTTTTCGACTTGCACTCATCAGCGCATGCAAAACGCAAGAAATGGCGTGGGTACGCTATTGACGTAAATATCGATGTAAATATCCCGTCTATCCTCTAAATATCAAGTCTATCCTGCGCGAAAACGGCTACCCCGAATCTGTCATAAGCAAGCAAGTATCCCTCTCACTTGCAAACTGCTCTAATAAACCGCGACCTCACGGACCGAACAAATGTTCCGTGTACATCAAAGTACCGTGGGGAGGAAAAGTTTCACAAACGTTCGAGCAACAAGTGACTGAAGCCGTGACTCGCGCCTACTACACCGTTCAGCCACGTGTAATATTCACTTCGCGAAAGTTACTTCCGGCAGTCCGTAAAGACGTACTACCTACCATACAACTTAACAATGTTATTTATGAGTTTCGGTGCCGATGTGAAGCTTGGTACCTAGGACGTACGTCTCAAAGACTGGAGGATCGCAATAAACAGCATGTCCCATCCTCCATCCGCAGCAACGTGCCTGCTTCCCGCAAACAGCCGTCGCGTGTCTGCAAGAACGCTTGCAAAGCTGCAACACAGCCCGAATGCACATCTGCTATAGGACAACACTTGCTTGATCACCGCGAGTGCTCGGAACAATACAGCGAACAGCAGTTCATGGAACTGGCCAGTGCACGCAGTATCATGCATCTGCACATGCTCGAAGCTATATATATATACTTCACTAAACCTGTATTATGTCGCCAGAAAGAATTTGTTCACACGATACATGTAGTCTAACGGCGCATGCGCAGTAGCGTACTTCCTGCTGTTGCCAGCTGACCAATCGGCGCGTAGCATTCTGCACGTCATCACCGCTCTTCAGCCTTATATTTACATCGATAGCGTACCCACGCCATTTCTTGCGTTTTGCTCTGATGAGTGCAAGTCGAAAAGCTTTAGCATGTTTTTGTCGTTACTTAATTCTATTTTCCGGAATAATCTTTGTCAGAAACCAATAAAAGAAAGTTCCGGGAAAAAGCAGAACAATCACATCCCTGTGTAATGGGCACTTTTGAGAAATCCTTGATTTAATTAAGTTTAATTAAGTGCAAAAAACTTTGGCTCAGTAGAGAATATTACTAGTGAAATATTCATGTATAGAAATATTGTTTGACCAGTGTCAGACACTGAGCAACTAACAATGGAAATTGGGCACACACCATTGTTAATAACAATAATTTGTGCCAAATTTCCATTGTTGGTTGCTTATTAGTGAGAGGACTGTTTCGTTACCATGACAATCACATCACATTTTTGCTGGTAACCTCATTTTATCAAGCAAGGTTTTTCATGCTTAAGCAGCTCTATGAAATTGGCCCCAGAAAGAATAAATAATAATAATTATCTTAAAGGGTTGATTGAAGACTGTGAATTATGTTACTACCAAGACTAAGGTTGAACTGCAGTATAACGGATTATGAATTATAATATATAATGAGATGAGGGGTTTAGAGAGGTCGACCTCTAACGTTGGTAGGTGTTCTAGAGTCGATTTCGGGTTGTCCTCCAGGACCATCCTCTACCTTACTACTCCAAGGATTCCTCAAAAGTATAGGGGAAACCCACGGAATCAAGCAGGGACTGAGAACCCAATCCACATACTGACACGGACGGGATACGCACCAGAGCCAGACACTATGAACAACTAACAATGAAAATTGGGCACAAGCCATTGTAAATAACAATGGTTTGTGCAAATTTTCATTGTTAGTTGCTCATAGTGAGAGAGGTAGAATACGAGGAAAGTACCGCTATGCCAACCAGCTTCCTATCAAGAAAATCATTATTTTGTGTTCTGCCTAGTCACCATACTCCCTGCTTGACATTATAAAAATTTAAAAAAACTGTTAGGGGCAGTCACTCCGGCCTTGGTTTTCTCCGAAACACAAAGAGCACTGAGATCAATTGGAGGTCAACTTTGTTCCACTAGTTGTAAGCATGGTGACATTTACAGAGGATAGAGCATGCTGCGTGGGCAAGTTGGCCTCAAAGTGTATATTTTAAAGAGGCATCGGGGCATACCGGTACCGGGCTAGGCACAAGGCCAACCTACATTGGTTTGTTTACCTTTTTGACAGTCTTGTCCGGCTCCAGGGCGATATCAGGCACGTTTGCATCAACCATCAAGGAAAACAAGTTCAGGATCAGGTTGGAATGACTGAAGAGAAAATGGGGTACTTCAAAATAAACACATTAACAAAGGTAAGTTCCCCTCTAAATAATTGATTATATCTCCCAAAGTAAATTTCGGAATTACACGAAACTTGGTGTGAATGATTAATGCAATGCACGGAACGTGCATTTCAAGTGGTGGGTCCATACCTTTTATCATGCATGAATGAGCATCATTTAAATGTGAAATTGACACTTCAGAAATTGCAAAATGCAGTCAACAAGTACAGTTTTGGTCCTCAGTATCTCGTGGTGTTCGTGCATGGGACTGCACTAAGCAGTTTTACTTAAGAAAATGCCATGCATGTTCATTAAAGACACTTACACCTGTAAAACAAGTAGCCCGTAGGATGGGAGTTAGTCCAAATAAATAAGAAAAAAGTTCGTTTAAAATTCGAATTGATAGGAGCTGTCGCAGACTTGCCAAGAACTGGTCGACCAAACGTTACTACCCCTACAGACGATTACTTTATGAAGATGCACGTCCACAGTGACACAGGGCAAGAGTGGTCAATAAGCTTTTAGAGATTCAAAAAATTCACCGGATGATATGGCCAGCAAACTCCCCAGATCTCAATCCCACAGAACATTTGTGGGATCATCTGAAGCCGACATTTGATCGGAGAAATGATGATCAAACAACACTTGCCCCAGATGCTGCAGGAGTGGATTACCGGCCCTTCTTCAGCGGATGATCACTCGTCTCCTCAAAACAATTTTTTTCTTCAATTGTTACTTTTCTAGAAACAAAAGCTATTCGCTTTGAAATAAGACATCAACAGAAAAGAAAAAAAATCCACCAACGTTTAGTTATTGAACAATTACTGTCAATATTTCTACTATTCTTTTTTCTTCTTTCTGAGACAGAAGAAAAGGGATTAGACAGGCCACTAGTCTAGAAGGCTTGCTGTACACTGCACATTACAGACTAAACACTGTAAGTCAGACTTGGGCAAATCTCGGTAAGGTGCAAAAACAGCCGTATGCATGTAAAAATGGCGCTTTTTCACAGGGTTGCCACTGTCTAAAATAGAAAGTATGACGTATTTTCGATAAAATAAAGTAAATGCTTTAAAAATTTGCTGAGAACCACAAACGATATACTGTACTTTTTAACGTATCCACATGGAATGTGGACTATAAAAAAATCATAATTTAAAATAATTACAAACCGGCGTAGATGAAGAAAAGCCGTATAGCAGAGCTTGCGGAAGTCCTGATACGGCTCGCTAGAGGCCCCACCCATCCCCTCAACCATCTCCTTACTCAGCTTCATGGGTGGAGGGAGTGGCTTGGGGTCCCTGCCCAGGATGTATCCAAAGTCGATGTGAAAGAGTTTTCCAGTCTTTGTTAGGAGAAGATTGTCCAAGTGACGATCACCGACCCCTAGGAGGTATGTAATGACGCAGTAGCCTGCGCAGCTCTTAATGTATGTGTCCATAACATCAGGGTTGATGCTGTACAGGGCTGTTTCGTTTGGGCTGTACTTGCGGAAGAAATTCTGCACAAAAATATGATGAGCCCATTCATGATCATGTACAGGAAAAAATTGTCAGATAACTATATAGTGCTTACATGTATGTAGAACATTTCATGACTGCCAATATATAAATGCACTTACAACCATGTTTGCCAATCTAATACTCCTGGCACAGGCTTGAACATAACCTCTCTTTTCTTATATTGACAAACCACAGTGTGCTTAGATGGGATGTGAACCTACTTGTACCAACTCATTGCTGAAAGCTCAGTGGTGAAGTGGTCAAAACATCTGCCTCAGAACACAGGAAGTCATGGGTTTGACTCCCATCAGGAACTTTGAGTTTTTATCACAGTGCTAGAGACAACGCCAGTAAAACTTTATCAGGAAGGACAAATAATTCCCAACTTCTACCATTTAATGCTGTACTGCACTGCAGTTGTGTTGCTGATATAATGACCAAGGCCAATTCATCCAACAATAAAATGACCCACAGAGTTTAAAATGGAGATGGGGATTTTCCCAGCGTTGTAGTACTTGTATTTGGTACTCATACTCAAGTACTACTCAGGTACAATTTTGAGAGTACTCGTATTAGTACTCAAAAGTCAAAATACTCGTACTCGAACAGTCCGTACTCGTACTCGGTAAGCGAATTATTCAGCCTCGGCACTGTACTTGACCTCAAATAGGTATAAATAGATTTAAAACGCAGACTGGTGGACATTTGAGCAACGAGTAATAAATTTTAGCGGGACATGCCGCATGACCTTCATGGGGCCAGCGCAGCAGTTGGTCGGCTGCGGTCGTGATGCAACGGTCACCGCTATTTCAGCGCGTGTCTATGTGGACTGTTGGCCGTCTGCGCAAGGTGTTGGGCTCCACAATGGTAGCGCGGCCTACAGTGGCACGGCATGCAGTTTTAAAGTGTTTCAGTTGAGAAAACAGCTTTTTAAAAATAAATATTTTATTGTATTTTATTGAATAAATGAATTGTTTTAGGGATTATGACCCAGGGACCGCCAGGGTGAATAAATTTGATACAAATGTGGACCAACACCTGTGAGTTTGGGAAATCTGGATGCAGTGAAAAGCAACTTGGCTCCAACGGGATTCGAACCACGGACCTTCTGCTTAACATGCAGACGCCCTACCAATTGAGCTATGAAGCCAACTGGTGGTCTCAAATCACGTTAGTGCAGTTGTTCTTCACTGATTGGGATTGGCTATTACGTTAAGCAGGAGGTCCGCAGTTCGAATCATGGTGGAGCCAAGTTGCTTTTCACTGCATCCAAATTTCCCAAATTCACAGACGTTGGTCCACATTTGTATCAAATTGTATTCTATTGTAAGTACTCGGTACTCGTACTCCTACTCGGATGTTGAAGTACTCGTACATGTACTTGTACTCGGATGTTCAAGTACTCGGAAGGCAAAATGTTCGGACTAAAATGGTACTCGGCTGTCTACTCGGATAAAAGTACTCGACTATATACAACGCTGGATTTTCTACATGTTTGGTTGACATTGGTACATGTACATTTGTGTTACAAGTACATGTATACTATTAAAGGAACCCTAGCAATCCAAAACATTGCTTTGCAAAAAGAAAATTCTACCAGTTTCCTTTTTCTCAAGCATGTACAAGCTGTGTACATGCTCTATCACACATTCAGTAGGTCAACTTTTTCCCATGACCACAGTGACAATAGCCTGTCCGTACCAAATCTTGGTAGCATATTGTATTGTGAGACGGCGGCGGAATTGAAAGCCTGCCAGATAAGATTTGAATACATGTACAGCAACTCTTTGTTGGCTTTTGTTACCTGTATACTGCCTTCATTTGACAGGACGTCAGCAACATTACTTGACTCAATAAACTGCAGCATTCCACTTTTACTGCTTGTGGCCAAGACCCTGTATGGAGTCAACTTCAAGTCAAGGTTTTCTTGTCTTAAAAGCTGGAATGAAATGTGTAGAAATTTGTTTGGAAAATGTCAAGTTTCATTGCTGTAAGAATCACTTTATTCAAATAGATTCACTTAGACCTCGACAAAATCATTGAGGCAGAACAGTCTTGATAGTAATTGGTTGATCATTGCTTTATTTATCCACAAATTCACTGTATTGAACAAACTTCTTGTCTGATCAAGAACTGATATATTAAAGAAAATGGAATTTTTTGTGAGAGTGTTTGACTTAAAGATAGTATACATGATTGGTAAACTGTTACAAATAGTTTTATCCCCCTGTGTGATTGAAGATATGCATGATTAAAACCAACCTGAGCAAAAACCAGCTCCGTACTTTGTCTAACTTTTCGAGAAAACAGTCAAAAAATGGTTTGCAGTCATTTCGTCCCAAAACCACTTCGCCCTGAACCATTTCGGCCTGTGCACGAAGTGGTTTTGGGTCGAAGTAGCATTTTGGCGATAGTGTTTGGAAGAAGTGATTTGGGGCGATATGGCACTCGGGCGAAGTGGTTTGGGGGCGAAATGGCACTTGGGCGAAATGGTTTTGGGGCGAATTGAATTTTCGTCTCATGAGACGAAAAATAATTGTTTCACTAATTTCTCAAAGACTGTAGCACTTCAGACAAAACCATTGAAGGGGAGGTTTTCTACGGAAATCATGTTTATATTGTGTAAGTTAGGCGTAAATCTGTGAACATTTCTGATTTTCGAGATACCAATCATGTATACTGCCTTTAATACTGCAAGGTTAAAAAGGAACATGAACATACCTTATCCATAAGGGTAATCATTTGCAGTATCAGTTGGTCTTGCCTCAGGTCATCACCGCTTTTACACACCATGGTGTACTCTGCGCCGTCCACCGTTGCAAAGGTTAACTTGCTTGGCATGAGGGCGCTCTTGAATATCGAAGCTTTTTTGGCCAAGATTCCCTTGACCTTGATCTCTGGGTGCAGAGGGAGCGGCAAGGGCTCGAAGGAGACAAAGCTGAAGTTGGTAAGATCGGGATCACTGAGAAGAAGCTGCAAACGTTCAATCTGGAAGAAAAGAAAATTAGAATGATTCCCATTAATTTATTTATTACATATACTTTTGCTGTTGCTACACATAAAACGCAGGCCTACATGTACCGGTATCTAGGCATTTCTTTTCCCACGTGTTGTTTCTCTTTGAAATTCTTTGCTTCATACATGTTTTCCTTCCTCTAAACCTGCCAATTTTCAAAAAGAATGTACATATTGCAAATTATGCGTACTCTCGGCATTACTGATTTCCAACAACCCCACTATTTTTCCTAATTTCAGTCTTATCTTTACTGTCTTTCCCGAGTAGCCTTCTACCGCGAGTGGCGCTTGGACTTGTTTGCCGACTAGGCATGCATACTTGGCATGTATGCCCATGCTATGAGTTTTTAGCATGATCTCGGGAAAAGTACTTACATGTATAGTGCATATACATGTACCACATTGTGCAAGGGCAAATTACATCCATTTAACACTATAAATTCCATTAAACATTCTAAACCTCCTGGCTGCCTGTATCAGACACCAATTTGCTCCTATCTCAAGTGGGGAGAGGCAATTTATGACAAAGTTTATAATGACTACCCTCCCCTCTCTACAAAATTTCCCCCATGTAACCAAGACCCACATATTTTTAAAGACTTGCAGGGCCTTGTGATAGCCCCGGGTGATAGCTTATTGAAAGCCTTGGCTACAGCACTGAGACCCATACATACATGTATTTAGGACTTGCAGGGCCTTGTGATAGCCTCATACAAGCCTCGACTACTAACTACACATGGATAGAAGCAATAATGCACTTGCCTTCTTTTTCCTGTTTCCACTTTCTCTTGCAACTTGCTTCATGAGTTTTAATATCTGATTAGTCAATCCGTGCTGTCGGATCAGCAAATTCCGGTACAATAAGCCTTCTGAACCACCCTGAGGAAAAGTTAAGATGAATTGCTTGCATAAAAGGAGCTTGTTCAGATCTTTTCAGAAAATGGATTTCATTCTAACCTAATGTAACAACCGTACATGTACCGGTACATGTACCTCACCAAATTGCTATCCATCAGAAGAAATTTGCAATCTCCTATTTGGACGTGAAAGAAAAAAGGTTGGCGTAATCACTGCACTGCTTTATGTAATAAACCGGAAATTAGTTTACAAAAATGTCTGTCCACACTATAACGGTTACAACTGATAACTTTGGGGGTGAGATATGGCAGGTTGATTTCAAATCAGGTTTTTTGCAAATTTTGTTTCTTCTAGGGATTCCTGCATTTTATGAATACACTGACAAATTGTAGGCAGATATGTAGACAGATATGTAGGAAATTACTGGGTCATCTTTAACATGAAATGGATGATTATGTTCATAACATACAATGTAGGACAGACATTATTGTATCATACTGGTACAGTATATTGTTGTTATAATTAATCTGGATCTTGTTCCATTATATTACTTGGTAAACTCCAAACTAAAGCAAATTATTTATCATTTGTGAAATTAGGATGTCTTTTAAATAACGTTCATATATAGACGGACGTTTTGTGACAAAATGTCTGTCCCCGTTATGAACAGAAGTCTTGCAGATGTACATGTACACCCTGTAGTACCGAGAGGTTTAATCTGAGATAGGCCAGTGGTACATGTAGTCCCTCAGTGTAGAAATTTGTTTGGAAATGTCAAGTTTCATTGCTGTATGACTGCACTTGTCATAACATAATTTACCATGCTTAAAGGCAGTATACATGATTGGTATGTCGAAAATCAGAAATGTTCACAGATTTACGCCTAGCTTACACAATATAAACATGATTACCGTAAAAAACTTCCCCTGAAATGGTTTTGTCTTTGAGAAATGAGTAAAACAATTAGTTTTCGAAAATTCAATTCGCCCCAAAACCATTTCGCCCAAGTGCCATTTTGCCCCCAAACCCCTTCGCCCGAGTGCCATTTTGCCCCAAATCACTTCATCCAAACATTACATCGCCCAAATGCCACTTCGCCCCAAAACCACTTTGTGCACATGTCGTGGTTCAGGCCGAAGTGGTTTTGGGGCGAAATGACTGCAAATCCTTTTTTTACTGTTTTCTCAAAAGTTAGACGAAGTACGGAGCTGGTTTTTGCTCAGGTTGGTTTTAATCATGCATATCTTCAATCACACAGGGGGATAAAACTATTTGTAACAGTTTACAAATCATGTATACTATCTTTAACCCAAATTTTAAGCTTATCGTTCAAGTTTGACAGAACAAGATTTCACTACCATGTTTGTAATTAATGCTCAACATTATTAGTACATGTGCACATGTACATGTAATGTGGTTTATGAGAAACAAACGTTTGGCAAAAATTAAAGATAACAAAAAAGAGTATACATTGTAATTAAGTTGGCCAATTAGAAGTGACATCTATTTCAACGTTTTTTAATTCATTCATATTATGAAAATGTTGGTGTACATGTATCTTGCACACCAGGCAATGTTCGAGGTTACATCCCAGTTCACAAGTTATGGATCTTCGTACCTTGATCAATGCCGCATTGAACTTTTTCAGTATCGCCTGGTACATTTGAGTCACCCTGGAGTCTACAGTGTCCTGATCGTCAGACTCAACCAGCAGATACCAGTACAGGTAATTGGCAAGGGAGTAGTTATGACAAGCTCGGTCAATTAGAAAAGTAGCCAAATCAACCTGGGAGAAATGACATGCTAGAAATAGGGACAAGTGTGAAAAGTATACAAATATTGACTGCTCATGGGAGTGATTGTGTACATGTAAACTAAATACCCCCAGGTAATCTTGAGACGCTATGCCTGCTACAAGGTATTTCTATGAGGCCACTGGCCCAGGGGAAGTACATGTAGCAGGCAGGCATGCCGTCTCAAGATCATCAAGGGGCAGTACTTTGCAACACCACCCGTATAAAGAGCAGTCAATATTTGGTTTTATATACCTCGAGCATTGATTTTTATTTTTTTTAGTCCAATGATTAGTATTTCAGGACAAGATTGTGTTTTGCCGAATGCCAGGGTTCGAGTCCATCACAAGTCCCCACAAGCCTTCACAAGTCCACCACAAGTCCCTGGGGCTTAATTCAAGTCATAAGCTATTCAAATGAACTCCAACAAAGGCATTATTTTGTTCGTGTTCATCCTTTGCTTCTTGTTACTGGACTTGTGATGGACTTGTGATGGACTTTATTACAACCCTGCAGAATGCACATCGTCCACGTAAATGCGTCCACGCATTGCGCATGGAAATGGTGGAACTACATAATCTATGTCGTGTGATCTACCAGTACCTACATGTATAACCAATCACTGAACGAGAATGTACAATGTACATGTATGTATGAGGTATATTAAAAATATGGGACTTGCGAACCTCGATAAATTAACCCTTAGCCAGCGAGTGATGGGCTGTGTAAAACAGGCAACCTAGATTTATTTGTATTTTTTACTGCAGTGACTAAACTACACATTATACAGAACTGAATCTCCCCTCACTTCTAAGCCACGTCCATCGGCTACATTTTGAGGGTGGTTAAGTAAGAATCCTCAAACAATTTTGACCGAAAACAACCCTCCGATGAGGCGACATGGTTTGTTCACATTTCTTATTGGGATACGCACAACCATCCGTCGACCCAGTGCTCTCAGATTCATTAGAAGCAAAAATCAAAAACAAATAAATCTATTGAAAAAAAGTGGTTACTGCAGAGTATGGTTAGGCATGTAATTAGTGATTATAATTTATAGAAATTCAGCTAGGATAATGTGCAGTGCAGACTAGCATTAAAGGCACAGGCTCATCAGCAATGCGCGCGCGCCAATTTTGTGCCACGAAATACGCAGCTCCATAGCAAAGGCATGGAGCTGCATATTTCGTGGCACAAATTTGGCATGTACATGTACGCATTGCTGACAAGCCTCTGCCTTTCATGCCAGTCACTTGGTGTGACGTGGAAAACTTGCAAACAGGGACCATTACTGTCAAAATTTGTACATTCCATGTCTCTACAAACAAGGTACATATACAGTTAAAAAAACAACAAAAGAAATGTAAACATGGCCGAGAGTCAGTAATGTATACAAACACCTCTTGCCAGAAATCCTTAAAATTAAAAAAATCCATGCATGGTTTTTGTGTTGATTGAGTGGTAAAATTTTTTATTTGCAAGCGATAGTTTAACAAATCACCTTAGTTGGCAATTTCTCCCATAAAGGTACCATTTTACACGAGAAGAAACTCATGTGGTGTTTGTTATAATTGCTACCAGCACCTTTAGTCAAGTTTTTCTTGTCAACTTATGAAGTAAAATTTTGGGTTACTGCAAATAGTGTATTTGGGCTTTCAAGCCCGGCGCAAATGGGAGGCGAAATACATCTACGAAACAAATTTATTTATCCCCTGTTTCGCATTTCTTTGCATCCATCCCGCAAACGGAAGGCAGAATTGCCACTCAACGAAACAAAAATGCTACTGAACAAGATACAGCATCGCCAGTGGCGACAATAAAGCAGAACAGTTACATGATATCACGTGATCCGGAATACGAACGATGATTGGTCATCGCTATTAGTCGTCATTTCTCCAGTATCGAAACAAGTACCGCATACGGTAGACTCAAACATGTCAAACGTCTGTTTCCATGAAAACACGTTTCGCGGAACAAACACCATATGTTTCGCGAAACAACGTTTCGCAAAACGGTGTTTTCTATTTTGGGGTAATGCAGACGAATTTTAAAGTCACAAGAAAAACGGGTTTCGTGTTTTTTTGCCTCCCGTTTGCGCCGGGCTTTATCCACATGCAAAAGGCCAGATATTAGGAAATCGCTGCAAAAATGGCATCCTGTGGTGCAAGGAAACCACAAACTGGCAATGGATATAATATTGAACACTTACTTCTTCCCCCTTGTTCAGAGATGGTAACTCTTCGATTGGAGTTGGTGGTTTTGTTGTTGTTGGTGACGTCACATCTGGGATTTCAGCAAGCGGATGTGGGAGTAGAGTCTTTGAGCTACACAAAAGGAAATACCACAAAAATGATTGAATAAACAACTACTAGTGCAAGTGAAAGGTATTCATGAGTCTGGAGGCCTGCTTACACTCGATTTGCAACCATTGCATTTCTTGAGGGCCACATTGTTATTGTCTAATACACAAATATTGACAAATGATTTGAGGGACATGAATGTAGACCCTCAGTGATCTCAAAGCCATGACTATGCCCCGAGGCGGAAGCTGAGGGGCATAGTCATGGCTTCGAGATCACCGAAGGCTTATAATAATCTTATCGGTGACCCGAATAAAAAGCAGTCAATATTTGTTTTATATACCGAATGTGTAGATTTTTGTAATATGATGGTGATTGGTAAAAAGTAACGTCAAACCTGAACATTTGTACCGGTAGTAGTCAAGTTTAAATCGTCACGGCAGAAAGGTTGGTATTTACAGCAAAATATCTGTAGCGTATTTTGCCCGACACTCTGGTAGCATATTCTGTTTTTACTCTTGGCCACTTCTGTAAAGCCCAATTCATACTCGCTCGGCAACCTACATGCGGAACGGAAATTTTGTCTGCCGCAGTTGTGGCGAGTAGGGTCAAACAAGTTCAACAGTGCGCGGTCAGTCCGCATCTGAGCGGACGGGTCGTTTCCACCTGTTTCTATGCGCGCGCTCTGAATTAAAACGCGCCTACAAAGTGCGCCGCAGAGCCCGTTTATACCTCGGCGACTACTACATGTATAGCGCAAAGCGGATTTGTATGATCGCGTGAAAACTCTGCGGCGACTACACTCGGCGAGTATCCGGCGAGTGAGTTCGGCGGAGAAGTATGAACCTACCGGGTAGCTTTACAATCTATTTCATCATTACCGGAGTGTGAAGCACATACATGTATAGCTACCGCACAATGTACATGTACACATGTAGCTGCACAGTTGGTATACAGCTACATGTACATGTATGTAGCTACATGTACATGTACACAGGCGACGTGCACGTTCGGAACCCGCTAAATGACTGTGCCCGGGAAATAGTAAAGACTATGCCCAGGGCATTGTCAGGATTCTACAAGCGCGGGGTCGAACTAGTTCAATGCCCCCACTTTTGACCAATCAGATGACATGAATCTACATGTACGCATGAGGTACATGTATATAATTAAATTGTTATCGTCATGGTGTATGTACATGTACATTTGTTATAACTTGCCGTCACATGATTTACCTGTATAAACCACCAAGGGCTCCTTCGCTGTACACATCCACCATAGCTAGGACGCAGCTTTTTCCAGTGCATATACTGTGCATTTTGTGTTAAATCTAACAGTGTGCATTCATGACGCGTGCAACATGCTCTTCGACAAACAAGCAAATTGGTTGAGGTGACAACATACATGTAATTTAACATACAGCTCTTCATCATCACATGTACATGTAGTTCATGCACTGGCTGCGTCCCAGCTACGGTGGATCTACGGAGAAGGAGTCCTTAGTTACCAGAATGGTCTATACCTCCATACATGTACCGGTACCTTGAACTCTGGGTGTTAGTTTCGACGTATCCTCCAAGTGCTGGCTGGATTATAGTCGTTGTTGGAGCAGTTTTGCTGTCCTCAATTGTCTCATATTTCAAGGCTTGTACAAGTTGCAGAAGATACAACAGCAGCTCCTAGAACGGAAAACATCCATACGAAATGGAGTACGTTCTTTTTAATCACTTGGAAAATGTTCGTAGGAATAATTACTACATGTAGTACATGTAAGGTAATTTCACACGCAAGACACTCAAGCACTTGGCATTATTGCCAATTATTGTTATCAACCCCAAATATGTTATTACTTACATGTATACTGGCAAATCTACGGGAGGGGTGAAATGGGAGGGGTGAAAGGGGTGGAAAAGGGCAGGGGGATTACAAATTAAAAGCAAAGGTACACATGTACATGTATGTTAAAAAAATATGAAATTATTTCAACTACATGTACTTTCTGAAATTCTAGATCCACTGATGATTCCACTGTTAAAATAATGCTTGAAGTACATACGTGTACATGTACTGACAGGATAATTTACGTGGTACAGTACATACAGTGTAGCCTAGCAATTTGCTATGCATTAATAAGGGAGTGTGACCAGATCACATATTTTTCCCATACATGTAGTTCCCCGGGGCTTACCGGTACCTCATGGGTCCCGAGATTTTTGCATCATAACATCCGTCATATTTTTCTCATTACGAATCTAATACTCCCACGCTTCTGGGCCGCATATTCCCGGAGATATCGTCGAAAAACCACAAATGTTTTGTAAACTAATTTATCGGGAGCGGACAGCAGGGTGTTGAACAGTTATGAACACACCACCGTACCACACCTGCGTATGCGTAAAAATAGGGATGATTTCGACCTTTTTTGATTTTTTTTTTGCCGCAAAGCAGCCCAGTACCCTGGCTTTATTTACGCGCATCCGCTACACAGGGCTGATGTGCACCCAGCTATAATTTGTGCCTTGGTGGCGCTGTCTTGTTGTGGCGATTTAGACTGGTTTCCGCTCCACATATTCCACATGGAACGAATGAATATGAGATTCAATCGTTGTATGTTGAATTTGTGGATTGGAAACCAGTCTACTCGCTATTGGGTACGTACGGAAAAGATCGCACGACATGCATATCACATGAGCATTAAATCGAGATTGCTATCATTCAAAAATGGGTCATTATAAAAGTCTTTTTCCAGTCGAAATACTGATCCTGTGCATTTGGATAGTTTACACAGAGGTTCCAATGCGAGTACAAATTATGCTACGGGTCATTCCATGAAATTGAGAAACACAGTTTCCGTGTTACATCCACAAATTTGTTTTCTTTTTTTTTTGCCCTTGATAACCCTATGAATGAATACTATTCAGAAATTCAAGCTGTTGGATAAGAGAAATTTACGACATTCATTACTTGTAACAAAATCTTCATACATTGTAGATTTAAATTTAGATGTCAACTACCCGTAAATAGAATTTTGTTAAATTGTACATGTAGGTGTAGCTAATGTTACCTAGCCCTAACTTTATCATGTGGTTTTGTCATGTAGGGCTAATGAGAACAGTCAACATGAACACATACTATCACAAAACAATTGTGTCATTTTCTCCCCGTGACACACTAATTCCCCCTGGGACTCACCAAAACCTTGTCAGGCATAACCACTACGCAGGTTCTTCAGGGAAATAACAAGCCACGATGAAGATTCAGCCTACAATTGCAGTAAAAAAGGAGGTCTGGAATGACAGCCGATGTGTACAAATTCAAGTCTTGTGTACGATGTGTCTATCCGTGTAAAAGGAATGGCAACATGTACATGTACCAGTGCACAGACTGAATTTGAGATATCGTGTTCATGTGGACTGTTCTCATTTATAGCCCTACATGACAAAACCACATGATAAAGTTAGGGCTATACATTAGCTAATGTAGGTGTGACATTTGGTGCACATTAGCAGATTTTCTTGAATCACACAGAAATTTAAATTAAAAAGGATTGTTTGAGAACTGTGTGTTAATTTCAAATTCAACATGAAAACATTTGTAGTTGGAGTGAAGCAGTTGAACTGTCTTGGTTTGCAAGTTACATCTACAACCATCACTTTGTTAAATAATTAAAAATGGCGGCATTTTGTCAACACTGAAGACTCCCACATTACCCCCAAACAGTGTAAGCCACCACATCATGCAACATCGTTATATAAATGACGATTCATTGCTCCCTTATTGACCATTTCTGTGGAATTGAAGAAATGTCACACTTTGTTCCTCAACTTCATGGAATGACCCATAACAGCTATTAGCACTATGAAAATAGTCGGAAAAGCCAACTTTTAGTCATGTCAGTCGATTTTAAATTCTGGTAATTTTCACCTTAATACATGTGTATTTCGTATTTGTTGGTTTTCTTGTCATGAATATTATTTTTGGGGTGTATTTTATATGATTGTTAAGTTAGATCTAGATCCAATTTCCAGAAAATCTGGCAGGAGCGTGTCCAGATTTTTTTGGAAATTTGATTTAAATCTAACAATCATAAAATACCTCCCAAAAATACTATTCATGACAAGAAAACAAAATTTACAATTACACTGTAGGTGAACATTTGAGAGTAAATTAGTTAAGGACTTGACCGTAAACAGTGACACGACCCGATCCGGTATCGCACTATTTCAGAATTAGAAATCGGACTGAAGTTTGCTTTTCCGACTTTTTTTCACTACTCGCATTGGAACTATAGGGATGGGAATTTACGGGTAATTCAGAAACCGGTTTGCAATTCTTTCAAGTGCCAGTTAACCGGTTGACCGTCACCAAAGATTGTTGCTGGTGTTTATAGATCATTTGCAATGCACACAATTGACAATACCCCTAGGCCCCCAAAATAATCGTTGAACCTTTATCGGGTCAAAATTTTACTACGACCTCGTAGAAATTTATTTAAATTTCATTAAGTCATTATGTACAAATAACCCTCCGAACACTATTGTAAATTCTTTAAAATTGGGTTTCGGCAAAACCGGTTTTTCATTTTTGTTTTAGTTAAACGGTTAACCGATTAAACGTCCCATCCCTAATCAGAACCTCTGTGCAAAATACATCCAACTGCACAGGATCCGTATTTCAAAAGAAAGACTTTTAATGACCCATTTACAAGTTACAAGCTTGTCCGGACATGAGAGTCTGGTACCCATTCATATACTGTGTCACACTGCGCTGAGCTTCTTGGAACCCGTACCCGCGTTCAAAAGTCGACAAAACTTTATTAATGCTACATGTACATAGTCGGGTGCAAACAATATTGCACCAGGAGTCTAAATTAACTTAAATGTTTTGGTAGCCCACAGAACTAGTCAGAAAAATTTTCACTAGTCCTCCTCAATTTTTACTAGTCCCCGCCACCATATCGCCACCACACGTGATTATGTATATTTGCATACTACATGTACATGTACATGTACCGGTACATGTATGCATGTTCATTCAAGTTACAGCATCGATAATAAAAAGATCAAGAAACTAAACTTTGAGTGCCATGTTTTTTTAGCCCGATTGTTGTTTTTAACATTAATACTAGTTTAATGTCAACTAAGTCAACAGGGAACATTTATTTCTTGAATGAAAGACAGTACATCATAATGTAGCACTATACTACATGTACATGTACCGGTATGTATTGGCCAACTAGCCCGTCGGACTACCAGCACAATGCAGCTATATTAGTCCTCTGGCTAAAACTACTCGTCTCAGACTACTGGACTAGTGCTAATTTCGACCCCTGCAGCACTGTGTAGCGATCCGCGTTAACCCTCACTCCCGAGGGTGTACATTTGTATGAACATGTAAAATCACATTGATTTGAGAGGATTGAGGAGTGTTAGGGTTAGTGAAGCTAACCTACATGTAGTGAAGCTAGGAAATTGCTTCGTTCGACGATGATTAGTTATTCATCGTTAGTTAATGAAGCGTGCATTCTCATCTCACTTAACAAAGATCGAACGCAGATCGAATGAAGAGCGGTATCGTACACATTAAACGAACATCGAATGAAGCTGTGCGACACCCTCTGTTGATTGATTTTTACACTTCCGGTAGGGTCACGTCACGGGCAACTAAAATTGTAGACTGTCCCATGTCCATGTGCGCTACTCTGATCTCGTATAAGACGATTTTCTTTTATTTCTTCGTATACGACAAAGGGGAAGTAAATATGAGGACAGGGAACCAGTCTACTAAAATTGTGACCTCACGACTTGAAGTGACCCCGTGTATACCGGAAATACGTATTCAGGAGGTCACTCATAATGTGTCAAATCTCTCCGTAAAGCAAAGGGAGCATTCGCATTAGAAATTTGCTTCGTCAAATTAAACGATGTCTTCGTCGAATGAAGTGACCTCTTCGTCGAATGAAGCTAATTTGCTTCATCTAATGAAGAAATTCTAATCATCATCAAATGAAGAGGCGTGCGTTCACATCAGGAAATCTCTTCGTCGAATCATCGTCGAACAAAGCAATATCTCTAGTGAGAACGGGGTCATAGACATTAACCCACAGATCTCATTCCCAGCCAAAACGTAAACAGCACAATTTAATGACACAGGTAGTGGTGTACACCACGTTGGGAAAATAAATTACATTTAAAATGTTCACTTACTTCATCATCAGCCTGCTTGAGCCTACTGACTGCATATCGCCTGACAGTGGGATTCTTAAACTGGGGAGAAAGCAACTCCAAGGCATCAGCGACGTCGATGGGGTTCCACTTCCTCAGCAATTCGATGGCCTGTCGGGCCTCGTGTGGCACTTCCCAATTCACGCACTTGAGAAACTTCGTCAAAGCTTGCTTCTGATTGGTCAGGTAGAATCTGAACTTCCAGACGAGGTCGGCTTCTTCGGATGAAAGAACTTTGGTTGGGCTGTAGGCAACTATGCTCTGATGGGTGACCAAAATCATAAAGGAAATTGTGATGTGCTCTGCAAAAATGAGTCGGGTCTCGCACAGATTTTTGCAGCCATAACTACATGTACAAATCAGCGGCAGATCCAAGCTTATTAAAATACAAAAATACAACGGAAGTTCCAGTTGGTATCCGAGTACTACCAGGAATTTCACTGGGTGTTTGTATTTTAGCATGTGTACACCACTGATTTGTAGTTAGGCCAATGAAATTAGATTACTAGTTTCGCATCAGCGCCCGCATGTGATTTTGACCCCGCACCAAAAAAAATCAAAAAAATTGGAAAAATCAGATGCAAACTACTCCAATGCGAAACGTTTCAATTTCAGTTGTGCAATCGCGATCTGTGTTTTGCAGCTTTTGTGTTTATAACCAGACATCTCCTTTGTCATTTCCTATGATTTTGTCATCTCAACTTGTTCCTTCAAACACAAGCTACCCGGTATAACTCAATGGCATTGATACTGGCACCAAACCATTTCTGGGCGAGTTTAGAGCCTTAATAATCAGTTTCTAAATGGCAGTTCGTGTATGTGTAAAGGTTGTATTTTTCCTTGATTAAATAATGAATAATAAATAATGAAAAAAATCCCTCACCAAAAATTTGATAAATGGTTGACGAGAAACTAGTAATCTAATTTCATTGGCCTTATGGTTACAAAAACTCAGGCCAGGCTGTGGTATAAGTGACTCATTTTCATAGAGCAGGGGTGAGAGTGGAGAATTTCAAAACAATTGGAACGAGTGTGGCTTTGGTGGCATGGCTTCCTTGGGGGAGGGGGCGGGGGAAAGGTGTACAGACTACGAGTGCTTTAACTTTTGGGATCGCTTAAATTAACACCATCATTGTGCAATGTCCAAAAACATTTTAACTACATGTATCACAAGAACCAGTTTTGTTTTAAATATTTACCTTGTACAGGGTGTCCATAAAAAAAGGAAACCCATCTTTAAATGGGGGTAGGGGGTCTTGGGCCCTCTAACAACCCCCCTTTAAATTGTTCTGCTTCCCCTGCCTACGCCCTGGTAGCTAATGTTGATGTGCTCGATTAGCCACTGTATGAGCACTTCATTAGTCTTGGCCCAAGACCATGGTGATCGATATTGGATTGTGCACGCCTTGGATATTCCTGAATATCAAGCTCACACCATGGTATAGGGAAATCTCCTCCACTTGGTTTAACTTTTTCTTTGTTTTTGCCTAGGCTTTCCTAGGGAACCAATCAGCGAGTGACCCAAATACAGCAGCGCTTCGGAATGCATCCAGTTGCGCGTGCACGCGCTTCGAATGGCTTAAAAAATTATAAGGCGGCTTACAAAAAACATACAACATGACATGCTAATTTTTTCGGTGGCATAATTTTCTTGGCAAATGTTTGCGAATATATTTACAAACATGTTAATGTTTGCAAAGACGTATGACATCGCAAAATACATTTGTTTGTGAAGATATTTGCGACATTTGTGACAGTATTGGAACCATTAACCATACTATACATGAATGGTTTGTGAGTGCAAGTTGAAAAGTACATACTGTCCATGTCGTTGCTCAATTGTATTTTCCCATACCAGAAGAATTAATTGGCTTAGCATGCTTTATTTTATGAATTGTACACACCTATGTACATGTACACAGTGATTTAAAATACAATAAGACATTTTATGAAAACCAAAAAATGCCAGCCTATCATCAGATAAATATAAATTATGTAAAGTGCTGGGAAGTGCAGGTTTGCTTACATTCAATTGATCTCTTGTCGATGCGTTTGGCTTGAGATCTTTGTCAGTCAAGCAGCTTCTTTCACTTCGAGCAAGTGTGTGGTGCTTAGCTTCTACTAGATTCTCCTGTAAGAACAGCGCTTCTTTTTTTAAACAAATACATGTACATGTATATTAAAACTAAAGAAGAATAATAGAATCATGGTCCAGTGTACTAAAATGAAGTTCATGTGAACAAACAGTCATTATGTCCTTGGGCAAGAAACTTTGGTACCAACAGCCTGACTTGTAAAGGTCCGTTGTACACTCGATTCGCCTCTGGGTCATTCCATGTCAAATCACCCAAAAAATGTGGAATTTTTAACCCTACCCTCTTCAAATTTGCTCAAATTTGGTTTATAGGGTAACTTTGACTCAACAAGCTCAAATTTTGAAATTAAAAATTCATCCGACTTACGGTTTTCGCGATACGGCGCGTGCTTTTTTGACGATTTTGGTCAAAATGACTTGACTGTCAACTTTCAAACGACCATAAACCCAGTAACCCCTGGGTCAAAATGGCTGAAATTGGTGTTTTTGGAAAGGGGATTGCATAAGGAATCCAAATCTGCCATTAATGAGAACGCTCCCTTCGTTAATTCGACGAAGCAATTTGGCAGGCCTGGTTGCACAAGCACGTTGTGTGTCAAGCGCCTAGCCACTGGAAAACCACACAGTGCGTCTAGACGCGTGACATGCATGTACGACCTCCTACCATAACAGCCTCATTCGATCTTCGTTAGCGGTCGCTTATAATGTGATGTACGGTACTGCTCTTTATTCGATTTTCGTTAACTGATATGTGAACGCACGCTTCATTAACTAACGATGATTAACTAATCTTCGTCGAACGAAGCGATTTCTCTAGTGAGAATGGAATCTTAGATTTCTCATCGAGGGAAATCCCCACAGCACACGTCGGTCATTTCACCCAACCTGAGCCACTTCGCCCCGGAAAACTTTGTTCGCCCAAGTGGCAAAGCAGCATCACATGCACACAAATGCGTGTGAAGCTGTACGCTATACCCCAACCGGCAGCATTACGTATGCATGAAAGTGCTTGGGCGAACTGGCATTTGGGCGAAGTGATTGTAAAAACTCACTACGGAAACTATCTGTAAAATTTTTATGAATTTCTGTATGCACAGGTACAGCGTACATGTACTTCACAAAAAGTATTTCACATGTACCGGTAGGCTTATTTCATTACATCGTTATTGTTATGACATACCAAAAAAGTACTCATGAGTAATACCGAATACCGCGGTATTTTTATTACGGCATACCGCGGTGTCCCAGAACCCAATACCGCACAAGCTTAGTACCGGTAATAGGGTCATTCCATGAGGTTGGGTACAAAAAGTGTGACAAAGATGTTAAAATTTGAAACTTTCTGAATTTCAATAAAACATTCATTTTAAATATATGCATACATGTATTTATAATGCACTTTGAAAAATGAGAAAGTGTTTTTCCACCAGGCCATTTTGCAATACACTAACCACACAGTTTTAAAACACCTACATGTACGCAACATGACACCATTTTTGGATTTAAACAACTTTTTGTAAAGAAAATCTGTCAATTTTGGATGTTTTAACTTTAAATGATGGCTAACCATACATGTTTTTTTTTGTAAACAGTGAAGTTGTAAAGTGAAAATAAGGCACTAAACTGTCTCAGTTTAGTGCAACTCAAAGCACCGATGCAACATTTTGAAACCGCTCACATTTTCACACTCGCATACGACGATAAAGAAAATTGTGGCAGGTTTGTTCTACAGAAAAAGTTTGCGCATGTCGCCATTGACTCATGGCAAAATCATTACACGAAACAGGGGTGTTTGGGTTTTCTCACCAAATCAATGTACCTACGCAACAAAACTGATTTCACCGCAGTTTTGGTTCTTACAGGGGAAACTAAAGATACTCCGAATTTGTTTATTTAAGGGCATTTTACATGCTATTGCTGTCTCATCTTGGGCGGCATTTTTATGAACCAGAGGCCTCTGGTATTTTAGCGCCACAGCACATTACCTACGCAACAAAAACTGACACCACTGTTGCACCGGTAAAATCAAATTTGCAGTCCTTGGTGACTGGAGTGCAGTGCAAGGTGATGATGTTTTGGTGTTTGTTTTGATGCATCATAATGTATTAAAGCTTGGCAAACACGGGATAATTCGTCTGAGGCAGGCTATTTTTAAACAAGGTGGTGCAAGTTCATGGATTAATGTTTTTATGCCAACATATTTTTTTGCAAATAAGCTAAAGACACCACAACAAAATGTTACGAAAATAAAGAACCCTTTATTCAATTAAAATGTTCACTACATAAACACATACATGTACATGTATTACAAAACTTGTGCTATAGTTTTCGTCTGGTCATTTATTTCTTTTCCAGAAAAAAGGTGGCTTTTAATATGAACATGTGCATGAAAAACAATATGTACTTTGGCGGTGGTTAGTAGGACGCCACAGCCTACACAATGGTGCGGCTAAGAAGCCGGGCGGCTTATATGCCGACAGTGAATCTTGTTTCTGGAATTTTCGGGCGTCGCGGCTTATACCCCGGGCGGCTTATATTCCGAAAATTACGGTACCCAACCTCATGGAATGACCCAATAACTAATCTTAAGCTTTCACCAACAAAGTGTGATCCACAAGCTTCAAAGAGTAATAAAATGTAGGATCACAACTTGACAACAGTGCATTTACATGTAGCTCACCATCAACATTTCAGGATCAGGAACAGTAACGATGTCAGCATAGTTCTTGATGGTTACCTTCTCTTCAGCATCCTGCATATGTGAAAGTAAAAAGTAATAATAGACCATTTGCATGACGGCCATCTTGGAGGTCAAGTGCTTTGTTCCCAGGTATTATCGGGCATGATCAGGCACTTTTACCCTAATACATGTACATGTACATCATTTAAGAAAACCTGCTCAATGATCGTGGTGCAAATGGTCTGTAACAAAGCTTTTTGTTAAAACCACCGGTACAAGTAAATACTGCAAACCTTTCTGGTAATTTTCATGACATTTACCGATCTAGTTAAGAAAATTTGATTCACTTGCATATCAAATTAGTTGAAATATAAATAATAAAAGATTATCTTGAAAAGTCTTGTCGAATTTGTATTTCTTGGACAGTTCAATAGAAATCCAAAAAAATGTCTTGGATAGTCGTGATTTAAAGTGCAATTTAAGCAAGTTTGTGATACGCAACTTGTACATGTATACAAAACAGAGTAAGTGGGTACATCATATTTTTTGGGTAATCCTAAAAGTGTTGAAAAACATAAGCTTGCTAACTGTCTATAATTTATACAGGGTGTCCCAGAAAAAACGAAACCGAGATTTATCGATGTTTAATCATACTTTAATCTCAATCTTAAATAATAAATGATATTTGGAAAGCTTAGTTCCTCATCTTTCATTTGATACCACTCATATGATACATACTTCACGCATGAATGAATAAAGACAATATGAAGCAGGGCTACCAAAAAGTCGTTTGCACAACGATACCTGAATTTCAAAGAAATAATCACATTTCTAAAAAGTTCATTTCCTGCCCTTTCGTATGATACTGTAGCGAATTTGGGCCGTGCGCGAGTCTCGACACAATACTCGGAGTCGGACAAAGACTACAACTCGCTTTTTGACTTGCTTTTTGAAGAACCTTTATTGAACAACTCTTATCCTTACAACATCCAAAACGTCGACTCTGCGTTTCCCCGCAGACGTGTGTCAATCCTCCGGCAGAACGCAGCTACACCGTAAAGTCGTGCTGGCGCCCTCTGCCGGCCGATTGGCACAATCGTTACACTGCCCCCTCCGAGGACCCTGCTGTCCCCACAGCAGGCAGCGAACAACCGTCATTGGAGGAGGACCACCGCAACATGTCAAAAGAAACAAAGAACAATCAACAAGAAAAGTCAACAACAACAAAACAAGGTTCAGTCCGTAGCTGTCCATTAGGGGGGCGGTGGAGGCATGCGGTGAAGTTCCGTTAGGCGGAATAGCTGTTCCCAGAACTCCGGAGGCATAGTGGCCGGGTAGCGAGGAGGTGGCGGAGCCCCCGGTGGAAGCAAACCACCCAGGGAGGGTTGGGCGGCCGCCGCGGGGTCCACGAAGTACTGGGCGTAAGGGTGTCCCTCGTATGTTTGCAGCAGGCGCCCCGGGACCTCATAGACGTGGGTGACCCGCGACCGCCGCAGCGGGTGGCCTTGACTATCCACTCCCACCCCGACGTGTTCGAGTCGCCACTCCTCCCTCAGGTGCTCACACAGTGGGGTCTCCATCTCGGTTGTGGCGTCCCGTGCAGCTGAACGGCGGCAAAAAATACCATCGGGTAGAAGGATCCGGTGTGAAGCGCCGGGGAGCAGGAGCTGGCTTCCTGGGGGTACGAGAAGAGACGTCTCAGCACCGAAGGGTAGGGGCAGCTCCGGCAGGGTCGCTACGGTTTGGGTGGTGCTGTCCTTTCTCTGAGATGGGCCCTTTCTGACGTCATCAACTCCCGGCCTCGTCGGCCTGGCGGGATAGTGCCCCCGCCCCAGTCCACTCCAGAGATGATGAGATGGTCTGACGTCTGGCCGGCTTGGGGATCGGGATCGGGGGCGTGGCGCTGACAGGGGAGGCGGCCGATCCGAGCGGACCGAGCTTCCCCCCTGTTGGCCTTGAGCTCGATGACCGTGCGGTTGTGTCGATGAGGAAGGCGGCCGATCCGAGTGGACCGCGCCTCCTTCCTTCTGCTGATATGGAGAACGCAGGCCGTGAGGTGGTGGCGGGGAAGGCGACCGATCCAAATGGACCGCGCCCCCTTCCCTCTGCTGATTTGGGGACCGCAGGCCGTGCAGTGGTGGTGGCGGGGAAGGCGGCCGATCCAGGAGGACCGCGCCTCCTTCCATCTGCTGATATGGAGACCGCAGACCGTGAGGTGGTGGTGGCGGGGAAGGCGACCGATCCAAATGGACCGCGCCCCCTTCCCTCTGCTGATTTGGGGACCAAGACTCCTCATCGCTCGCAAACACTTCTAGCTCCTCTTCCAGTCGCACGCATCCCACGAACCCAGCGGGGTGGTTACAGTGCGGTAGGTGCAGACTCCTTTGATCCGGCCGGTAGAATGCCCGGCCACATCCGTGAGGGCAAGGGTAGTTCGGTATCGGGTGTAGGATGGGGCAAGCTGTCTGTATGTGTCGCCTGAGGTTGCGGGACTGCCCAAATTCCCGGCCGCAGTGGGCGCAAGTGACCCTCTCCATCCTGTGAGAAACAAAAGAAACAGAAGAGTTAGTCACCGCTTGGCAAAAGCGACTGGGTTTGTTTATTTTTCGCCCCCTCCTCGTGGTTTGTTGTTCTTCCGTGATCGGTTGAGGAGGCGCCGAGTCATTTCCTTGGGACGGGGTGGCCCCGTGGCCTTCCGTGTCCTTGGGTGCTGGTCCTTGTTCTTCGGTACCAGTCTCTGTGGCTACAACACTCGCTTCACCGTCTCCATCCGGCGGCGCTCGCGTAGGTATCCCGGATGCGGGCTCCATCGGCGGCACGCCCTGCTTCGTTGACGTCGTGTCTCCCTCGTCTAATTGGGACTGTGGGTTAGTTTTGGTGGTTTTCCACCACCCAAGATCAGCCTCGCCCGTGTAAGGCTTGAGCCGGTTGTAGTGAATCACCTTCGCCTTAGCCCGGGGCCCTCGTTGAATCCGGTAGGTCACTTGGTCGATCCGTTTCAGGACCACAAACGGTCCGTCCCACCAGCGCTGCAGCTTGGGTGATCGACCAATCACCTTTTTGGGGGTGTAGAGCCATACTGGTTGTCCCGTTTCGTATCCATTCCCATTGGCCCGGCGATCATATTGTTGTTTTTGGTATGTCTGGCTACGCCGCAAGTGGTGACGGGCAAGCTCATGGGCCCGCTCCAACTTCTCCCTCAGGTCGTCCAGATATTGGTGGACTCCTCCCATCGAATTCCGTTCCTGTTCGGGCAGCCCAACCACCAGGTCTATAGGCAGTGCCACCTCTCTGCCGAGCATGAGCATATTAGGTGTTACTTTAGTGCTATCGTGTCGGGAGGAACGGTACGCCATCATCACGTATGGAAGGTGTTCGTCCCAGTCATCCTGTCTCTCACTGACGAACATACTCAACATCGTCTTGACCGTGCGGTTGAACCGCTCCACCATTCCGTCTGATTGCGGGTGAAACGGTGTGGTGCGAGTCTTGTGGATTCCCAGCAGGCCGCAGACACCTCTGAACAAGCCCGACTCGAACTCTCTCCCCTGGTCCGTGTGTATTTCTCGGGGAGCACCAAACCGTGTAATGATCTGTTCGACGAGGACTTTCGCGACTGTCTCCGATGTCTGATCCGGTATGGGAAAGGCCTCCACCCACTTGGTGAAATAGTCGGCCACGACCATAATGCTGGTGTTCCCGGCGCGTGTTCGTGGGAACCTGCCGGTGAGGTCGATTGCTATCCGTTCCATCGGGGTGCCATTTGCACTTTGTTGGAGAGGGGCCCTCAAGGGTCGTGGGGGTTGTTTCTTAGAGCCGCATAGATGGCACCTTTGGCACCACTCCACCGCCTGGCGACGCATTCCTCTCCAATAGACGGGGGCCTGTCTCAGTCGCTCTGTAGTCCGGGCGATGCCCAAATGGCCCGAGGTTCGAGTGTCATGCACCAGGTTCAAGACGTCCTTCGTTCTCGTCCGTGGTACCACTGTCTTCCATGAGGGAGCCTCGCCCGCGGGTTGGTCCCACCTGACCTGTAAGATGTCGTCCATCAGTCGAAGCGTCTCCCACTTCGCCCACCAAAATTGTGTTGCTCCGTCGAATGCCGCGACGTCTGACCAACTGGGCTTGGAGTTCCCTTCCTGAAGCCACCGCATGACCGCCCGGAGTTCCGGGTCAGAACTCTGTTCCCTTGCTAACTCTTCTACATTCCAGGCCCCCACAAGCCCCTCTGGGGTTATTGTCTTGTCCCCGTCATCCTCTGCGGCGCTCTCTCCCTGTCCAGTCACGGCTGTAACCCGTGGAGCCTCAGGCGTTTCCCCTTCTGTGGTCGGCGGCCGGTACGGCACATCTGGCCCCTGCTGGCCCGTGTGGCACTCCTGCGCCTCGCTCTGAGACCTCCCGCATTGGCCACAAGGGATCCGGGAGACTGCGTCAGCGTTGGTGTGCTTCCTGCCTGCGCGATGTTCAATGTCAAATTCGTAGCATCCCAGCCTCTGGATCCACCTTGCCGTTTGCCCTTCCGGTTCACGGAACTGAAACAGCCACCGCAAGGACCCATGGTCGGTACGGAGGAGGAATCGTTTGCCGAGCAGGTAGTGTTTAAAGTAGTGGACAAAGTAGACCACCGCTAGCAACTCTTTACGGGTGGTGCAGTAGTTGCGCTCGGTCTTAGTGAGTGTGCGGCTACCGTAGGCTATCACCCGTTCCCCTTCGTCTGTCTGTTGGGCAAGCACCGCTCCGATGGTGCAGTGGCTAGCGTCGGTATCTAGGATGTAACGATGATCCGGACTAGGGTAGGACAGCACTGGGGTCGATGTGAGCGCACTCTTCAAGTGATCGAATGCTGTATGGCAGTTTTCGGTCCAAGAAAACTCCCTCTGAGTTTTGCTGGTCAATGCGTGTAGGGGTCGAGCGATTTCAGCGAAATGGGGAATGAACCGCCGATAGTAGGACGCTAGTCCCAGGAAGCTCCGAACTTGCGTCACGTTGGTCGGCTGTGGCCAGCGCCGGATGACTGCCACCTTCTCTGGGTCCGTCCGAACCCCCTCCGCCGACACCAGGTGGCCAAGGAAGGACACTTCTGTCCTAAACAGGTCGCATTTGGTTGGTTTCAACCTAAGCCCCGCGGTGCGAAATCGCGAGAGCACTGTTGCCAGTCTTTCATAATGCTCTTCAAAGGTCGTCCCCCACACGATGACGTCATCCAGATATACAACCGCCACTTGCCATTGGAGTCCCATCAGGACCTTTTCCATTAACCGTTCGAATGTGGCCGGGGCGTTGCATAGCCCAAACGGCATCACTGTGAACTGAAAAAGTCCGTTATGCATGCCAAAAGCCGTCTTCTCTCGGTCCTTACTGTCCATACTCACTTGCCAGTAGCCGCTGGCCAAGTCAAGCGTACTAAACCATTTTGCTCCACTTAGAGCGTCCAAGTTGTCTTCTATCCGAGGGATGGGATAAGCATCCTTGATGGTCTCTTCGTTCACCTTCCGGTAGTCCACACAGAATCTCATTGTCCCGTCTTTCTTTTTCACCAGCACCACTGGCGAAGACCACGGGCTGGTGGACGGCTCAATCACCCCATCCCGGAGCATTTGTTCGACTTGCTTTTCCGCCTCTCTCCGTCGGTGAATCGGTAGTCTCCTGGCCGCCTGTCGGATAGGCGTTGCTGACCCTGTGTCGATCTTATGTTCGGCCAGGTTCGTCCTTCCGAGCTGACCATCCGGTCCCATGAAGGCCTCGGCGAAGTCCGTAAGTAGCATTGCTAGCTTTGAACGCTCGGCGGGGCTCAGGTTCGTGGACCCCTGTTCCAACAGGTCCTGTAGATGGCTCGGAACTTCCCTCTGACTGACGTCCCCTGTATTGCCGGTGTCAGGAAGGAGAGGGCACACGTTGTGCTGCTGACCGTCTCCATCCGGCTCGGCAATATCCCGCTGGTCTAGAGGTGAGAAGAATGCCAAGTGGGTCCCCTTATAGATCGTCACCGGGTCCGACGTTGGGTTGAACACCCGAACGGGAAGAGTCCCGTTCGCAGTGTCCACCAGGCTAGCTGCAATTGCCACCTGGCGGCTGCCAGAAGAGTCCACCTTCGGGCACACTAGCCCAACTCCCGTAGACTGTCCGGTTTGTACCACTCCTCCAACAATCGCCTCGTGTCCCGCCGGGACAACAGTGTTTTCCGTGACTAGCACTCTCGCGACCGACGACCGCGGTCCGTCGCCCCCTAGAACAGTGGTCTTCCCGTTGATGAGCACCGTGTTGTCTCCCCATTGCCATTGACACCGGTAGGTCGACAGAAAGTCAATCCCAAGGATCGCGTCCGGCTCTATATTTGCAATCGTGCAGGTGTGCTCCAGCAACTGGTCCCCAATTTGCAGCTTAAAGTTAGCTTCCCCTTTAGCTTGCATTGGGCTGCCGTCGGCTTGCTTTAGCGTTGGTGGTGGGGGTCGGAGGTCGGGCCTCTCCCGTTGGTCTAGCTGGTTGTAGATCCGCTCCGAGATAAGGCTCACCGCTGCCCCCGTGTCCAGGAGGAAGCCCACAGGCCTTGATGCAACCTTCCCCACCACGTAGTTTTCCCTAGGCCGTGGCTTGGCAGCTGTCTTGCCTTGCCCCGCACCCTTTCTGTCGACCGTGGTGGCTTCTGATCTAGCCTCAGCCCATGTATGTCGTTGCTGGCCACCGGTTCTTCGTTTCAGGCGCGGGCAGTCTCGACGAAAATGGCCAAGCTCGTGGCACTGGTAGCACTCCAGGGCAGATCGGTCTGGCGCCCGACGCGTGGGGCTCGTGTTGCTGTCGTCGGGTTCGGCCAATGGCGGCTGCACCACAGACCTAACATCTTTGGCTCCCTGCCTCCCCTTCCTGTTGTGTGCTTGGGAGTTTATGAATGCTTCCATTTCGGTCGCCAGTGTAACAGCCTGCGACTACGTCGTGGCCTTACTCGCAAAGATGTGGCGTTGTAGCTGCTCGTCGCACAAAGCATTACGAAATGCCTCCACTGCCAAATCCTCGCGAGCCGACAGTGGGAGTCCTGGGTAGCTCTTGGAGACTAGCCTTCGGATGGACTGGCCAAGACTGCTGATCGACTCATCCCGGCCTCGAGTCCGCATGGAAAGCTGAGCTCGGTGCAATGGGACTTGGGCCATAACTCCAAACCGCTTCTCAAAGCAGTCGAGTATGGCAGAGTATTCTGTCTGACTCTCTGGTGCCATGTCCGCCAGCGCCTCCTGTGCTGAACCTCTTAGATGGGAAGCGAGGAACATTGCCTTTTCTGCCTCGCTCCATCTATTGACTCTGGCGACACTTTCAAAGTGGGTCAAGTAGTCTGACCATGAGGAAGCCCCGTCGAACTTATCCGGCAGTATCATCGGCCGCCGACTACCGGCGACTACGTCCCGCCCCATGATTTTAGGCGGCAGAAAGGGCCGGTTGCTGTCCGCTCCAGTATGCCGTGGCTCCACCCTCTCCTCGCGGGAAGACGGTTTCCATTCCCGTTGTGAATTCGTCAGATGGAGCTGCTCTATCCGCCCAGGGATATTGGAGTCATATCGGAACTTTGCATCTGCCGTGTAGGCTTGTCGGCTGGGGGACCATTCCACATTGGGTCCGGTACTTGCAGCGTGGGCCTCTGGGTACCGCAGCTGTTCCAGTGGATCTGGGCGAACCCATGGTTGTCCAAAATACTGCGAGCCCATCGGGCGTGCGCTAATGTCCCGGGGCGGTTCCGAGTAGGAACCTGCACCCAAGCCACGAGCGTCCACCTCGCGTAAATACTCCGAACGATCGCGGTGTTCCGGTCGGTACTGTATCTCCGCGGCGCGCGCGTGCGTGGCTCGGGGCGGTTCCGGATAGGGACCTGCGCCCAAGTCACGAGCGCCTGCCTCGCGGGGATGTTGTGTGATGTCGCGGTATTCCGGTCGGTACTGTATCTCCGCGGCGCGCGCGTGCGTAGCTCGGGGCGGTTCCGGATAGGGACCTGCGCCCAAGTCACGAGCGCCTGCCTCGTGGGGATGTTGTGTGATGTCGCGGTATTCCGATCGGTACTGTATCTCCGTGGCGCGCGCGTGAGTGGCTCGGGGCGGTTCCGGATAGGAACCTGCGCCCAAGTCACGAGCGCCTGCCTCGCGGGAATGTTCCGTGATGTCGCGGTAATCCGGTCGGTACTGTATCTCCGCGGCGCGCGCGTGCGTGGCTCGGGGCGGTTCCGGATAGGGACCTGCGCCCAAGTCACGAGCGCCTGCCTCGTGGGGATGTTGTGTGATGTCGCGGTATTCCGGTCGGTACTGTATCTCCGCGGCGCGCGCGTGAGTGGCTCCGGGCGGTTCCGGATAGGAACCTGCGCCCAAGTCACGAGCGCCTGCCTCGCGGGAATGTTCCGTGATGTCGCGGTATTCCGATCGGTACTGTATCTCCGCGGCGCGCGCGTGAGTGGCTCGGGGCGGTTCCGGATAGGGACCTGCGCCCAAGTCACGAGCGCCTGCCTCGCGGGGATGTTGTGTGATGTCGCGGTATTCCGGTCGGTACTGTATCTCTGCGGCGCGCGCGTGAGTGGCTCCGGGCGGTTCCGGATAGGAACCTGCGCCCAAGTCACGAGCGCCTGCCTCGCGGGAATGTTCCGTGATGTCGCGGTAATCCGGTCGGTACTGTATCTCCGCGGCGCGCGCGTGCGTAGCTCGGGGCGGTTCCGGATAGGAACCTGCGCCCAAGTCACGAGCGCCTGCCTCGCGGGAATGTTCCGTGATGTCGCGGTATTCCGATCGGTACTGTATCTCCGCGGCGCGCGCGTGAGTGGCTCGGGGCGGTTCCGGAAAGGAACCTGCGCCCAAGTCACGAGCGCCTGCCTCGCGGGGATGTTGTGTGATGTCGCGGTATTTCGGTCGGTACTGTATCTCCGCGGCGCGCGCGTGAGTGGCTCCGGGCGGTTCCGGATAGGAACCTGCGCCCAAGTCACGAGCGCCTGCCTCGCGGGAATGTTGTGTGATGTCGCGGTATTCCGGTCGGTACTGTATCTCCGTGGCACACGCGCGAGCACCCCCGGTACGTTCCGGGAGCTGGTTCAACAGTTCCGGTTGGTCCGGGCGTTCCGACCAATACCGCGAGTCTGCCATGGGCGCCCTCATCGCCCGTGGTGGTTCCAAGCGGAACCGCGAGTCCACCCGGGGAATATCGCGGAGGGGAGTGGAGGTCACACCCCCACCCAACGGTCTTTCGGACCGACAGCGGTCTGATGTTAACCCTTCGAAAAATTGACCCCTGGGGCTACATGCTGAGTCAGAAACAAGACCAGTTTTCCCACCCCACACAATGTCGGGTTCCAACATCCTAACAACTCCTCTCTCAAAACCATCGGTAATTTCACCGGTGAACGACAGTAACTCGTCTACTGTAACAAAGGTGCCGCCATCCGAGCGGCCGAGCGGCGGGCCAACGGGGGATCCGTCGTCCCCGGCCCCGCCCCTCCCGCGCGGTGAGTCTATCACCACGCCATTACGACTACGGGTGGTCATATTAGCCCCGAAAAACACAAGTTTCTACCTCTTTTCCGCTCGTATCGTGCCGCCGCTGCCACCAGTGTAGCGTATTTCGTCCGTGCGCGAGTCTCGACACAATACTCGGAGTCGGACAAAGACTACAACTCGCTTTTTGACTTGCTTTTTGAAGAACCTTTATTGAACAACTCTTATCCTTACAACATCCAAAACGTCGACTCTGCGTTTCCCCGCAGACGTGTGTCAATCCTCCGGCAGAACGCAGCTACACCGTAAAGTCGTGCTGGCGCCCTCTGCCGGCCGATTGGCACAATCGTTACAATACCTCTGTCAGGAAAAATCATTCGTTTTTTTCAAAACTGACCGATTTTTCGCATGAATGGATTCGGAGATGGTAACGTGTGCATTAAAAACGTGCGTGTTGAAACCCCTGAAATTCAGGTATTATTGTGCAAACGACTTTTTCTGTAGCTCTGCTTCATATTGTCTTTATCCATTCATGCGTGAATTATGTATCATATGAGTGGTATCAAATGAAAGATGAGGACGAACTAAGCTTTCCAAATATGTGTCATTTATTTTTCAAGATTGAGATTAAAGTATGATTAAGCATCGATAAATCTCGGTTTCGTTTTTTCTGGGACACCCTGTATAGCGTCATGCCTAATTTGGCCTTTTATATTCTACATTCTTCATCACAACATGAATGCCTTACCTGATCATAGTGTACAATGGAGAACTCATGGGTTCCATCATAATGCACTTTGGGAAACTCTACCATCAAGTACATGAAATCAGAATCCCGCTTTTCTCTCTACATGTGGAATAAAGAAAAAAAAGAGTCAAATTAATTTCTCTACTGGCAAGAATTTGGTTCCACACAGATTAAGCAAACAGAATTTGGAATTTTAAACCGAGTTCATTATTTGGATTGCAGCTAAATAAAAAGTACATGTAGCCCTCCACCTGAACATACCCTAATTGGGGTACCGTGGCCGAGTGGTTTGGGTCATTGACTCACAACCATGGGTGAAAACTGGGGTTGCGGGTTCGAATCCGGCTGCGGTACATGTACCTGTGCCCTTGGGCAAGGCACTCAACCACACTTGCTTCATCCTTCGGAAGGGATGTAAAGCCGTTGGTCCAGTGTGTTGCATGTAGGTAATGGTAACGCACTCTGAAGATCCCAGAGCATTCTTTCGTGAAAAGCAAGGGGATTCCCCGGTGTCTCTGGCCATTTCTAATTCTAATTCTTCATGGGTTTCCTCATTCTTGCGAGTGACAGTGCAATGAGCACTATTGAGGAATTCTTAGTATGAATACCAGCAATAAATAATAATAATAATAATAATTGTCTAATGTTGGCAAGGCTAAAATGTGTAGGGCCAATGATTTTTCACAATCGCGGAAAACGGACAGAATTCACGGAATCTGACCCGGGTCATTCCGTGTTAAGGTTGTCAGGGGTCCGACTCGGATGAAACTTTTTCTAAAAATACTTCAACCTACCGGTATGTCATGAACATGTAAAAAAAATTAGAGGCCAACTCCAACTCGTTGCTGAGATATGACCTCCAGAAAATGCCTACCCTACCCACATTTTCCCAATCATAACCGTGCCATTGAAGTTTTCAATGACCCATACAGGGAACCAGTTCAGCTCACACCCGTTCAGCTCACATTACACTGTACATAAATACCAACTACATGTAGTGCTAGTGTGGCTTGACTCGGGTTTACTCGGACAACACCGGATTTTCGTGTAGTGCATGTGTGCGTACGTACGGCACTGGAAACCGAGTCATCCGCGAGTAAAACCGACTGGCTACAGAGGTTGATGTTTAGTGTCATGAACTCGGGATGTCGATTGTACGCATGTAACTCTATGATCGTATGTTAGCACGTGTGTGTTAGCATTGCGTTCGCACTGTGGACTCCAAACCCATTCAAGTCCACAATTTGCGGGAAAAAGTGACGGATTGTGGACTTGCACTCGTTCGCTCAAGTCCACAGTCAGGTTGACCAAACTTGGGAAAAGGGGTTAGGGTGGGGGTGGAGGGTTAAAAATAAAGGTTAGGGTTCAGGAGTAAAGTTTAGAAACATGGATTAGGAAAAAAATTGGGTTGATGAGGGAAGAATTTGGAGAAAACAACGATTTTCCGACCAATTCTCTTAAGTGCACGAATACAAAGAAACGTCCACAGTGCGTACGTAATGTACACATGTGTGTGTTTGCGTGTGTTCTCCACGGCAAGCTAGGCAAGTCGGTTCGAAAGTATTTCGAAAAATAGCTGAATAGGGCAGCGTGTTTCTTGCATGTGACATATGTACCGGTAGGTACAGTAAGACTAAGAGGGCACTGCGGCCAGGTTGAAAAATGCGCATTGGAGCCACACTGGCCTAAAAAAATGGCGTATAAAATGGGCTTTGAGGCCAGTTTGTTCAGGCACGGCGGCCAGTCCGCCGTAAATTTCGAAGCCCGAGGGAGCACGCACGCCCCTCGCCACTGGTACATGTACTCGGTAGTTGTACACAACATTAATTGATTGTATGCAATCTGTCGAGACGTGGCCTGAACTCAAGTCGCATTCTAACATAATGCACGTATTATACAGTACTACAATGTAGTTAGGAAATAGATAGACCATGGACAGAGACCAATCCAAATCTTAAAATCTAGACTTGTGTGAAAGGACGACCTCTTTAAATCTAAAAATCAAGGGTTGCTTTAGAGGTCGAAAGTTTCAGAATTTTTTCTTGTCAGAATTTTTTCTTGTCAGAATTTTTTCTTGTCAGAATTTTTTCTTGTCAGAATTTTTTCTTGTCAGAATTTTTTCTTGTCAGAACTTTTTCTAGTCTAGTAGTATGTGAAAGGGGGCTCCTAGGCCAAAACATAAAAAACGCTGACCCAGAGTTTTCTTCAAAAATTATTTTAAAAACGGAATGTAATCGACGCATCAAAACTGACGTTTTGATGCCTAAAAAAATGAGAATTTTTTTTAAAAATAACTATAAGGTTATCTTTTATATATATAAAATGGAAACTGGACATAAACCAACTGGTTATTCTGGATGGGACAAAAAACGACTCGCCAAGTTTATTAGCGACGAAAATCTACCGGCTGTTATTAACGTCGGTGAGAAAATTGGAACGAGAAGACAACTAATAAAAACGGTCAAGCGATATGCTGATGAATTTAAAAATATTAGAGGACAAACTAAACAGAGCCTGCTATCGCTAATAGGCAAGTATAACGTGAGTAAGGTTGACGCCACGGGTAAAAATAGCAAGTACACAAAGGGCGATTACTTGGAGTCGATAAGAAATTATTGGCGGCCTATATACGGCGGGGTCATAAAGCCAATCGATTTTGGGGGAATAGTGCCTCAACGCTTTGCTAACGTAATTCAAAATTACGAAATAAAAATTGGTCGCGAGAATTTAGATTACGTCAATTTCTTCAAATACAACAGAAATAAAATTTTCGGTAAAATGCTCGAAATGATACGGACCAAACCAAATTACAATTTTCAGTTGGGCCTACGCGTAACTCTAAAAAAATTAAACTCGCAGGGGGAAATTGAAGAAAAAGAAATCACATTCCGCACGAGCAATGAACTCGTTTTAAACAACAGCGACATTGGCAAGGCGTTGAATAGTAATATAGAAAATCTAAAGGCGAAACTAGAAGAATTTCAGACGGAAAAGAGCGGATGGTCTGTGTTTAAGCTAAACACTCTGTACATAAACTTTACGGAGTACAAACCAATTAGAGGAAGCTCTTACATAGAATTACCAGACTACATAAAAAATAAAAAGGCCGTCATCAACGTGAAAAACGACGATGACAAGTGCATACGCTGGTCGTTGAGGGCGGCTCTAGGAAAATTTAAAGATAAAGTAAAAACAAGCGTAATGAATGCGTCAACGTATAAAATAAGGTACCAGAGGATGGATATTTATAAAGAAGACGACGGATTAAATTTTAGAGGCATAGTTTTTCCGACCCCAATAAGCCAAATATCAAAGATTGAAAAACAAAACGACATAAATATTAACGTGTTTGGTTACGACGAAAAGAATGGCATATACCCGCTATACATTACGGAAAGCGAGTCGGGTGAGGTCATTAACCTAATGCTATACTCGGACGGTGATAAAAATCATTACTGCTGGATCAAAAATCTAGATAAACTACTATTTAGCGAGACCAAGCATAAAGAAAAGAAGCCCGTTTGCCCTCGCTGTCTGCAGCATTTTAGTAGTCAGATTATATTAGACAATCATACGATTGATTGTCGCGGCGTTAAACAAAAGGCCAGCAGAATAGTCATGCCATCTACGGAATTGGATAGATACAATCGTAGAAGAGACGTCATCAAATTTAAAAACACTCAGCATAAAATGCCGACTCCTTTTGTAATTTACGCAGACTTTGAATCGCTGATAGTGCCTCACGAAGAAAAAGCGGGCAACGCAACAATAAAAACTCAAAAACACGTTGCGTGCGGGTGGTCTTACGTAGTAGTCAGACACGACGGGCGGGTACTCAGTAAAAAATATTATAGGGGCGAAAACGCGGTTAAAAAATTGATTGCAAATTTACAAGTAGAAGAAGCCGCTATAAACAAACTTTTTGAAAAGGAAAATGCGAAAAACATGATTTACACGAAAGAAGACGAGGATAAATTTAACGCTTCAAAAAATTGCGACATTTTTTGTATACCAAAGACTTCCGAAAAATACATTTCGTTTTCTCTAGGTCAACTGAGATTCGTCGACTCGTTTCACTTTTTAGCCAGCTCTCTAGATAAGCTGAGTAAAATCTGCCCCAGAGAGCAATTTAACTTGCTAAAAACTCTAACTCAAGACGAAGAAAAGTTTAAGTTGATATTGAAAAAGGGCGTTTATCCGTACGAGTACATGGACTCTTTCGACAAATTTAAAGAGACTAAATTACCGCCAAAATCAAAATTTTACAGCAAGTTAAACAACTGTAACGTATCTGACGAGGACTATCTGCACGCACAAAAAGCTTGGCGAGAATTTAAAATAGCTAATATGGGAGAATATCACGACCTGTACGTACAGACCGACACGTTGTTGTTGGCGGACATTTTCCAAAACTTTAGACAGACTTGCCTAGAGCACTACGGGCTAGACCCGGCTAATTACTTTACATCTCCGGGTCTCAGTTGGGACGCTCTGCTAAAACATTCAAAGGCTCAACTAGAACTACTGACGGATTACGACATGTATCTTTTTGTAGAGCGCGGGATAAGGGGTGGAATTTCTAGCGTCGGTTCCAAGAGATACGTAAAAGCAAACAACAAGTACTTGCAAGATTACGACGAGACAAAACCGAGCACGTTTATACAATATTTGGACGCCAATAACCTGTACGGGTGGGCAATGTCTCAACCGCTGCCAGTCGGCGACTTTAAATGGCTTACTGACAGAAAGATTAAATTCTTTACGGAAGACGTATTAAAAATATTGGAAGCTAAATCCGAGAGGGGATACATTTTGGAAGTGGACTTGGAATATCCAAAAGAATTACACGACGAGCACAACGACTATCCCCTAGCTCCGGAAAACTTGAACGTCTCCCAAGAGTGGTTTTCGGATTACCAACGACGACTAATTGAGAAAAACGACTTGTCACCGCCGGACGTGGGCAAATTAACGTGCACTCTGAAAAATAGAACTAAATACGTCGTTCACTATCAGACTCTAAAACTGTATCTCAACCTAGGATTAAGATTGACAAAGATTCACAGAATTTTGTCGTTTAAACAAACTGATTGGATGAAGTCGTACATCGACAAAAACACTCAGCTACGCAAGGAATCAAAATCGGATTTTGAAAAAGACTTTTTTAAGCTGATGAACAATTCGGTCTTTGGCAAGACGATGGAAAACGTGCGTAATCGACTAAACTCTGAGCTAGTCAGATTAGAAGACGAAAAGAAGCTTTCGAAAATGTGCTCGTTACCAAATTACGAATCTACTACCGTCTTTGAAGACTGCAAATTGGCAATGGTCAACATGTATAGGACAAAGACGGTTCTGGACAAGCCAATCTACTGCGGCATGACTATCCTCGACTCGTCGAAAACGTTAATGTACGACTTTTATTACAACCATTTGAAGGCCAAGTATTTAGATAACGCGAGCCTAGTGTATACCGACACCGACAGCCTTCTCTTGGAAATTAAAACGGACGACGTATACGCCGACATGGCCAAGTATAAGCACTTGTACGACTTTTCAAATTACTCAAAAGATCACGAGCTGTACGACGACTCTAATAAAAAGGTCATAGGAAAATTTAAAGACGAGGTCGCTGGACAACAGATTATAGAGGCGGTGTGCATTAGACCGAAACTGTACGCCATTCAGACGGAGCGAGACGTCATCAAAAAGGCAAAAGGTATTAAAAGGGCGGTGGTCAGAGACAACCTGACGCTAGACTCGTACAAAAAATCTCTATTTAAATCTAATCTAGTTTACGAAAAACAAAACATTTTAAAGAGCGAAAAACATCAAATTTACTCAATCACTCAAAACAAGTTAGCAATTTCGCCTCTGGATACAAAGAGATTTCTTTTAAACGACGGCATAAATACACTAGCGTACGGACACTACTCTACGGGTGGCAGCTCCGTGCCTGCGGGCACTACTTGAAGCTCTTGTCGCACAAAAGATCTCTTTGGAGCGGGTTCGTTTAAATAATACAAGATCGGTTGACCGCGCGTGCGGGTGTACCTCCTTTCACCCCCCTCTGATTCACCGGGTTGATACATGTACCTGACTAAATCTTTACCAATTTCCAACGGCGTCTCTTTAACGCCGGGTGCTGCGGGCGTCTGCTCGACTCGCTTCAATTTAATGGCATCTATAGGCTTCTTACCGATTAAACGAGTTACCTCGTCATTCATAGCTTTGATTACGTCGGGGAGTCTCTTTACCCACTCTGTATTTCTAGACTTTGGGTCTAGCATTTCTCTCGAGTATTGATGGCCGAATAATACCTCGGCTAATGACCTGTTGAATCTCTCTACTATACCCTGGGCTCGATGTAATCCGGGTATGCCGCGTTGTACTATAACGTCATTTTTGCTCATGAGCGCGTTAAAACTGCCCATAAACTCTCTACCCGGGTCTACTTTAATAATCTTTGGCCACGTCAAAGGCGATCGCTTATAAATTTTGTTGATGGCGTCGGTAACTTGATCCGCGGTCTTAGAAGTTAGAGGCTCGGCTTCTTTATATCTACTCGCGACGTCCACGACCGTCAACGCTTAAAAAAGCCCAACCAGGCCATTTAACTGCAACAATGACGTGGTCAAAACGCACGGGGCGTATCAAGCCAGCAAAGTGTCTGAACTTAACTGTATACACAACAGACACATCACCAACTTGATACGACAGCCCTTATACCAACTAAAAGCAGAAAACGCGCAAAAGAAGCGCAAAAAATAGATCTCTAAATTTAAAACATGAAACAAACACCTTGACCAAAACTGTACCCAATATATGTCAAGGCTAAACAAAACTCAAATAAACTAAGAGAGCATTAAACTTCGACAAAAAAGCAATGGATGCGAACGCAAACTGAAAAACCCCAACGAGAAACAACCTGTGAACAACTACCAACCTACCCAAAGCAAATATTTCAGAAACTGAAAAATATACCGCTTTGGGTAAACTACTAAGTTTTTGTTCAGACAATTGCTAAAACATTGGAAAAATCTACGAGCGGTAGACAACTTTAAAAACACCCAAAAATGAGAGTGGCCAATATGTTAAACACGCAAAAATCCTTTCTAACACCAAACGGCGTCAAAAAGAAAGCATGCCTGCACACGCCTAAATATGCCAACGGATATCAAAATAATGAAAGGACACTTCAAAATAACAAAACGCCACTCAGTGTTAATACCCAAACAATACCAGTAACAAACCAGAACTATAAAAAGAGCAGTCACTGAACACTAAACAATCCTGCTCTAACTAAACAAAAAAGCTGGTTCTATCGCTCTCAAGATTTACCCAAATGCGAGGTAATCCGATTCATTTTGAATCCACCCGCAACTGATGAAGGGCATACGGAAGCCCAGAAAGCTAGCTCTTGCTAAACCTAAAAGAACTGAAAAACGTTCTTTTACTCGCACAACCAAAAACCGGGGAAACTCTCCCACACCACCAATGTAATGTACAATAAACCCAGCAAAAACGGTACAAATTGGATACAAATAAATTTTGGAATAAAATAATATATTTTATTTCAAACAATCAAAACAAGTCAACCGGAACGCATGTGTCTCTGAATGGGAGAACGCCACCACCCCCCCTCTTTACTTGATCTGATTTACTCCGTGTTCCTTTAGGGAATATCGTGAGTCGGTGGTAACCGAAACGTTACCCGAGTATTCCGGGTGCTTAGCACGAGAAATACCGAATCTTCAGGTTGCATCGTTCTCAGATCCGAGATACCCACGGGTTCTCACCACTGACTTGACCATTCAGTATCCACCCCACCGGAGTAAACAACTCCCTAACCTCAAAATTAATTTGGAAAATCCATCTCCACCAAATACAATAACGGAAACCTCCATTTAATCTTGGTGGAACACGCCACTGATCCTGTAAACGCTATGCACGGGAAGCAAAATACAAATTCGTTATCAAAAATAATCCCAAACATATACAATTAATCGGGATAGCCCAAATAAATAAAAAATCTGGTAATTTACCAAAAACCCACCCTCGAGGGTAACCATTTAAATTACCAAAATAAACACTATACCTCAAAAATCGCTATCCCACCCAACGGATTTTTAAATTTAACGTGTACGAATGACACAAAATCCCAAAAATATAAACTGTGGAAATAAAACATAAACAAAATAACACAACACATCGGTAAAACTCCAACTATAAAGGACCACAACACACTGCATTTTACTCGATTGTAACTGCAAATACTCGAAAAAGGTCTTTTTCCACAACAAAGAAACACAACCCGATGAAAAATTTCCACCTTTGGATCAGGATTTTCCTCGCCGCTGAACACGAACGCTCATTGGACAACGGAACCAACCCATGGGAGGTCACGCAGAGCAGGATGCATCCACAACGCATAAAAAAGCCCAACCAGGCCATTTAACTGCAACAATGACGTGGTCAAAACGCACGGGGCGTATCAAGCCAGCAAAGTGTCTGAACTTAACTGTATACACAACAGACACATCACCAACTTGATACGACAGCCCTTATACCAACTAAAAGCAGAAAACGCGCAAAAGAAGCGCAAAAAATAGATCTCTAAATTTAAAACATGAAACAAACACCTTGACCAAAACTGTACCCAATATATGTCAAGGCTAAACAAAACTCAAATAAACTAAGAGAGCATTAAACTTCGACAAAAAAGCAATGGATGCGAACGCAAACTGAAAAACCCCAACGAGAAACAACCTGTGAACAACTACCAACCTACCCAAAGCAAATATTTCAGAAACTGAAAAATATACCGCTTTGGGTAAACTACTAAGTTTTTGTTCAGACAATTGCTAAAACATTGGAAAAATCTACGAGCGGTAGACAACTTTAAAAACACCCAAAAATGAGAGTGGCCAATATGTTAAACACGCAAAAATCCTTTCTAACACCAAACGGCGTCAAAAAGAAAGCATGCCTGCACACGCCTAAATATGCCAACGGATATCAAAATAATGAAAGGACACTTCAAAATAACAAAACGCCACTCAGTGTTAATACCCAAACAATACCAGTAACAAACCAGAACTATAAAAAGAGCAGTCACTGAACACTAAACAATCCTGCTCTAACTAAACAAAAAAGCTGGTTCTATCGCTCTCAAGATTTACCCAAATGCGAGGTAATCCGATTCATTTTGAATCCACCCGCAACTGATGAAGGGCATACGGAAGCCCAGAAAGCTAGCTCTTGCTAAACCTAAAAGAACTGAAAAACGTTCTTTTACTCGCACAACCAAAAACCGGGGAAACTCTCCCACACCACCAATGTAATGTACAATAAACCCAGCAAAAACGGTACAAATTGGATACAAATAAATTTTGGAATAAAATAATATATTTTATTTCAAACAATCAAAACAAGTCAACCGGAACGCATGTGTCTCTGAATGGGAGAACGCCACCACCCCCCCTCTTTACTTGATCTGATTTACTCCGTGTTCCTTTAGGGAATATCGTGAGTCGGTGGTAACCGAAACGTTACCCGAGTATTCCGGGTGCTTAGCACGAGAAATACCGAATCTTCAGGTTGCATCGTTCTCAGATCCGAGATACCCACGGGTTCTCACCACTGACTTGACCATTCAGTATCCACCCCACCGGAGTAAACAACTCCCTAACCTCAAAATTAATTTGGAAAATCCATCTCCACCAAATACAATAACGGAAACCTCCATTTAATCTTGGTGGAACACGCCACTGATCCTGTAAACGCTATGCACGGGAAGCAAAATACAAATTCGTTATCAAAAATAATCCCAAACATATACAATTAATCGGGATAGCCCAAATAAATAAAAAATCTGGTAATTTACCAAAAACCCACCCTCGAGGGTAACCATTTAAATTACCAAAATAAACACTATACCTCAAAAATCGCTATCCCACCCAACGGATTTTTAAATTTAACGTGTACGAATGACACAAAATCCCAAAAATATAAACTGTGGAAATAAAACATAAACAAAATAACACAACACATCGGTAAAACTCCAACTATAAAGGACCACAACACACTGCATTTTACTCGATTGTAACTGCAAATACTCGAAAAAGGTCTTTTTCCACAACAAAGAAACACAACCCGATGAAAAATTTCCACCTTTGGATCAGGATTTTCCTCGCCGCTGAACACGAACGCTCATTGGACAACGGAACCAACCCATGGGAGGTCACGCAGAGCAGGATGCATCCACAACGCATAAAAAAGCCCAACCAGGCCATTTAACTGCAACAATGACGTGGTCAAAACGCACGGGGCGTATCAAGCCAGCAAAGTGTCTGAACTTAACTGTATACACAACAGACACATCACCAACTTGATACGACAGCCCTTATACCAACTAAAAGCAGAAAACGCGCAAAAGAAGCGCAAAAAATAGATCTCTAAATTTAAAACATGAAACAAACACCTTGACCAAAACTGTACCCAATATATGTCAAGGCTAAACAAAACTCAAATAAACTAAGAGAGCATTAAACTTCGACAAAAAAGCAATGGATGCGAACGCAAACTGAAAAACCCCAACGAGAAACAACCTGTGAACAACTACCAACCTACCCAAAGCAAATATTTCAGAAACTGAAAAATATACCGCTTTGGGTAAACTACTAAGTTTTTGTTCAGACAATTGCTAAAACATTGGAAAAATCTACGAGCGGTAGACAACTTTAAAAACACCCAAAAATGAGAGTGGCCAATATGTTAAACACGCAAAAATCCTTTCTAACACCAAACGGCGTCAAAAAGAAAGCATGCCTGCACACGCCTAAATATGCCAACGGATATCAAAATAATGAAAGGACACTTCAAAATAACAAAACGCCACTCAGTGTTAATACCCAAACAATACCAGTAACAAACCAGAACTATAAAAAGAGCAGTCACTGAACACTAAACAATCCTGCTCTAACTAAACAAAAAAGCTGGTTCTATCGCTCTCAAGATTTACCCAAATGCGAGGTAATCCGATTCATTTTGAATCCACCCGCAACTGATGAAGGGCATACGGAAGCCCAGAAAGCTAGCTCTTGCTAAACCTAAAAGAACTGAAAAACGTTCTTTTACTCGCACAACCAAAAACCGGGGAAACTCTCCCACACCACCAATGTAATGTACAATAAACCCAGCAAAAACGGTACAAATTGGATACAAATAAATTTTGGAATAAAATAATATATTTTATTTCAAACAATCAAAACAAGTCAACCGGAACGCATGTGTCTCTGAATGGGAGAACGCCACCACCCCCCCTCTTTACTTGATCTGATTTACTCCGTGTTCCTTTAGGGAATATCGTGAGTCGGTGGTAACCGAAACGTTACCCGAGTATTCCGGGTGCTTAGCACGAGAAATACCGAATCTTCAGGTTGCATCGTTCTCAGATCCGAGATACCCACGGGTTCTCACCACTGACTTGACCATTCAGTATCCACCCCACCGGAGTAAACAACTCCCTAACCTCAAAATTAATTTGGAAAATCCATCTCCACCAAATACAATAACGGAAACCTCCATTTAATCTTGGTGGAACACGCCACTGATCCTGTAAACGCTATGCACGGGAAGCAAAATACAAATTCGTTATCAAAAATAATCCCAAACATATACAATTAATCGGGATAGCCCAAATAAATAAAAAATCTGGTAATTTACCAAAAACCCACCCTCGAGGGTAACCATTTAAATTACCAAAATAAACACTATACCTCAAAAATCGCTATCCCACCCAACGGATTTTTAAATTTAACGTGTACGAATGACACAAAATCCCAAAAATATAAACTGTGGAAATAAAACATAAACAAAATAACACAACACATCGGTAAAACTCCAACTATAAAGGACCACAACACACTGCATTTTACTCGATTGTAACTGCAAATACTCGAAAAAGGTCTTTTTCCACAACAAAGAAACACAACCCGATGAAAAATTTCCACCTTTGGATCAGGATTTTCCTCGCCGCTGAACACGAACGCTCATTGGACAACGGAACCAACCCATGGGAGGTCACGCAGAGCAGGATGCATCCACAACGCATAAAAAAGCCCAACCAGGCCATTTAACTGCAACAATGACGTGGTCAAAACGCACGGGGCGTATCAAGCCAGCAAAGTGTCTGAACTTAACTGTATACACAACAGACACATCACCAACTTGATACGACAGCCCTTATACCAACTAAAAGCAGAAAACGCGCAAAAGAAGCGCAAAAAATAGATCTCTAAATTTAAAACATGAAACAAACACCTTGACCAAAACTGTACCCAATATATGTCAAGGCTAAACAAAACTCAAATAAACTAAGAGAGCATTAAACTTCGACAAAAAAGCAATGGATGCGAACGCAAACTGAAAAACCCCAACGAGAAACAACCTGTGAACAACTACCAACCTACCCAAAGCAAATATTTCAGAAACTGAAAAATATACCGCTTTGGGTAAACTACTAAGTTTTTGTTCAGACAATTGCTAAAACATTGGAAAAATCTACGAGCGGTAGACAACTTTAAAAACACCCAAAAATGAGAGTGGCCAATATGTTAAACACGCAAAAATCCTTTCTAACACCAAACGGCGTCAAAAAGAAAGCATGCCTGCACACGCCTAAATATGCCAACGGATATCAAAATAATGAAAGGACACTTCAAAATAACAAAACGCCACTCAGTGTTAATACCCAAACAATACCAGTAACAAACCAGAACTATAAAAAGAGCAGTCACTGAACACTAAACAATCCTGCTCTAACTAAACAAAAAAGCTGGTTCTATCGCTCTCAAGATTTACCCAAATGCGAGGTAATCCGATTCATTTTGAATCCACCCGCAACTGATGAAGGGCATACGGAAGCCCAGAAAGCTAGCTCTTGCTAAACCTAAAAGAACTGAAAAACGTTCTTTTACTCGCACAACCAAAAACCGGGGAAACTCTCCCACACCACCAATGTAATGTACAATAAACCCAGCAAAAACGGTACAAATTGGATACAAATAAATTTTGGAATAAAATAATATATTTTATTTCAAACAATCAAAACAAGTCAACCGGAACGCATGTGTCTCTGAATGGGAGAACGCCACCACCCCCCCTCTTTATTAAAAGTTTTAGACTTTATTTTGTCGTATGGCAAAAACAACAGGTCTGCCTGATGAACGACGTTTGGTACGCCGTAACTAGAATTTAAAGAAGTAGGCCTAGGTATATACGTCGGAGGGGGCAGATAAATTTGCCACATTGCCTGTTTGCGCAACCAATTTCGAGATTCCGATTCACTCGTCTTTGCTTTTTTAGCTAAATTCTTAACCGCACCGTCACCCTTCCAGTACCCCCTCGGCCCGTAATACAACTTGGTAAATTTTTCGTCGTTCATACTCTTATTTAATTTAGATATATTTGTAAACCAAAAATGTCAGTAAACCCAGACCTCCCACGATGAATACTAGCTCTCTATCTTTTACGTGTTCTGGCTTGGTGTAAAAGTCGGACAATTTCGGCTCGCGAGATAACCCTACCGGCATTTTTTTATCTTCGCCGGTGAGCAGGTTGTACTCGTACAGCGCCTCGTCGACGTCGATAAAAGTACGCTCAGCGTGGGCTTCTTTTCTGAGCCGATCGTTTAAGTAATCTGCATATTTTGCGCGCCCCTCTGTAAATTGTTCCTTGGCGGCAGTAAGTTGTTCTAACGCCAAGTCGTGTCGTTTAAGTTCTCCGTCGTCTTTACCGAGTTTAGAAAACAAGAAATTTGATCCAGTAAATGCAACCGCGTTCAATACGGCTCCACCCAACATCATCGCTATCGACACCATTTTAATCATAAGCGGTAAAAATTTAAATATAAAATTATCATTATTATATACTAAATAAAGATGAATAGACACTTTGGAGAGAAAATTGACCCTTACAGAGAAATCAAAAACCCAAATTCAATCAAAGGCCAGAGAAGGTTAATTTGTGCCGAGGTGTCTGCCGAGACCGCGAGCGCCGGCAGTACTTTTAATCTAGATTTCCCCAAATTGACCAACGACGACGTGTTGATTCCGGGGACGGCATTGTTGATATTTAGAATAGTATTAAATAGCGACACGGACGATAACAAAACTCTTTACAACAACGTGTCTCGCAATATCGTAAAGCAGATGCGAATTTCCATGAACGGCAACGAGATTTACAACTTGGACGATTATGACGTCTATCAGTCTTATAAAGATCACTGGATATCGCCCCATCACCAAAATAATTTGAGTCTTTTTGGTATTGAAAAAGAAAACGTAACTAAACTCAGGACAGAAGCCGACGACGCGGTAAAAACAAACAAGGGCGACGTGGCGGTGGCAAACACTTACGGCAAGTTTTACGCCATTCCGTTAGACATTGGAATTTTAACCGACCATCACCCGTTTTACCCGAGTGGATTAGAGGGTAAACTGTCGTTTGCCATAAAGTGGAACGATCACGCTAGGGTGTGTAAGTCTACGGACGACGCCGCGACTTACATGTACAAGATTACTCACTTGAAATTGCAGTACGAAGTAATAAATGATTCTAGACTAGCTAGTCAAATTAAAAGCAGGTACAAGAGCGGGGTTTCTTTTTATTTCGACAGAGTACATCGCCAATACGAAAAGATTCTAAATAAAACTGACAACGCGTGGACTCTCAACATCAACACCAACGTAAAGAGCTTAAAGGGGGTGTTTCTAATTTTCAAGGACTTGACCGACAAGAACCCGCAAAACAGTTATAACCCGGACTTGACTAAAGTAAAAGTTCAAGTCGAGGGAATGCCGGAAGCGTTGTTTGTCCCAGAGTTGAGACGCGATCAACACTTTGGCGAGATTTGCAAGTACTTTGTAGACAACCCTGGAGTGTATGTGCCGTCGGTCGTGTCAAAATACTTAGAAATGGTACCTATCGCAGCGTTTAGGTACTTGACTGACAAATACGCCCTTTGGCTCGATTTTAGGACTTCTGACGACAACTCGGCTCACGGAAGCGGCAGGCACATTGGCTCTCACGGTGGAGGTATCCAAATTGAGCTTACGTCGGCCGACGAGACGACCGGCCAATTAAAGTGTTATATATATTTGGTCATGGACTCTCAGTTAGTAATTAGAGAGGGTAGATTTAATAGTCTTCAATATTAAAATGAAACTACCGACAGAACCCCACTGCGCGTTGATATGCGGAAGAACGAAATCTGGTAAGACAAAGTTTATTTTAGATTTGTTGTCGGGTGCGTATAAAGACACCTTTGAATACGTAGTAATTCTGTGTCCGACAGTGTATAAAAACAAGACCTACTACAATTACGAGTGGATAACTAGCGACGAGTGCGTGGTGCTAAACGACTTGGACGGATTAGATTTAAATCAGGCACTGAGCGTCTACAGAAGAGTCTTAAAGAAGTTTCACACGCTGTTTATCATCGACGACTGCAGCGCCCGACAAGACCTAAAATACCGCAAGAGTCTGAAAGACTGTGAAAATTGCGAGTTGTCAAATTTGGCCATGAGCGGGCGACACGACAATCACTCTTGCTGGTTGCTTACCCAAAAATACAACAGCGTGCTAAAAGATTTTAGAGAGCAGACAGAGTGGATAGCCATGTTTTATTGCAAAGACGAGGGATCTTTTAATCAGTGTATGAAGGAAAATAGAGGAGTACCAAGAGATAAATTAGAAGGGATAGAGTACGAGTTGAAGAATATAAAGTTTACGAAATTGATATTGAAGACCGACCCGCCGGTAACGTATAGCGTACTATAAATAATTACGTTTTTCGTTGTAAATAACTGCGTTTGGTATTATAGATTATGGACAGTTGTAGCGCAGTAAACTCGGTATATCAGATAGGTGTATTGACGTTGCTATCTGCAATTACGTATCAATTATACAAGTTAAACGTCGAATTAAATTATGTAAAAAAGCTATATAATAAAATAGCGTCTATATTTAAAACTAAAATGGAATTAGAAAGCGTAATGAGAGATGGTAAGCCGGATTTGAAGAGCAAAATGTTGGAAGTCGTCGCCGCGGGCAAATATAAATCGTACCTCGGTAAAGACTACTCGCAAAAGGAAGTCGAGGCTATGAACGACGAGACGCTGACTAAACTCGAACAATTATACGAAACAAAGATTGGAGCGGAGATGATAAAAGGACTCGGGTTGCCGATAATCACGGCCTTTACCAAGATTGTAAAATTTGCGTTGCCCAAATTAGGTATAGGAAAATTAAGGTTAAAATTAGACGACGAGACAAAGCTTCACGTTGAATTAGAGACGAATCCGGCGGTAAACTCGAGCGTGAGTAGATTGCTTAGCGGGGTTTACTTCAATTACGGACACTTAGTCGGCCCGTTGACCGTGTTTTTAATTACGGCTAGTCACGTTGAAGTTGTAGAAGCCGAAAATGATGCTGTAGTTGAAACTGTAAATGAATTGCAATCGGAAAAAGATGAAGAAAATTGATTTTAATTAAATTATAATATAGTTGTAGTAAAATGGATACTATAGATACTCAAATCGAAGAAACGAGTCACGTAGAAGAAATCAAACCAGAACCTAAAGTCAAAAAGATCACCGCTACCAAACAAAAAGATCCTAAACGAGTACAACTCGGCAAGAAGCTCGCAGCTCACAACAAACTTATTAAAGAGCAAAATGTCAAGTTGAGAGAGGCGGCTAATGAACTAAAAGTCTCCGATAGTACTCCGACGGAAAGCGGCGGTAACAACTACGAGTGGTACGCATTGGCGGCTGTAATAGGCGTTGGGGCGTCGATATATATATATAAATTAGTCTCTAGTAAAAATGTGGTGAGCTACTCTAACGATAAAGTTAAACTAAAAGTCGTCAGAAATGCCCCCGTTGAATCTAACCGATCGGAAGTACGAGGCATGGAAGATTAAAAAATGATTTAAATATTATAGCATATAATTATAAATAAATATGAATGAAAAAACGATAGCAAACACAGTTTATCACTCGGCGGTATTGTCTGGGATTACTATCGGCTATGCAATGGTGGGCAAAAAGTTGTTTAGTATGAAATCCGTAGACATAGATAAGGTAGACTTGATGGACGCTCTTAAACTAACTGTACTCGTGACTTCTGCCAACTTTACAAAGAGTTGGTTGACTACCCAGGGTATATATTACCGCCCGACATAATGAATTCGGTTTAAAAAATGATTTTTAATGTTATGATACTAATTATAAATACTAAATGGATAGGAAAGCTGTATCGGACACTATTTTTTACTCGGCGTTGTTTGTGCTTGAAATGTCAGCTACAGCAATGTTTTTTTCATCTCGGCTTAGTAAAAAATCTGTAGAACTAGACAAGTTAAACTTTGCAGACGCCGTCAAACTAGTTGCAATCACGTCATCTACTAGGATTATACGAGATTGGTTGTGGCCTCCAAGGTATAACCTATAGTACAATCAAAAATTGTTATATTTAATTTAATAAATTTAAGCTGTATTAAGAAATAAGAATGGCTGCGGAAGAAGGTGAATTTAAACCCATGGAAGAGTCGGCCACAAAAGTGGCCGAGGCACAAGATGTCGACTATAAAGAACTGGATGGCGATGGCGATGACTATCTAGGAACGGATATAGACGATCGGCTTAACATACTGAGACATCCACCACTGGCCGACGTCACTTCGCAGACTATTGATTCCCATTCTAGAGAAGCAAGAAAACAAGAAGTTGATTCATTTTACGATAAAATTGCCGGTAAAGATAAACCGCTTATAATCGACTATAGTAAATTTAAGTTAAAAGAGGGTAAACTGTACGTAAAGTGGGGAAAAAGAGACGTCCTGTTAACTCAAGATAGTGGAAAGCCATATGCTAAAAGTACTCTTCAAGGTGCACAAGGTGCATCAAAAAATACTAAGAAAACGGCTATACAGCCTATGGAATCTGGAAAGTCTGATCTAAATACAACCGCAGACTCGGTAGACGTAACGTTAAGAGCAACTGAAGATGTATCTCTTAGGGATGAGGCGATAGATGAGTATATAGAAAAGACTAAATATGCCCCCGACCCAGCTATGATCGACTTGATAGAAGTTAATGAAGACAAAAGTATAGACGTTACTTGGGGGGCAACTAGTTATCGCGTTACAGAACGAGGTGGAGAACTAGCTCTTACCGTTAAAACATTATTTGACGCGTATAGGGACAAGGACTTTGAAGCCTTTGCTAGAGCTCTGGGAATCCCCGAGGATGAAATTAAATTCGTAATCGGAGCAACGAGTATTGTAGAGACCGATGTTAACGGCACTACTCCTGAACAACTAATAGCTAGGTCTGAAGCATTTAAAAGAACGATGGAAGAAGATTTATTTTTCCCCGCTAGCGAAAACCTTGGCGAAGATGAGATTGAAGAAACCTCTTTTAGTACTGAAAATCAATCTTCACAAACAGACCCCGGTAATTTTACGAATGAAGAATTTATTACGTACGAAGGTAAACGATATAAAATTAGAGACTTGGCCAATGCGGCTAATACAATGTCAACTACGAAAGAGAGTTTAACAATAAATACGCTCGAACTAATGAAACTACAATGGAAAGTTGATGCCGTTCAAAAAGAATTGGTGGCCAGTAAAGATGAGGTCACTCAATTAAAATATAAAATAAAATCGGTAGAAGAAAAGTTTGTAACATCGGACGGACGTGATAATTACGACACAAAAACGGGTAAACTTTCTGCCTGATCCGTAAAAGACATGCAAGGTTACAAAAATGACGTTGAAAAATTAAAAGAAGATTTAAAAACAAAAGAGGAAAATGTTTCTAAAACTAAAAATGAATTGGGAAATTTACTCGAAAATTTATCGACTAGGCTAGAGTTAGTCGATGCCGATTCTAAAGAGCTGAGGAGTCAGATGAATAGAATTAAAGCTACGGTCGCCCGTATGCTACATGTAGATAAGACTCTGGGTGATAAAATTAAAACTCTATTCAGAGAACAGGGCGTTACGGTCGTGAGTGTTTTAGCCGCTTTTTCTTTAGCGGTAAGCACGTTAATAGCTAGCGTAGTAGCTGGAGTAAGAGGCGCGGCAACCGCAGTCGCAGTGCCTGCAGTCAAGCCAGTCAAGCCAGTTGAGCCAGTCAAGCCAGTCGAGGCGGTCAAGCCAGTTGAGCCGGCTAAGCCAGTTGAGCCTGTCAAGCCGGACGAACCAGCCACCCCATCGCAACCTACTAAACCAAAAAACTTTACAGACTGGTTAAAAGACCAACTAAAAAACTTGGCAAATTTGTTTGCAAAGCTGGGGGTTAAAGCTTTAGCCGCATTGCCGGCGATATTAGGGGGCATAGCCAGTTGGTTATTTAATATACTGAGCAAGTTTACGGGTCTATTGGCTCAAAACGTATGGGCTATGATTAGCGGCGTTGCTCTGTTGATATTTGTTTACGTGCAAAAGAGAATTTAAAAACGTAAAATGACGTTTTAATAGATTACTTTATAACTCAAATATCCAATTCCCGCAATCGCTAAAAACCCAACTATTAAAGAGGTCTTTTCTTCTTCGTGGTCGCCGGATTCAAAAATTTCTTGTTTGGTGACGTTAGAATTAATTACTTTATCCGGCTGTTGCGTTTGTTTGAATGTTTTATCACCTCCCGAGTAATCGTTAAAATCGGTAGTTTGTGGTTTAGGTATACTCGAAAATGTGCTTTCATCCTCGGTATCCACGGGCTGTTTGTTTATATTTTGGTTAGGTCCAGTCTGTAAATTACTAGTAGCAATCTGTAAATTATTGTTGTATCCGTCGCGTATCCCTACTAACAAGTCCATATTCGAAGGAACCAGATATAACCGAGGTTTCAATACGTAATTTAAGGGGGTTCTCGCGTATTGCAAAGAGTCTTGAAACTGATTTATGCTAGTTTCTAAATCTTCCGGAGAGTTCATTAGGTCTTCGACTATAACGTTAAATTGTCTCTGCGCATCGAGTCCGGTATTCGGTGATAATACGCTAGTTTTCGTTTGGGCTTGGGCTCCTAACAGCGCGTATACGTACGCCCGTATCGACTCATTTATTTTCGTAACGCCGACGTTTGTAAACGCGCTATTTGTCGGTATAAAATCTTTCCACGCGTCCGCAACTTGTTTATTCTGTCTAATAGCCGTCACGGTATAGGTACTCCCATGGCCAGACCCCTTTGGTGATTTCGGCCATCCAAAACCCATTAAAGTCGAGTTTACGTATTTACCAGTATGTATACCTAAATCTCTGGCGTCATAATTTATACCCAGAACGATACCGCCGCCGTAGTAAGCAGTACCGAGTCCATTAGAGTACTCGTCTCTAGTTTGTTTGAAAGAATGATTTTGGTCTACACCAAACAACGTGCAGACGTCTACGAAAGCCCTATTGTCGATGAGATTGTTTACTTTATTAAAGGTATTATCTCCGGGTATTCTAACTAACATTTCGTAAAACAACTTTCTGATTGTAAAGTAAACGTGAAAATTAAATATCGACGACACGTAACGGTCGCTAGAATTTAATAAATCCATTCCTACTCCACACCCCGCAGTTGCGCACCACGTGGTAAAATTAAACTGATTTTGATAAAAAGACATCGGGTCAGAAGCCCACCGATTGACAGTCTCATCATTAGTTACGCTAGAAATTTTATACTCTGTCGTTAAATCGGAAAACTCTGACGTAAAAGAGTTTTCTTTATTTACTATAATTTTTAATTTGTTAATTTTTTGAGATAAAAACCTGGGTTTTGTAGATACGGGGGGAGATATATTAACCGACGATGGCGGCGGTATATTAACCACGTATCCTCCTGAAAACTCGTCGTCGTCCATATTAACCGATGATGGCGGTGTTAAAAACTCGTCGTCGCCCATATTTTAATATATAATTTGATACTATTATAAATCATAAAAACACTTTTTTTGTTAATGTGTAATAAAAATTGATATTGCGTGTCGATATTAGTAATTAAAAATGTATACGTTATTAATAAAATGAAGCACACTTTTCTCATCGAGACTAAAAATCAAACCTTCCAATTAAACCCGCCGATTGACAATAGTTTTGGTTGCTCACGTAAACAAATTAGACTGTTGGGCGTTAGCATGTCGTATACCATGTTTCATCATATTGATAGGCAATTATTTGTTCTATGGGCTAATATAGAAGGTAACGACACGAATGAAATAATATTTGAACCTGGTTACTATTCTTTACAAGGGTTAATTGACGTGTTTAACTCTTACAATCTAGAATGGATAAGTTTCAATATTTTAAAAAATGGTGATTTAAAAATAGAAGCAGAAGCCGGATACATTATTTTTTTTGAAGAAGTTAGTCATTTACTTGAGATCGGCTTGGTTTTAGGCACTAAAATGCGCGGAGGTGGGTGGCCAGCTGGCAATGTATTGTCCATACCTGAGGGTGATATACTTATTCCTGTAGTACCGCTCAACCATAAATGGGTCAAGACGTTAACTCCACTAATTGGTAAAAATCCCAATGCTATTAACATTTATTGTAATCAGATTAATACCCAACAAAACTTTCATAACGGCAGTTTCAGCAATTTGTTAGGTTTTGTACCAACGCCTTTATCGTACAGGCAAGATTATACTAGAGAAATCGCAAAAAGCTTTACGGACAATATCGGGGTTCCTTTGAAAAACGGCGTAATCGACGAGTTGACTTTTGAATTAAAAGATTATAGAGGCGAACAACTCATGATCGATGATATAAAATTGATATTATGCGTTGATATTAGCGATTAAAAACGTATACACGTTAATAAAATGAAACACACTTTTCTCATCAGGAGTAGAAATCAAACTTTCCAACTAAGCTCGCCGATCGATAATAGTTGCGCCGTTAGATGTAAAAACATTAAGCTATTGAGTGCCAGCGTTCGCGTTAGGATATTTTTCAATATTAAACAATACACGACGATCGATTGGGGGACTTGGGCCCCCGGTAGCGATGGACAAAAACATATTTCCACTAGTATAAGACCAATTTTAATGCCCCCCAGATATTATACCATTCACAGTTTTGTTGATTTTTTTAACTCTTACAATTTTGGGTGGCTAAAGTTTGATATATTAGATGACAATTATCTAAAAATACGGATAGAGCGTTTGCGTTTTATAAATTTCACTAAAATTGCTGAAATAGTTGGATTAACGGATGAAACCGTTTTATTTTCGACCGACAGTACGAGGTCCATAATCGTAAAACCATCAATCGGCGAAAGCCCCGGCGCAGTAAATGTTTATTGTAAACAAATTAATACGCAAAACAACTTTTTTAACGGCGAAAATAGCACTCTGTTGGGAGTGGTACCGGCAACTTTTTTACACACGCACGATTACGGCCAAGCCGTCGCCAATAATTACACAGAAAATGATGGAATTCCTTTGATAAATGGAGTAATTAACGAGATTGAGTTTGAGATAAAAGATTGCAGAGGTTGCGAGATGTCGACCGATAAAATAGACTTGGTTTTATGCGTCGATATTCAATAAAAAGTTGGATAATTAAAATACTAATTACTAGTAATAAAATGAATCACACCTTTGTAATAAAAAAATCGGACGTAACGTTTCAGTTACATAGTCCCATAGACAACTCTGACGGTATCAAAAAGATAAAGTTGTTGAACGCTAGCATGCCCCTGAGATTTTTCAACATCAGAGAGAGAACTAACGTTCAATGGGCCGACGTAGGAATCAATTCGATGAGATCTAACGTTATGAATCACCACATGGACCCCGGCATATACGACGTTAGCGAAATAATTAGAGAAATTAATTACCTAGAAATAGCGGGGTTACAGTTTTCGTGGTATCCGACCGCCCATAAATTGTACACCTCCGTAAGCCCAAAACGCGCCATTAGATTAAATAAAATTGGAGAGATATAAGGCCTGTCTAGAGGCTGGATAACTCACGGCCTACACATCAGCTACCCGGTAAGAGATACCGTAGGGGCAATAATGATTTATTGTGAACAAATTTCTATGAACGAAAACTTTTACAACGGAAATCCGAGCACGATTTTGGGTAGCTTACCTCTGAGCGACGTCGATCGCAATTATTATAACCAAGTAGCGGATAAAGAATATACGGCAAAACCCGGCGTTAATTTAAATAACGGTATAATTAACGAGTTTAAATTTCAGGTAAAAGATTGTAACGAATGCTTGATTGTAGACGAACATTTAAAACTGGTTTTAAATATTGAAATTATTTAATGTTAAAGTTAGTTAAATTAAAAATGGAAGCGAGATCGCCTGACCCCAGAGAGCGAAAAATTTATCCGTCACTAGATACGGATACCCTGCACCAATGGCGCGCTGTAGATAGAGACGATATCCTTAGTGATACCACGTCATATCGACTAAGTAAAATAGATCAAGTAAAAACTGAAATTGTTGTAGAAAAACAAAAAAGAGAAGGATTGTACAACAAGTATAAAAAGTTGACCGCGGTATTGACGTGGGTCGAGACATTTGCCGAAGCCACTTCCGCAGTGAGCGGTGCGGTAGGTATAGCGGCTATCGCCGGTGTCATTACCGCACCTTTAGGATTTGCATTTGAAGGAGTCGCGCTCGGCACCGTCGCGTGCGCTATTGGGTTAAAGTACTTTAGCCGTAAAGTAAAGTCAAAGTCTAAAAAGCACGACGAAATAAGAGTGCTCGCAATGTCTAAACTAAACACTATAGAAGATTTAATCAGCCGCGCAATAAGCGACGGTAAAATTAGTCACGAAGAATTTGCTCTGATTAATAACGAGCTGACCAAATTTCATGAAATGTCAGACTCGCTAAAGAAGAAATATAGATCCAAAGAAAATAAAAGCGTTGATGATGCCGAGGTTGAAAAGCGAGTCGCAGAAAGATTAGCTAAAGAAAAAAAGGATCTTATAGGAAAACTTTTGAATTCAAATTTACAATAGACGTAAAAAAGAGCGGGTGGACCGACGAAAGCCCGCCTTCTTATGAAGATTTACGCGTAATTCCCACCGCCCCATTTTTAAAAGACTGACTGCTATACTTGGCTCTCTGCGCCGCCATTATTATTAGACAATCGTAACAATTTTTAACTCTCAAACCGATTTTCTTAATTTTAAATTGATTTATGTCTTGAGTTTGATGACACCTTACGCAGCACTTTGTTTTTGGTTCGTAAATCATTTTATATATAGAAAAGATAATCTTATAGTTATTTTTTAAAAAAATTGTCATTTTTTAGGCATCAAAACCAACAAACGTCAGTTTTGATGCGTCGATTACATTCCGTTTTTAAAATAATTTTTGAAGAAAACTCTGGGTCAGCGTTTTTTATGTTTTGGCCTAGGAGCCCCCTTTCACATACTACTAGTCTTAAATATTTTTGTCTCAAGAAAATTGAGATTTTAAAAATTGAAATATTAATTCCTATCCTATTACATTATTATACAACAGTGTATTAGTAATTTTGTCATTTATCTTGGAGTATGGAAATAAAGTGAACTGAACTGAACTAAGCCGTCCACTTCTTTTAAGTCTATTGTGAATTTGAGCTTAATAGTTTTCCCTGACTCCGGTTTGTAACGCGGCCAGGCCTGTGCATTTTCGAAAAAATGTACTTTTGAAAAAAGTTTAACAAAAAAGTTTGCCGTGTAATTAATTGATTTTGGCACATTCGGACTAACAGCTCAGAGGAATACAGGAGCCTTTTTATCATGTTTATTGCCGAATTTGCCTCAAATTATAGACTTCATGTTGTAACTTGCATAGCAGTCTCTGGCTCGAAGAGGGTTTTGCCAAAATTATCGTCGGCCCTTGTACACTGGACTTGTGGTTGGTCGCAAATACAACATCAAAGCAGCCGTTTTGGCAAAGGAAAGAGGTTTTTTACTTCTTCCTAGCTGAAAGACATGTTTGGTTTGGAGTGGTAAAATTACATGATATACCGAAAATTCAATTTGGTAAAATGCTATTTGAATATTTGATGGACGACCAAATATTCAAATGTTTGATTTGTTAGGCACAGCCTTAAACACGGGTAGTACTTGTGATACTTCTGTATAAATTTATGTATCTAGGTTCCGGTAATCTAGGTTCCATTTTATTTTATTAAAGGAGATTGTATTACTTAAAATAATTTAAATATTTAAAACCAATTTTAGGTGTTCGTCTATGATCGATCAAGCAGTCGTTGCAGTCTTTCACCTTAAAATTTAACTGGTTGATTATTCCATTATTCAAACACCAATTTATGACGATGTTCTGTCGAATGAATAAACAATCAACGGCGATATTAATTTTATCAGATTGTTATACATACGTACATGTAGTCAAGTTTGCTACATAGTGTACATGTATACTTCTCCCTTCGTTCGGGCTCAATCCGCAACTTCAAACCAGTCTCATAACCCAAAATTGTTACTCCTTTTCTTTAATTTATCATTGCAGTTTGTAAACGATCAAGCTTTCAAAGTTGACGTCTCTTTCAAGTCAAACAAGACGTTCTAACTCATTATTTTGACGAAATTTCATGGCGAGTGCATGTTTTAACATATTCATTCAACATGTAATTTTGGATGGTCCAGCTTAAAAATGCGTAGAGTAATGTGCGAGGTATTCCAGGTACCGTACAGACTTTCGTGCCGGCTAACATGTTGGGACCAGTAAAGTCAGCTCCTCTAGTACAGAAAACAGAAAAACCCATTCGGTCGTCCAGGCTGTCCAATGAAATCTTCAGCTGAACCGACAGCTATTACACGACTATTTTACTTGTTGATTCTTTGCAATGCATGTCCGCGATAAAATTAGTGCAGTTCAAAGGCAGCAGATGCTGGCCGTTGATGAGCATCAGTGCAGCCGGTCAGCTTCCTGCAAGGGTCTCTTTTTGTGGCCACAACCAGAAACATGTTCATGACGTAACTATGTACATGTATTACCAGTAAGTGCATTTGTTTTCATTTAAAAAGCATGAAAGGGCCATTCTCCCATTTACGTGTATGACATTTGTATGACATTTGGAAACGGATTGTCACCCGAAACAGAATTTGGTATTTTTGAAAGAGAGTTTTTGTTTTTTTAAACAGAAAATTATTGGCCCTTAATGTGGGGCAAGGCTAAAATGCTGACCCACCTCGTTAATCATTTCAATCTCTCTGAATGTCAGTCTATCCAGCCAATCCACCTTCAGCATGTGCCCCTTATGGTGCTTCTTGGTCAGTTTACTCAGGCTGGCCATCAGCTCTTTACTAGCCACGTTCTTGCCTGGTGTAGAGGTATTGATGGACCCATCACCTTCCACTCCGGGCCAAACCTTGAGGTCATGCATTCCTTGACGGAATGTTCTAGTGATGAGAGCATGAGAAACAGAGAAATATAACTTTATTTTGGGTAGCTACATGTACATGTACATGTAGTCGACAATAACTCACTTCTGTATTGGAAGTTGACAAACTAGTTTTTGTTTTGTATCATTTTCCCCGAGGCATTTCATATCACTCCAAATTGCCCAATCCCTCGCAAAATCTATTAAATTGTAACCTAGACTGCTAGAAATTACAAGACATTTTTTTATCAGAAATTTAACATTTATTTCCTTACCCATGCTTTCCAAAAAGAGAGACAGTGGTGCCTCCAACTTTCAAGGGTTTCCTTGGCCCATACACATCCCAAATGGTGAAAACGAACTACCAGGGAAAAAGGCAAACAAGATCCAAACAGTTTTTGCAAAAATAGTTCATCAACATACATACATGTACATGTACGTACATATATGTGCTCAAAATTATTAATACATGTACCCTTTGTAAAATCTAACATTTTTCAAATGTCCTCACTCTCAAAAACTATTGTGAAGGAACTTTCACTGTATCCAAGGACAGTTACCGGTAGTTGCCTTGCACAAGACCACATATTTTTGGCTCAGCACATTTGCATAACAATTGTAATGTCCGGATTTGCATTTTTGTGCCTGTTCAAAATCATTCATACCACTTACAAAATATCAGCATTTACATGCAGGCCATTTTTTTGTGATAATGCACCTGCTTTCAACATTCCAGTGATTCCTTTTTGTTGTTCAAAAGTTATCCTAACATGTTTGCATAAGATTTGAATCATTAACATACATGTATCTGTTCAATTAAATTTATGTATAGGCTATAAAGTGAGGGGAGTTGATACCAGTACCTTCATTCTCAGTTTCTGGACTTGCGCATGGCTATTGTCAATGGCCACAAACAAGGGAAAGGCTGCAAGGCTCTTTTGAAGCAGTTTAGAGTGCCAGTTTCCACCGTTTAGATCATTATAATTAGGAAGTACAAGGAGTCCCACACGGTGAGAAACCTTAAAGGGCGTGGTCGTACATGTACATTGTAAGTCGAATGTGTCACCTCGTCTGGCAAGAAAAGTGTGCAGAGAAGCCAGCAACAGTCCCCGCATTACCATGAAGGGTCTCCTGAACAGCCTTGGCAAGTCTGGGACCAAGATATCCAGGCAGACACTTCAGCGCACATTGGCGGCCGACCTAGAAAGACGTTACTCCTGAGGCAGAGACATCAGAAAGCTCGTCTGGCCTTCGCTAAAGCACACCTAGTGTAGCTGTGGTCAGACGAGACAAATTTAGCTTTTCGGGCACATGGATGTTGCTTACAGTATGTCTGGCGAAAGAAAGGGGAAGCATACAATCCAAATAATACGGTCCCAACCGTCAAGCATGGAGGTGGTAGCATCATGCTGTGGGGATGCTTCTCGGCAAATTGGACTGGGATTCTCGTAAAAGTGGTTCGGATCATGAAAAAGGAGCAGTACATTAAAGGTTTAGTGAAGTGAAAATTATCAACCAGCTGTTTTTATACACGAATCAAAAGATCAAAGTGTTGCAGAAAAAGGGGCAAACTCGAATTTGTTTTCATTTCAGAAAGAAGTGACCTTTTCTCTACCGGTACTTCAAAATTTTCTTGACAGATGAGGGCGCTTTTTATTGCTAGTCATGGAGGGAACCCACAGTTGAAAGACAAAGAAAGAACATTACATTTCAAACAGTAACGGTGGCCTGCTGATCCATTTTTGACCCAAACAAACTTGTTTGGTTTGCTGCAAATGACATACTAAACAAACTTAGTAAACTGTTACAAATCATAACACCAAGAAGTCACTGAAAATGACAACAACTTTTGTACACAAGTCAATGGAGATTTTCTCTGTTGTCCTGAAATGACATCATGGATTTGCTCATGAATATGGAAATTCTCATTAGCATAAAAATAGAAAACTTGCAATTACACCAAAACGGAACAATCAAATTTTCTGAAATTGACCGAAATGTGTAAAAGACACCCTCTACTATTATTATATTTAATAAAAACCCTTTTTCACACGTCCTTTAAGATCATCGATGAAAACATCAAACAGTCCGCTGAGAAACTCTAGCTTGGTCAGCATTGGAACTACCAGCAGGACAACGATCCCAAACATACTGCCAAGGCAGTCACGAAATGGTTCGAGGACAACCATGTGGACGTTCTGTAGTTGCCGAGCCAAAGCCCGGATCTCAACCCGATTGAGAATCTATGGAGGGAACTCAAGACTCAGGTGATGGCAAGGAAGCCTTCCAACCTCAACGACCTTGAGTCTTTTGCGAAGGAGGAGTGGGCGAAAATTCCGGTGGAAACGTGCCAAAGCCTTGTAAGCCGATACAGGAATCGTTTGGAGGCTGTGATAAAAAACAAAGGTTTGTCTATTGATTTTTAAGAGTGACTTTATTAAGGGTATGAATAATTATGGACATGACCTTTTTTTTGGAAAAATGTCGATAAAATACCCCAAAAATAATATATTACAAAAAATGTCACTTGTTATTCTTTCAGTTGTTTGTCACATACATTTATCATAAGTACCGTAAGCCAGACAAAATACTCTAAAAATTACAAGGGTATAAATAGTTTTGAGCACATATCTGTACATGAAAACAATTTGATCACACTGGTGCTCAGAAAAAAAGTACCGGAATACAAGTATGTACATGCAATTTTGTAACCAATTATTAACCACTTCGTGACTGGAAACTGCATATGCAGTTCTGAGTGCGAGTGTCTTGGGGGCGGTTATACAGAATTAGCCCATGAATTAGACCAGGGCATGGAGCTGGTGACGATTATCTTGTTGGCTTGGGGTCAAGTAATTTTCTGGTTTTTGACCTGTGACTGGACTTGGGAAAAACGATTGATTTACGACTTGAAATAAAAACTAGTCATCATGTCTCCGGTTCAAGAGACATGTACAATGTATGTCTGTACAGTGTATAAACTGCAGTAACCAAAACTGCTAGTGCAGTCTTCCACTCCAGGGGAATGAATTGGAAAATGCCTAGCCATCGTGAAGTGGTTAACAAGAAAACTTAAAGGCACATGTAGGCTTGCAATGCGCGCGCACCAAATTCGTGCCACAAAATACGGTACATGTGTACCGGTACATGTACATGTACATGTACCGGTATGTAGCAAAGGCATGGAGCTGCATATTTTGTGGCACAAATTTAGCGCGCGCACATTGCTGACGAGCCTGTGCCTTATGTACATGTACTTCTTGTACTTTCGAGGTTTTATTTGAAATTAAAGAAAATTATTAAATTGATTAAATTTAATCAAGGATTGAGGAATCTGAGCAGATCATAAGTTCAAGGCCTAGTTTACATACATGTACATGTACACATGTACATGTACACATGTACATGTACTGGTACATGCATGGGTCTGTCCACACTAATGGATACATTTGATCAGTATAAAAATAAGACAAGTAAATTTAACATGAAGTATTTGAAGCAAAAATTTGCCCCATTTTGTTCCTTCACATAGTACAGTAGTGTTTCTGCTCCCATTAATACTGAACAAGTACATGTACCGGTATATGGTGAATGTGGTCAACTGTCATTGGCTCGACTCAAAACCCATACCGGTACTCTGGAAATCTCTCAGGGTTGTAGTCCTGAATTTGATTTTAGTGTTGTTAGCCATAACGCCTCATACGGGTACATGTATCTGGGGATCGACAAGGCACTAACCTGGGCTGTCCGAGGTAAATCACTGTATTTCACTGGGAGCGTGAGCCATTCATTCCAGCTACCAGTACATAAAAATAAAATGAATACAAAAATAAATAGATTTAGATATTATTTTAATTTGCACAGCCATGCCAGTAGCATCAGCAAGTGTTAATTTAAAAACTCACAAAGGACAAGAAATTTACTTTTCCAGACCAGTCCCATATTCTGGCAGTCGGACATATCCTGTACATGTACCGGTACATTGTTTATGTTTCACAAATAGTGGACCACTTTGCAACTTCTCAATCCATTTTTTAAAGGTGCTCTCAGAATGATTTTAGGTGTTAAAACTCAATGTGCATATCTTAAAGTTTAAGAAAATTATAAAGAGAAGATAGTTAAGCTTGATGGTGTCACTTTGGCATACTTTTGTATGAAAAAAAGTGACGTTCAAGAAAATCTGTCCAGTCAATGACGTCTGAGACATATCCAAGGAATGCCTGCAGCCGAGGAACGCTACACGCCGGTTTGTTTTTGGTCAAAGGATATAACGGTAAATGTTCTGCAGAAAAAAACGCATTTAGTTTTTGTCCACGTGCTTTGTCATTTTAAGTGAAGGATTTTATTAAACATGTTAAAGTCTCTAATGTCACCATTTGCCGTTCGTCATTTATTTGACGGATTCTTTTCAAGCAAGTCTAGTTTTAGCGCTAGAAAAATATTTTCAGCACGAATGAATTTAACTGGAACAACAGATGAGTAGCTCTGATGAAAGGGGGCGTCCCATTTTGGATGGTGCCAAGTTGGCCTCGTGCAAATCACAAAGCAAACTTCTCAGACGTCACGTTAGCTCCAGAGAGAGAGAGAGAGACACGGGGAAACCAGTTTGCAAATCTTCTTCGGCCATCCACTGCCGAGGTTTATTGTCACAAGACATTTTTCTTTTTCCTTCAACAAATTTCCCACTCACTCAATATTTAAAATGTGTACAAAAAACTGTGGAATTTGCCTGTTGGTCTTAACAGAACAACATCCCAATTTTCACTGTCAAAACTTGCAGTTAACAATCACATTGTACACATAAAACACAATTGTCAAAATTAACACTGTATTAAGTCAACCTTGACCACTTAATAAAGTTAACTAGGTGAAACAGAAGTTCAGGCCAAACATTGGGGTTAAATAAAAACAACTCAAAATCTCTAAAACCCCGAGTGTACTGGGATTTCTGAGTCGGCAAGAAAGGCCAACCAAAGTCCATCTGCAGGAGCCAACCCCCCAATTTTGACCCCGCCCACTTCCACCTCCGCAAAGTACACGGAGGCAGACCCTAGGAAGAGGTCCCAAGGCTTGAAATATGAGGCAGTTTCATCACTGTCAGTAAAAATACCACAATCCACAAACTACTGTACATTAACCAGAAAGCCCCTTTCTCAGGAAAACCACATCTGAGGAAACTAGGACTTGCCCATTTTATCCCTGGCCTCCAAGTACTTTTTCTCGCCCGGGAAGCCACGTCCGAGCATAAACTGGGCCTCGCCCACCATCTCTCGCCCGGGAAACTCCCATCCGAGCATAACTTGGGCTCGCCCAATTTCTCACCGGCCAACCTTATTGACCACTTCTCCCTGGAAAAACCTTATCCGGGCAGGAACTGGGGCTCACCCAATTTCAACCATGACCAACCGAAGTAACCACTTCCCCCAACTACATTGGTAAAGCCACATCCAGGCAGAATGAAAAACGCATTGTGTGTAGCAAAAATCACTCTAAAAAACAAACAACTTGACAAAATCTACTGGGGGAAACCACCCCTAATTTTCTACTGAATTAAGCAACACCTTACTCTGTACTGAAAACCTAGCCAATCCTTTGGCAAATGCAATTTCAATTAACCTTACCAAACAGAAATTTAGTTAACATTTAATAAACCCGGTTTTGTTTCTTTTCATTTCTCTTTTAAAAAAAAAAAAAACCTTTGAACTAAAATCTTTTAGTTTTAACAACTGTGGAGATCCGAAACAAAATCTGCTAACAAAATTCAAGGCTCTCAAAACCAGGGCTAACTGCCCCGCCAATCTGTCAAAAACCTACATGTACACTCGCTGCACCATCCAGCTAAGAAAAGATGAAAACAAAACAATATAAAGGTGCACAACCAACAGAAAAACTCAAAAGGAGGGTTTCAACCACATGTTAGGTCTTGGTAAAAACAAAAAAACAAAAATCCTTTTGGGATGGGAGGGTGGGATTTTGAAGTAAACGTGCTCGGCAGTGGATAACGAACAAGTGTGGCCAACATGGCGCGAAGGTCTGGTTGAGAAGCCAATCAAATGAATGCTGCCGAGGCAACGCAACACCAAAGGCTCTTGGAATGGCCACCCTCACTCCCCCTGGAGCCAAAGTGTGTTTTACGGAGACAAGCACCGAAAAACGATATTAGCTCCAGAGAGAGAGAGAGAGACACGGGGAAACCAGTTTGCAAATCTTTTTCGGCCATCCACTGCCGAGGTTTATTGTCACAAGACATTTTTCTTTTTCCTTCAACAAATTTCCCACTCACTCAATATTTAAAATGTGTACAAAAAACTGTGGAATTTGCCTGTTGGTCTTAACAGAACAACATCCCAATTTTCACTGTCAAAACTTGCAGTTAACAATCACATTGTACACATAAAACACAATTGTCAAAATTAACACTGTATTAAGTCAACCTTGACCACTTAATAAAGTTAACTAGGTGAAACAGAAGTTCAGGCCAAACATTGGGGTTAAATAAAAACAACTCAAAATCTCTAAAACCCCGAGTGTACTGGGATTTCTGAGTCGGCAAGAAAGGCCAACCAAAGTCCATCTGCAGGAGCCAACCCCCCAATTTTGACCCCGCCCACTTCCACCTCCGCAAAGTACACGGAGGCAGACCCTTGGAAGAGGTCCCAAGGCTTGAAATATGAGGCAGTTTCATCACTGTCAGTAAAAATACCACCAAACAAGTTCCCAATACGGGGACTTGCAAACACCCCCTCAAGTTCCCAATACGGGAACTTGCAACTGTAACCCCTACCCCTTTAGAATTGCTTTGTCAGACAAGATCCCCAAATTAGCATTCAGAAAAACAAAACCTAATCGACAGCAGGATAAAGGGGGGCCTCCGGATTCAGCGCAAAAAAGGCAAGACCGTTGTGAACATTTTCACAAAATTTGATGTTCCCCAAACCAGACAGGTGAAGACCATCCCTCCAAAACAGGGACTGGTCTGAGGGGTTCAGGTTATGCGAATGCACAATAGCGAAAGCATTACCCAGATGGGCACAAACCCGATGTGCAAACTTATTAAGGGCGGCAATATTTTTCTTGCCTACCCCTCGACGCACTTCGCCGTAATAGAACAACCTGAACAGAATGTCAGACCACACGATACGGGTATTGGGGAGCAAATTTCGATGGCTGCTGAGCTCCTCCTCTATCCTGCTGCGAATTTCCTTAACTGGGGTTGCGAATAAGTCGTTCGTTCCTAAGTGAACCACAATGGTGGTGGGGACTGGTTCGGTCTTAAGGTGCCTGCTGACGATGGGGACCAATGCAGAGATCTTCGCACCTCTTACACCAAACCACTTAAGGCACCCTGTTGACGAGCATCGAGGATCAGTCTGACTTGCTCTGAAAACGATGCTATCCCCCACAACCCAAGTGCGGGCCGTGCCTGTAAATAAAACACAAAAAAAAGAGAGCAAATCCAGGCAAACCAAGGAGAATTACAAAAGTGACATACACTTAATAATGAAATCCACCTCAACGCAACAAGTTCAAATTTTTTCTGGGCGAATGTACAGATTAACTGCTGCTGATTTCCATCGACCCAATGACTGGATCTTTGACACTGAAATGCCACTTAGAGCCGCTGAAGTCGCGGCCCCAATGCGAAAACTATGGCCACTAAATCCTGTCGTGGGAATTCCCAACGAGACAAGACACCTTCTCAGCATGTAACGAAACTGGAATGCGGTTAACGGGGAACCATCGAAGTGAACAAACAATGGGCCCCTTGATGGCGGCCGCATTTGCATGAAACCCAAGAGCGACTGCACAGGGCAAAGGGGGGATTCTGAGACTCTATGAAACCTCAAAACTACCGAGTCACCCCGCTGGTCAGTCTTAGAGAACCGAAGCCTGACATTCAGGACTGTGGAGTCATCGCACTCCCACCAAATATCATTAAACCCCAAAATTCGGGAGCAATCCGCCGATTTACAGTTGGCTGTGAATTCCCCAAGGCGGAGGAAACCAAAGAAAGCGAGCATAAAAGCTGCACGGAACAAGGAAACCTCAAAGTCAGATGAGGCCACGAGGCTTAATGAATTGCAAAGCTTCCCTAAAAGGGCTGACGTGATTGGCCGTCTATTGTCACGCTTGGTACACTGTCTACGGCACCCTTCCCGAAGCTTTTGAACTATGAAATTATCCGAAGGATCTGGCCACCCATTGACTTTGTGACAAAAAGCCACTGCAGAAACGCATGAGCTGATTGTAGAAGAGGCCTTTCCTTCAAGTGAAAGGTGAGCAATAAAAGCCGCAACATGACCACTTGGAGCCGGCCAAAAGGTTTGAAGCCCAACTTGGTGTCGAAATGTTTGAAATTGCGAAACACCCCTATTGTAGCTCACCCATGTACTGCTTGCCATGGACGCCCCCAAGAGCCGCTCCGTCTCTGCATTTATAGCTTCCAAAGAAAAGCCGGAACTTCTGTGCCCAGTCTGGCAGCTGACGGAGCTAGCTCTCTGAAGCGTACCATCTGCGAACGGGACAAGGCGTCTGCAATGTTATTTTTCACACCCGGAATATGCCTAGCCTTAAAGGTGACATTGTCATACAGACATTGAAGAACAAAAAATCGAACTAATTTCATAATCAGGGGACATTTTGAAGACTGGTTATTGATGATAGCCACAACTGCCTTGTTGTCTGACCGGATTAAAATCCGTTTTCCAGCCATTGTTTTACCCCAAAGTGTCACCGCCACAACCACGGGAAAGAATTCAAGCCAAGCGATAGAATGTGCTTCTACTAAAACCGAATGAGGCCATGAGCCTGAAAACCATCTCCCCCCGAAAAAACCGCCGAACCCAATTCTCCCACTCGCATCAGTGAACAGTTGCAAATCTGAATCCTGAACCCAAAACCGATCCGGAAAAATCGCCCTTCCATTGAATTTGTGAAGAAAAACTTGCCACAAATTCAAGTCTTCCTTGGCTCCCTGAGTGAGCTGAATTTGGTGCCATGGCTTTTTGACCCCTTTCAAAAGGTCAATCAATCGGCGCAAAAAAGCCCGACCTGGGACCACGGCCCGACAAATAAATGACAGAGAGCCAATGAGTGATTGAAGAGTTCGCAATGAGACTTTGTCCGATTGAACTATGGCCTTAATCTTCTCAGAGATGTTGTGCAGCTTATCTTCTGGGACAGAGACATTTTGATCGACAGAATTAATTTCAAGGCCAAGAAAAATCAACTGTGTAGTTGGCTCAACTGTTTTTTCCTCTGCCAAAGGAACACCTAAATTTCTGCAAAATTCCCTGAAACAATTAAGGATTCCCTGACAAGAAAGAGGCCCTGAAGCGTTTTTCTGTCCAACAAACAGAAAATCATCTGCATAATGAACTATGCGCTGGGACCCAGACTGCTTTTTAACAGCCCATTCTAAGAAGGTGGAAAAAGTTTCAAACAAGGCTGGGGAGCAGGATGCCCCCATGGGTAAGGCTTTGTCCACAAAGAACTCATCCCCAACTTTAATACCCAACAGACAAAAGTCTTCAGGATGGATCGGAAGAAGCCGAAAGGCCGATTTAATGTCAGCCTTAGCCAAAAGTGCACCTTTGCCTGCTCCAACGACCAAGTTGATTGCATCGTCAAAGTTGGAATACTGGACGGCACAAAACTGTTTGTCAATCCCCTCGTTAATGGATCCGGACTCTGGATAAGACAAATTATGGATTAACCTGAAGGTGCCTGGAACAGATTTTGGAATGAGTCCTATTGGCGAAATCGCAAGATTCTCAATTGGTTTTCTAAAGAAAGGACCCGCCATGCGTCCCAGCCGAACTTCGTCTTTCAGTTTCTCCAATGCGATGGAAGAATTTTGCATAACCGATTGAGGTTTTTTTGAATCGAAACCAACCCTGGGACCACTGAATCCCAATTTGAATCCAACTGTGAACCCATTGCGCAAACACGTTGCTGCCACAGTTTTGGGGTACAACTCCAAAAAAGGTAAAAGGACGGAGAGTCGAACTGGTGTATGTGCTAAACAGCACAGGCACTGGCTACCTTTTGAACATGTGGAACTTCGAGAACTTGTCTGGTTGTTTGAACTACTTTCGGCGGAAGGCCTGTGGCTTGCCACCCTGGGGCCTGCCACCCAGGGGCCTACATGCATGGGCTCCATGATCGGAGGAGTGACATGAGGAGCATTTGTGGGCATACTTGCACTGTGAATTGGTGCAATTGGACCGGTTGAAGGCAAAGCACAGATTGGTGCCAAATGCAACTGACCGGCCACGAAAAGGGGGGAAGGAGCGCTGCTTTGGGAATCCAGCCTGATACTCCCTTTGCCCCCCGAACCCAACATGTGACGCCCCAGCGACTGTCACTAAAAGGGCCCACAGTTCCCCATCGATGACAGCCCAAGATCTATTTGGATGCATTTGCTGTCGCATGCGAAACTGCCGATCGTAATCTAACCAGCCTCTGCCCACAAACCGAGCTGCAGCCATTCGAATCATATGCATGTATTTCAGAAGTTCAACTGCCCTACCTAGATGTGCCCCAACAAAAATGGATGAATACACAAGAAATGCATCAGTCCAGTCGAGGATAGAAGTGATCTGGGGTTTTTTCTTAGGATCCTGTAGCAGCAGTTGCCCCGTGAAATCAAGGCTGAGTGTAAAGTTAGATGGGGGAAGACCACGATTATTTCGCTCCAGCAAAAGATCTAACTCAATGTACTCACTCTTTATAATTTTCTCTTTAACACTGGCTGGAATGGTGGACCCTAGGGGATCGCACACTGAAACAAGTGGGCTTGCCTGCATATCAACTGATGCAATGCTCCCTATTACTGGCCAATTACCAATATGACACTCACCCAGCGGGCGATGACTTGCTGCCAATGGTTCACGCTGGAAAGATGCCCCACCGCTCGAAGTCTGGGATGAAGGAGGTGGGTTTCTTCCCGTTGGGCCTCCAGTAGGGGCGGCTTGTAGTGACTCATCCCCAACTATAGGTTGCTGGGAAGCCGAAGCGACCAGCGGCTGTGATGCTTCAGCTAGTGGTTGCACCTGTACCTGCCTTGATGATTCCCACGAGGGCGCTTGCTGCGAAGGCAGAGCATGTTGCAAGCCTCCATGAACATGTTGGAATGTGGGAAGCAAAGTGCCTGTCCCTGGTGTAGGAACTCCGGAAAGTGTCGAGGGCGCAACCTCCGTCGAGGAAAAAATCGTCGGAACCGAAGTCGGAACGCTTTTTCCATGTTCACCAACTGCTGCTGCTTGACCTGGCCAGCACTGAAATGTTCCAGGATGGCTAGCAACTGTGCTGTCCTGAGCTGTACGGCGGCCGAAACTCACGTTGGCGAGCAGTGGAAGATTATTTCCAGTACCGGCCGCGTCCGCTGCCTGTTCTCCCTGGCCGGAAGAACGCCCGCGAACTCGCGGAAGTCCCCCGGCAACGTCGACCAAACCGCCATTATCGAAGCCTGAGCGAACGGCCGATGACTGTACACCATCGCCCACAAGAGGGCGCCCTTGCGCTGAACCGCTCAGGCGATCGTCAGCTGCTGTAGTCGAAGCCGGGTTTAACAACGCATGTACCGGTAGTGCTCTTGCTTGAGAGCGTGTTTGCCGCGGCAAAGTCGTCGTTTTTTCCGCCGGATTTCTGCTCCCAGCCGCTTGACCGCCGATTCCCCGAGTCTTCCGCTTCCTTCCTCGGCTGCCCCGTGCCATTTCACGTCAGATGTTAGCAAAAGAAGCCAAAACTCACTCAATTTGTTGAGTATTTTTGGAAATTTGTGACAATTATTTTTGAAGTAAACGTGCTCGGCAGTGGATAACGAACAAGTGTGGCCAACATGGCGCGAAGGTCTGGTTGAGGAGCCAATCAAATGAATGCTGCCGAGGCAACGCAACACCAAAGGCTCTTGGAATGGCCACCCTCACTCCCCCTGGAGCCAAAGTGTGTTTTACGGAGACAAGCACCGAAAAACGATATTCTAATATGGACGGACATATGGGTTTTCAAAGCAGTTCGCCGCATTTGTCAATTTTTTTGTCCAAGCAAATGAAGACCTTGTGGATTTTCAATTTCGTGTGTGTATCTAAATGAGGTCTTGCTAGTATTTAAAGCTTTTCAGGCTCAATAATCATAATCTTTCGTGGTGCTGTCCCTGTTTTAAAAATTTGACTGATTTTGACGGAAAAAAGCTGACATAAGGAACTTTACATAGGAAAGTGATTTTCATCGATCTTCCAGCGTTTATTTCAGTGCTAAATGGATAAATATTTTAAAGAACCACAGCTGATCAGCACATGCCAAGGAATTAAGAAACAAATGTAGGTATTTATGATCAGGGCTTGAAATTAACGGAGGCCACAGAGGCCATTGCCTCTGTTGCCCCTGCTCTTGGCCTTGGTGACCTTTTGCAATCCTCCCATAGACTTTTTCATTTTCCAATGGAAGTGCCCTTTTTAAACTCCAAATGGCAGTGCCCTTTCAGTGATGAATTTCAAGCCCTGTATGATTACCAGCTGTTCATAAATGGGTAAAATTGACGAAGTTGTTCAGGTCCGTCAAAAATACTGACATTCAAGACACTTGAGAACCGATTGTGTTAAAGCTGAAAAACTAATAAGGTCAAAATTATACCTCATATTAGTGAAGGGTATGCACTATATTGTGCAGTACTTTGAAACACTTTACGTGGCCTTCATTTTAGGATAATTAAAACAACACTCAAATTTAAGAACTACAAATGGTCCACTATTTGTGAAACATGCCACATGTACGTGACACAGTGTCAGATGGGTCTTTCTATAAATTAGGGGTCCAAAAGTGTGACATTTATCGCCCATGTGTTATGTGTTATTAGTATGTGTTATTTTTCGTACAAAAATCAACAAAATGACTTTTAAACCATTTTGTACTCACTCTTTGAGATGGAAAGTATTAAAAGAATGTGTCCTGATCATGAATTTACAAAAACAAGATGTAAAATGTAACGGGGGACACCAACATTCCCTACCAGAAAAATCAGTCATCATTTGGTCATCATTAGGTGATTTGGGCATCATTTGGTCATCATAAGGCATCATTTGGTCATCATGGAGGGATTTGGGCATCATTTAGTCATCACAGGTATCAAAGAGTCATCAAAAGGCATCATAAAACATTGTTTTGTCATCAAAAGGCATCAAAGTGTCATCAAAAGGCATCAAAGTGTCATCCAAAGGCATCATTTGGACATCAAAGGCCATCCAAAACTGGCATCACAGTCATCACTTGATGACTGTTTCCAAATTGTCTAAGTAACAGGCATCAATTCCTCAAAAAAACTAAGTTTCAGGCATCAAACAGTCATCAAAGGCATCGCCAACCTCCTTTGGTGTAGTACCACGTAACTGTTTCATGCATTACTTCAAAGTAGCAATTAGACCCTAATTTATGGAAAGACCCTTGCCTTTGTGTACAAACGTAGCAATGCAGCTAGAGTAAAAACATTCATCCATGCTTACCGGTACCGGTATGTACATAATTATGTTTATGTGTTACCTGGGAGACAGTTTTGTTTCATCGCTTTAAATACCGGTAACTGAGAGAATGTTCCAGTATGTTTTCCGCGGCGTTGCCAGATTTGTCAAAGTGGTGGCACCAATGGGTAACACAGCACTTTGGAGGGGGCACTGTTATAACCAATTTTGTGAATTTACATACATGTACATGTACATGTATCGTACCATACATGTTACGGTACATATACATGTACCACTTTTGTGAATAGGTCACAAGTTTTGTGAATTTTTACCACTTGCGAATAATTCACAAAATAATATTCACAAAAAAAATATGATTTTACAAAAGTGGATGGTATTTTACAAATCCTGTAAGCTTGAAATTCACAAATCAACATGATCAAGGCCCTTTTTAAAAAAACTCATGACCTACCGTATTCACAATGTGGTTAAAAGTTCACAAAACTTGTATTCACAAAAGTGGGAAATTCACAGAAATGGTTGTAACAGGCACACTAATTCCTCCAAACACTGCACGTTACTGTGAAGTGGGTACATACCGGTACATGTGTACATTCACAAGCAGCAATATTGAGGGCGCACTCCATGTTCGACAAATTTGTGCATACATTTTTAAACCTGTCATTTGTTTGGGAAACAATTTAGCAGTATCAAGAAATGTTTCATGCAGAGCATTTCATGTCAAAGAAAAAAAACCCAAAAACAAATTCATATAAAAAAATTGTGCCGTTTCAGACAGGGGTCGACTTTAAAAGGGAAAAACAATTACGTACCAACTTTTACAAATCATACAAAAAAAATGCATTTTTGTACAGTGATCATGGTTATCGGAACTCGCTCGTTTGTTTATTTCATCAAAATAAAACTTCTAAACTGTGATACTTTCACCTGGTTTTAGAAGTCACTATCGGATATTTCACAATATCGCGCACAAATTTACGTATGAATACAGCGCATTCATGATCTTCTGCGATCGTTACACACAGTACAAGTCATGCACGTGTTTGTATGCATGTAGGTACATGTATCCATGCACAACATACCAGTACATGCATGTACATGTACAGCAGGGGTCATTCCATGTCAAATCAACCAGTGGTCCCCAGGTGACCCTCTCAGATTTTGATGAAATTTCATAAGAATGATTGAGTGTGGCCCGAATGAATAAAAAAGTAGGATCATTCTCCATGTCGTTTTCGAGATATGGCCAGTTGAAATTTGGTCAAGAGGGCCATTTTCTGCTCGCGCGTGTCGTGAAAAGTTACTTTTGTGATATTTTCCGACTTTGAAATCTTATAATTCAGTCTTTGTAACAGGTAGAGAGCTCAAATTTGGTATTCTAGCTTACTTCTTGGCAAAATTCTTGAATCTGCACTCAATTTAACTGTACCGGTATCTCCTTTATTTTTCTGGTTATGGTCACCCAAAGTAGGCACTTTATTCAGCCAAAAATGTTTTTTGTGATTTTTGGGGTCACCCTGTGCCCACATGATGGGTCAAATAAATCCTATATTCCTACCGGTAGGTAGTATCTATGGGTGCATGTCTATACCCATAAGCAATTATAAGCTCACCAATGCATTAATTAAGAAATGGCATGGGCCCAAAGTTGGCTCCAGCCACAAAAAGGTCAAAACGACCCCTCCAGTCTTGACCCCGGTTGACCCCGTGATTAGAGAACTGTGATTTATTGCCTAATTATATTTAGCATTGTACATGTAGACTGATGTTAATCTTTTAAGGTGTTTCTTGTTCTGTTTGTTTCAGATGCTGTTGTCATTGCTTGGGGACAATTAAACAGCCAGAAAGCAAATAGTGTCATACTTATTTATGACAACAGCATATAACTCCGTTTCAACAACATGAGCGCCATACCCTGCCCAGCACCCAACTGCACCACGACATGGCCCACAACCACGCCCCCTGAGGTCCTACATGTACTTCGCCTGATCGACCTGCATGCACGGACAACCCATCCACCTGACCATGCCTCCATGCCAGCGATTGTCTCGGGTGCAGCCAAGGCGGAAAAAGTTAAGCGGCCTGTGATATCAGCAGCAGGCACAAGCGAAGAATGGGCATACTTCGAGCAGCGATGGTCCGATTACAAGGCTGCCACACACCTCACAGGTTCGGACATAGTATTCCAACTGCTTGAGTGCTGCGACGAGGCACTTCGGAAAGACCTCACCCGGACCTTCGGTGCCCTAGCCACGAGTGACGAGCTGACCATCTTACACAACATTAAGACACTTGCTGTGCGTCAGGAAAACGTCATGGTAGCACGGGTACAGTTGCAACAAATGCGCCAAGACCGTGATGAACCAGTGCGAGCTATTTCTGCTCGACTCCGGGGGCAAGCTGGGGTATGCAGCTTCAAGGTTGAGTGCGCATGTCACAACCAGGTTGATTACAGTGACATCATGATTAGGGATGCCCTAATCAAGGGGCTCGTGGATGAGGAAATTCGACTTGACATCCTTGGCGAATCCAAACAGGACATGTCACTCGAGGAGGTGCTCAAGTACGTCGAAGCAAAAGAGAGTGGCAAACGGTCAGCCTATCGCCTGCTTGGGGGTGGTGCCACTGCAACTGTAGCTGCCACCAGCTCCTACAGGCACCGGGAAAAGCAAACGCGTGGCAAACTGGATGATGGGAAACCTCCACCATCTCTCTGTGGTCATTGTGGCAAGCCCGGACATGGGCGGAGCAGACAGGAGCGTCAGAGGAAATGTACGGCCTACAACCATACATGCAACAAATGTGGCATACTACATCACCACGAGAACATGTGCCGCCAATCTCAGCGAAAACCTGCCCTGGCTGCCGTTATGCAACAAGATGACGCCACTGCTATCTTTGAAACCCTGTGCTCCGTGGACGCTGCCTCGACAGCTAGCACTGCCACTGACCATGTCACACTGGAACACCATGTTTACAATGACCTTTGTGACACATGGGAGAAGAGGGCATCCGACCCCCAACCATTTGTCCATGTCTCTGTCCGGGCCATCCCATCCGATGCCCGTGCTCTTGGATTTCACAGCACCCTTAACGACCTCACTCCCCCCGTTACATATCCCGCCATGGCCGACACCGGGTGTCAGTAATGCCTGGCTGGCACAAAGCTCCTATTTGACCTGGGCCTCGACAGACATCACCTCATCCCCGTCACTATGAAGATGACTGCTGCCAACAATCGTGGCATTGACATCGTAGGCGCCATCGTGCTCCGATTCTCTGGCACCTCCCCATCCGGAGAGACACTTGAGACCCGTCAGATGGTGTACTTGACTGACTCCACTGACAGACTGTTCCTGTCCAGGCAAGCCTGTGTCTCGCTAGGCATGATATCCATCAGGTTCCCTACTATTGGTGAGGCACCCAAGCCCAGCAGTTCTAGGGTTGCGTCGTCTGTCACCTCGCCAACACCTAAACCAGATTCTTGCATTACCCATGCATGCGAGTGCCCTCGACGCCAGACTCCACCCACCCCTCCCAAGTCCCTCCCATTCCCAGCTACGGAGGAGAACCGAGAGAGGCTCGAGAAATGGCTGCTTGAATACTACAAATCAAGCACTTTTAATGTATGTGAGCATCAGCCACTTCCCATGATGTCCGGTCCTCCAATGAGGCTCATGGTGGATCCCGACGCTCCGCCAGTCGCTCGCCACTCGCCAATCCCTGTCCCTGTACACTGGCAGGTTGATGTGCAGGCTGGCCTTGACCAAGACGTTCGCCTTGGCGTCATCGAACCAGTCCCTGTCGGTACGCCCGTCACTTGGTGCCACAGAATGGTGGTCTGTGCGAAAAAGTCCGGTAAACCCAGACGGACAGTTGACCTGCAGTCGCTAAATCGCCATGCCATTCGAGAAACCCACCACACCCAATCGCCCTTCCACCAAGCTCGCGCTGTTCCACCCCACACACGCAAGACAGTCTTCGATGCATGGAATGGATACCACAGCATAGCTTTAGATGAACGAGACCGTCATCTCACAACATTCATCACTCCTTGGGGCCGCTATCGTTACCTCGTCGCCCCTCAAGAGTATATCGCCTCAGGAGATGGCTACAGCCGCCAGTTTGACGAAATCGTTGACCACATCCCACGGAAGACTAAGTGCATAGATGATACACTAATGTGGTCTGACACAATCGAGGGGGCATTTTTCCAGGCGATTGGGTGGCTTGACATATGTGGTCGCAATGGGATTACCCTAAATCCGTCAAAGTTCTCATTCGCCCAGGAAACCGTCGACTTTGCCGGTTTTCAGATCACCCCAACCACCGTCCGGCCCTGCCCTAACTACCTCAAGGCCATCAGGAACTTCCCCACCCCACAAAACATCACTGATATCCAGAGCTGGTTTGGCTTCGTCAACCAAGTCTCCTATGCATTTGCTTCAGCCGAACGGATGCTGCCTTTCCGCAAACTACTCAAACCAGGGACCCATTTCCTGTGGACAGACGAACTGGACCACCTTTTCGAGGAGTCTAAGTCCCTAATTGTAAATGAGATTCGTCGGGGAGTGGAGATCTTTGACAAGTCCAAACCAACCTGCCTCGCGACTGACTGGAGCAAGGAGGGCATTGGGTTTTGGCTGTTCCAGAAGCACTGCACCTGCCCCTCTACCAAGCCCTTCTGCTGTAAGACTGGCTGGAAGATTACTCTTGTTGGGAGCCGCTTCACTTCGGGGGCAGAGTCCCGCTACGCTCCTGTGGAGGGGAAGGCACTTGCAGTCGTTGATGCGCTGGACAAAGCCCGTCACTTCGTTCTTGGCTGCTCTGACCTCATCGTGGCTGTAGACCACAAGCCCCTCCTCAAGATTTTCGGTGACCGGTCCCTCGAAGACATCCCGAACCCCCGTCTTTGCAACCTCAAGGAGGAGTCTCTGCACTACCGTTTTCGCATTGTCCACATTCCAGGTGTACGCCACGCTGCAGCCGATGCAGTTTCTCGCCACCCAGTTGGTGAGCCTACGCCAATGAACCTCCCAGATGACGTCGCAAGTGTACTTAACCCTCCTGGTGAGCCCGAGTTGCCACATGACTTTCTTGCTGCTCTCCGCACCCACAACAGGGATACAGCTGAGGTATGCACCCAGGCTGCCTCATCACCTACAGAAGTTATTAAGTCCGTCACATGGGATGACGTGCGCTTGGCTACGACAAGTGACCCCTCCACGTCGAGGCTGCTCGAGGTCATCGAGGATGGCTTCCCTGACCATCGCAATGACCTCCCTCCTGAGATCCGCCAGTACCACCGGTTCCGTGAGGGTCTTGCCACTTTACAACGACCGCATTGTCATCCCACCCTCTCTCCGTGACCGAGTACTTCAGGCCCTACACTCAGCCCACCAGGGTGTCTCGCAAATGTGCTCACGTGCAGAGTCCTCATTCTTCTGGCCAGGCATGACCCCAGCTATCACTGAGATGCGGGCACGTTGCTCAGCCTGCAACCGCATGGCGCCCTCCCAGCCAAGCACACCCCCAACCCCTCCCATCCACCCAGCCTATCCATTCCAATGCCTCGTGGCTGACTACTTCTACTACCGCGGCCGGACCTACTTGGTGGCTGTGGACAGATATAGTAACTGGCCCATCGTGGAGGAGTCTGCCAATGGTGCTGCTGGATTGATTGCTGCCCTGCGCCGCATCTTTGTCACTTACGGCATCAGTGATGAGCTCACATCAGATGGGGGCCCTGAATTTACATCTCATACAACAACCACATTCCTACACAACTGGGGTGTGAGCCACCGCATATCATCTGTCGCCTTTCCCCACAGCAACTGTCGTGCGGAGGTCGGAGTCAAAACCGTGAAACGACTCATCACCGACAACACCGATACTGATGGCAGGAAAAACACAGACAGGTTCCAGCGAGCAATGCTACAGTATCGCAATACGCCTGACCGTGACACACACCTCTCCCCTGCCATTTGCATATTCGGAAGGCCGATCCGAGACTTCATTCCCATCCATCCAGGCAAATATCAGCCCCACACGACATGGCGGGAAACTCTTCTATCACGGGAGGAGGCACTGCGAAACCGTCACATGCGTACTGCTGAACGCCTCTCTGAGCACACTCGGACGCTTCCTCCACTCGTTGTTGGAGATTGTGTCCGCATCCAGAACCAGACAGGCCCCAACCCCACTAAATGGGACAAAACAGGTATTGTGGTCGAAGTACGCCAGTTTGACCAGTACGTAGTGCGAGTGGATGGATCCGGACGTGTCACCCTGCGCAACAGAAAATTCCTACGGAAGTACTCACCTGTTGTACCCCGTGCACCCCTGGTTATGGCACCTGATCCACCAGCAATATCACTTCCTCCACCTGATGCACGGCCGACCAACCACCGCTCTGGAAAACCATTACCAGCAGCCCAGATGGCTAAACCTGTGGATCGCGTCACTCCTCCACAACCCCATACCACACCCCATTCACGGCACAAGGTTCCTCCCACCAACCAAAACGACTCCCCAGACGCATCACCAACCGCGCCGGCTCCACTTCGTCAGACCAGTGCCGCATCGCCACCTCCTTTGACAACTGACCCTAATCAGCTGCCTCAGCAGGAGGCTCCCAGACGTGTCCCCAGGGCCCTGCGGGCACTCATGCCATACAATGCCCCTGGCCTCAAGGAGCAGCCCACCCCTACCTCGGAACCTCCTTTGAGCCCCCCTTCCCAGCAACCCATCCCCACTGCACGTCGCTCAAACCGACAGTCTAAACCACCAGAATGGATGCAGAGCGGGGACTTTGCGAACTGAAAACACCACCCTTTTACGGACTTTACATTTTTTTTTTAATGTACATGTATGTGTTTCAATCTTCGGCCAAGTTGTGCTGTTGGTGTTATTGTTGTTTTTCTCTTTCTAAAATGAAAACATTACACCCCACTGACATTAGCAATCAAACAGAGAACGAACATTCACCGAGGGCTGAAACCACTATCTTCGTTTACTCCAAATCAGCCTCTGTCGATCACTCCCTTCCAAAGACTTGGGGAGGACATAGAGAACTGTGATTTATTGCCTAATTATATTTAGCATTGTACATGTAGACTGATGTTAATCTTTTAAGGTGTTTCTTGTTTCAGATGCTGTTGTCATTGCTTGGGGACAATTAAACAGCCAGAAAGCAAATAGTGTCATACTTATTTAGTGATCAATTGAAACATTTTTTGAAATTTACACCAGTTAAACCAGACCTTCATTTTTAAGGAGCACGATCGCGCAGGCGCTCCTACCGCGCTCCTCGTAATTTTCGGGGAGCGTAAAAAATAGCGCTCCTCCAAAAATTACGGGACCATCAATGACCAAGTGTCCGAACGGCACGCTGTACAGTGCGACTAAAATGGTCGTATTGGCGCCTAAAAATGCTCACATGCGACCAGTGATTAAATTCTTATCGCCATTGGCGACCACAAAATTCGCACCTTAGTTGCCCAAGGTGGGCATCAGTGATGTTTACGGGCGGTACAATCCAGTGTTCTGCTCTTTTTAATATACTTGCGGCATGCAAACGACGATTGCGCATTGCATTTTTGCATTTCGCCAAGTGCAACACACGGCCACAGCTTGGGTCTGCATAATCCAACACAGCTTGTATGCAATATACATGTACGTGCATAGACAATACATACATGCATCTGGTATCCGACTGCGGCCCCAGACTGACTCGGCCCCAGACCAACTCGGCCCCCATTGCCTTGTGTACAAACTCGGCCCCAGACTGACTCGGCCCCAAACAGGCTAAACATTTGATTTTTCCCCAAAAGTCCACATGTACAGTGTGTTTTCAAAGATTTTAAGAAACTTTTTTTTTATTAGGAGAGCTATTTTTAGCTCTCCTCGATTATCTCAGAAGAACAATTTAAGGCTCTCCTGACTTTTTTAAAAATGAAGGACTGGTTAAACATATTATATCTACTTATACACCAAATTTCAGCTTTGGCACTCAACTCCTTCATGGTGTGGTGGCAATTTGAATATTATAAGTTTTTCGCTTATTTAAACATAAATCCGTACAGTAATTTAACATCATACAGTGTATTTCAACTTTGAAGCTTGTGTAATTCATTTTTTGCGGCTAGAAAAAAAGGATATTCAACACTGTTTTTATTATTGTTTTTAGAAATAACATGTAAATACCATGTACAGCACATGTACTGTACAGACACAGTTACATGTTATTTACATGGTATTTACATGGTATTTACATGTGCATGTTAAGCCCGCCGCACACCTTTGCGATTTACCGGCCCATCGGACACCGGACCATCGGATCCGGAAAAATCAAACAAGTTTGATTTGCTCCGGTCTATAGCGTACGGTCAGACCGGCCCGAATTGTTATAGCGCACACATTTCCGGTAAGTGGTCCGATGATCCGATTATCCGGTAAATCGCAAAGGTGTGCGGCGGGCTTTAGCCAATGTTAAAATTATTGTAACTAAAAAAACTGTAAGAGTGGCCATCCCAACTCTTTCTGGAAATGTTCCTTACATCTAAAAGCTAACAAATAAATAAACATTTTGACAAATACCGTAATTTTCGGAATATAAGCCACCCGGGGTATAAGCCGCGACGCCCGAAAATTCCAGAAACAAGATTCACTGTCGGCGTATAAGCCGCCCGGCTTATTAGCCGCACCATTTTGTCGGCCACAGATCGATCACAAAGAACTGCCGCCGTAAGTGCCTCACCGCGGGCCACGTGCGCGCGACCACGCACTGCAGTTGTCACACTCTCTGTCGGCGCGGCATGTCGCCTCGAAGAGAGCTTTGTGGTCCAGGTTGTTTTGATGACAGCACACTCAAGAGAAAACCTTATTGAAATCAAGAAGTGGCTTTATCGGGAAAGGCGTTACATGTTTATAATAATGTTGTGGTTGTGATTCCCCTTTAATGTAATTGTATATATGTATACTGTTATACATTACACGCACACACGAGAGACCGCGCGCGTGCATGCATGAGAGAAAGAAACATGTCGGATGATGTTGATTTCGCATGCTGCATTCTTCCGAGTTGGTTAAGAACAACAAATTGAACGATTGTCGTTAAGATACTGTTGCCAAAGACAGCGGTATATTTACTGTAATCTGAGTGCCAGTTTTGCCGTGTGAATTTTGGCCATGGCTTGGCCGATGCAACGGTGATTTAGTCGACTTTTGTGCCTGCGAGCAGGACAGATTGTGCGTCCGGCCGCGTGGAGTGGAGCACAGCGTGAACGACATGAATTATTAAGCCGTAGAATTGCCCGTCTTGTCCCCCTGTGCACCGGACCTTGGCGTAGTGCGGAAAACTATTTCTCAGAGCGTGTGTGTGTAATTGTTAATTCGACAAGGCGTGATCTACCTAGATCCTGTGATACGGCTGTGTTTTGCTTGAGAAATAAACAACTTTTGAACAACCTTTATGAACACTAGTGTGGCCATCTCCTTTGTTTCCCTTAATCCGGGGACTCGCCGTCCCCACCTCAAGTCTGTGTTGAACCGCCCCTCGGAGGCACAGCAATCGGAGGACAAGTATCCGTCCCTCCCCCAACAAAGTGGCGTCGTAGGCAGGATGGTAAGCAAAGTATGCCCACTAGTGACTGCAAATGCAGCCTGTGCTACTCCAACACGATATTTTGCCTGAATCTTCGGTAGGCTCATCACCAGAACTCCCAAGTCTGGAGGTATTATGCATGGACATTATGCCAGTACCTTGTTAATAATTGATCATAACATTGCTAATGGCTTGTTTTGGACGGTGAAATTTACCTAAGTGATATATTTTGCCGTATTCAGAAAATTATCCTTACGTGTCCCTATACGAATTCAAGGCTACTAAAATAGCTTCGTGACATGTGCCAAAACAAATGTTCGCTTAAATGTAGGTACATGTACTGTTTAACGGTGAGAATGTAGTATCTGTTTTTATGTATCCTCTACGTGCACACACGTACATGTACTCGTGATTCGTGCGGATACGCTTGTCTCTCCATTTTGTACTTGTTACTGATATGCATGGCCATTGATGAGTCATTACGCATTTATACCATGTACCGGCTACATGTACATGTATGTGTTTTGTTGCTACCTGCACGCATACGTTATTCAGCATGTTGATCACATGTAGGTGTTCATATGGTTGCGCAATACTTGGCCTGCATGTACATGTACTTACAATTTGACATGTTTCCGGCCATGTTGATGTACATGTTGTTGTACAATTTTACATTAATTCACATGCACGTATACATGTACATTCATGTTGTGGCACAATACATGTAGCCGGCATGCATTTTCATGTACAATTTAATACTTAATAGCATGTGCGTGTGCATTTTGAACCGCGTTCACATGCAGTTTGACATTTGTTTACATATGCTTGCACATGTTGTTACACATGTTGTACAGTCGTACATTTGTGCATGCATGTTATTGCACGGTAGCCTTAATGCGCATGTGATTTGATATTTGTTTACATGTGCATGTGCATATATACGTGCATGTTGACCCGCATCTACGTGGAATTTGATATTTGTTGTCTGTTTACGAGTTCATATACATGTACATGTGGTTGTGCATTTGTACTTGAGTGCTATTTTTTGGACTGTATTTGTAAACTTGCCTAAGTGAAAACAATGGCTACAGCAGAGTCACTTGCAGAAATTTTAGCTAAGTCCCAGCAAGCATTAGCAGAAACTCTAGCAGGAGCGCTTCAGGGATTGCAAATTAAACGCACTCCTACCGTAAAGTTGGCCAAATTTTGCGGACAACCAAGGAGATCCGGTGAACCAACACTTACCGAGTGGCTTAATGATTTTGATGCATATGCTAGGCAGTTAGGATTGTCCGAAAAGGAAAAGGTTGAGGTGGCTATTGATCATCTTGGTGGAGCAGCCAAAGAGGAAGTAAAATGTTGTCCATCCGGCGAGCGTGACACGATGCTAAAGCTTGTTGCCCTGTTGAAGCTTAGATTTGACATTGTAGAGAATTTGCAGTCGTTGAATAACACATTTTACAAGCGTACGCAGTTAGAAGGTGAAACATTAACTGAGTTTAGCCAATCACTCATGAAAATTTATGACAAAATGGAAGCCGTCGCTGAACCGGGCGAGAGAAAAGCTCTCCGACAGTTAAGGCCAAATGCACTAAGGTGTCAGTTTGTGGAAGGCGTTAGGGAACATGCCATTAAACGCGAATTAAAGCGACTAAGCCATGACAATGCGAACGTTCCATTCTACAAATTTCGCGATATTGCCTTAGCATACCTTAGAGACGTTGACTCGGGTTCAACTCCCGCTGTAAGCGATTGGCCGGAATCGAGCATTAATGTCGTTGCGCGAACCAATACAGATCGTGACCTGCTTACGAGTCTTGTCGAGGGTCAGAAGCTACTGGGCGCTGCTATCGCAAATACAAATGAACAGTTAAAGAATTTGACTGAACTGCTTAAGGATAGGTTGGTGCAACCCACATTCCCAAAAAGGGGTGATAGGCCTTCCATACAGTGCACATTTTGTGGCCGAGCTGGCCATACAGTAGAAAGGTGCTACAAAAAGAAAAACCAGGAGAGAAATGCACCCCCTGCACCTGGCTTGGGCAATGCCCAAAATCTATCAAGTACTTCCCATCCGGGAAACTTGAGTCCTCCGTCGTCGAGGGCGCTGTGACGGAGGTGAGAGATGAGCCCACAGTTTCCGTGAGTGAGAACTCCAGTGTTTTTACTTTTGAGGGTAAAGCTTTTGAATCATGGGTATTAATAGATAGGGTCTTAACAGAAAAGGACCGTAGCAAGGTTGTTTCTCGCAGCCCTACAGCTAGGATACTAATTGATGGGGTTCCTGCAGATTGCATTTTAGACACGGGAGCTGAGGCTTCAATGATGTCGTCAGCCTTTTACCATCAGCACTTGGCCAAAAATGGGAATCAACTCGGTGATGCTGGTAAAATTATTCGACTCAAAGGAGCGAACGATTTGGAAGTACGTCGAGATCCCAGTGGTGATCAGCGGACACAGATTTAACTCTATTTTGCTTGTAGCACGTGACGGTCCTTCAGGCCCTGCAGAGCACCGTATTAGGTTTCCCGTCTTGATTGGAGCAAACATCCTGCGAGCTCTGTTTACAAGATTAAGGACTACGGGCTACCAGAATTTGGGCGCTGAATGGGGCATGGCACTTAAATGTTTTGATTTGGCTGAGGCCAGTAAAGCGGATTCCTTGCCTAAGTGTCCCAGAGTTAGGGAAGTAAGGACTTCCCAATCCTTGACAATACCTCCGAAGACTTCGGTATTCGTCCCTTGTGAGGTTGAATGTGATGGAGGGTGTGACGAGTTAGTGCTTTTGACAGCAGACTCTGGGTCAAATGGCCCACATGTAGTAGATACAGCACATACTTGTGCTTCTCGCTTAGTCGTCGAAGGTGTCCAGGAGCTCCATGATGGTCGAGTTTCAGTGTTGATTGCAAATGAGGATTCCAAACCAATTGAGCTGCCAATGGCTGCAAAGGTGGCCTTAGCTCATGATGTTACTAGTGCCAGTGAGGTTTTTGTTGATTCTTCCGACGAGGGTCTGGAAGTTTCTATTCATGAAGTCCACGCAGTTGTAAATTATGTCAGTTCGCCTGATGTCTCTCTTGACGTAGGTGGGCCAAAAGAGCCCTCTAATTTTGAGCATCAATGTTCGAACGTTCAATCTGATGGGTTGCGTGAGACGTTTACGTTCCCTGATGGGACGGCCTACCTGTTACCCCCTGGTATTAGCCTTAAGGGCTCGGATCCCAATGAAGCAATCTTAGTGGCGAGACTCATACGGAAGCATGAGAAGGCTTTCTCCCTGGATTCCTTTGACTTGGGGCATTGCACTTTAATACCACATAAGATCAAACTGGTTGACAGCTCTGCTGTTAGTCTACTCTATCGACGGATCACTCCAAATTGTGTAACTGAGGTCAGAGCCCTTTTACAGGACTTACTTGAGCGTAATATTATCCGTAAGTCGGTTAGTCCTTTTGCTAGCCCGGTTGTACTTGTCCGCAAGCGTGACGGTACCCTTCGCCTATGTATTGATTATAGGCAGCTCAATGCCAAAGTGACCAAAGACGCTTTTCCTTTACCTCGGATTGAGGAAACACTAGAGTGCTTGGGTGGATCTAAACTGTTCTCATCGTTAGACCTATCACATGGCTATTTTCAGGTAGCTATGCACCAGAACTCGGTGGCAATGACCGCTTTCCGAGTTCCTTGGGGCTTATACGAGTTCCTTCGTTTGCCCCAGGGACTCTCAAACAGCCCAAGCACCTTCCAACGAGTCATGGAATCCATATTTGGAGACATGAATCTCTTAGAGGTTGTCCTCTATTTGGACGATTTGTTGGTCTTCTCGGCATCCTTTGACGAGCATATGGAACAGCTAGACAGGGTACTATCGCGACTTGAGAAAAATGGCCTGAAACTCAAGGGGTCAAAGTGTAAGCTCTTTCAGTCATCGGTATTCCACTTGGGTCACGTCATTGACAGCGATGGCATAGCTGTGGACCCTGAGAAGATTCAGCGTATTGAAAATTGGCTCACACCAGCTAGTCCTGAACAGCTGAGGTCGTTTTTAGGCCTCGCCTCCTATTACAGGCGCTACATTAAGGACTTTGCTGCGATTGCCTCCCCTCTCCATGCCTTAACCTCTAGGACTGTGGAAAAAGCAGGGAACCCAAAGAAGGTAACCAAGGGGACTGGAGCCAAACAAACGGCGGCTCCCGGTAGTTCATGGCAGTGGTCAGATGAGGCTGAAGTGGCTTTTCAGACTCTGAAGCGTGCTTTGTGCACTGCCCCAGTTCTTGCGTATCCATGCTTTAACAAGGATTTTGTGCTGGAGGTGGATGCCTCTTTAAAAGGCTTGGGAGCCTGTCTCTCCCAAAGTGACGATCTTGGTAACTTACACCCGGTCGCATATGCCAGTCGGTGTCTGAGAGGTGCCGAAGAGAATTACAGTGATCTTTCAAGTTTCAAGCTTGAATTGCTAGCTTTGAAATGGGCGATTTCAGATAAATTTAGAGACTATCTGCTTGGCAAGCATACAGTTGTCTGGACTGACAATAACCCTGTGGCTCATTTGAAGACTGCCAAACTGGGCGCCACAGAACAGCGCTGGGTGGCGCAATTAGCGGCTTTTGATTTGGACATCCGCTATCGGCCTGGTCGGACAAATAAATGCGCAGATGCATTGAGCCGGAACCCACCCCCTGATGCAAGCACTGACGTTACAGAGGTCAATAACTGCACTGTTGTCCCAGTAGAGATGTTCTCGGCTACTGTCACAGTAGAGCCTCCTGACCCGCCGTCGGGATTATCCTCTTCGGTCTTGCCATCATTTTCTCATTCCAGCCTAGCTGAGATGCAAAAGGAGGACCCTATGCTGAAGGAGGTGTAGAAGCGATGGGACAGTCACTGGGAGATACATGTAGGTCAGGATGACCCGGTTTCGGTTTCCGCGGAACTTAAAGGTTGGCTGAGGGAGTGGCCACAGTACACTGAGCGCCAAGGGGTGCTCTATAGACAACTGGTTGACCCAGGTTTGGGTCAAGTTTATCAGCTGCTGGTTCCGAAGCGATTACGTTCCCTTCTTTTGGAGGCGGCGCATGACCATTGGGGTCACCAAGGGACTGGCAGAACCTTGTCATTTCTCAAGAGGCGCTGTTTCTGGCCGGGCATGTTAGGCCATGTGCAGGAGCAGATTAGACAGTGTTTTCGATGCACTGTTTCGAAGGCTCCCACACCGGTGGTTAGACCACCAATGAGGCACATTTTGGCTTCCCGACCCTTAGAGCGACTTTTTCTTGACTTTCTCAAATTGGATCCAGGGTGTGGTAATCTGGAAGATGTCCTGATAATGACGGACTCTTTCACAAAATATGCCATTGCAGTACCCTGTAGGAACCAGGTGGCTTCCACAGTGGCCCATGTTTTGAGGGATAACTGGTTTGCGCACTACGGTGTGCCGGCCCAAATACACACCGATCAAGGGCGCAACTTTGAGAGTCGTTTAATCCGGGAACTTTGCGACCTTTATGGCATTACCAAGACACACACTAGTCCCTATCACCCGCGGGGGAATGGGCAGGTCGAGAGGTTTAACAGAACCCTCTGCAACCTTATCAAATCGCTCGACTCGGAAAGGCGAAACAAGTGGCCTCAGTTGCTGCCACATTTAGTGTTTATTTACAATGCCACTCCGCACAGCGTGACCGGGTACAGCCCGTACACTCTCATGTTCGGCAGAGAGCCGATAGTCCCTCTTGACCACCTTCTAGATCACACTAACTGCAGTTGGGAAGAAGATCACACTGCCAGACAAGCCGAGTTTATCAGTCGAGCTCATCAGGTTGCCAGAGACAGACTGGTAAAGGCTGGTAATGCAAGCAAGAGACGCTACGACAAGAAAGCGAAAGTTTGTCCACTAGCCATCGGAAGCAGAGTTCTTTTGCGGGAGCAAGCCTTCCACAAGAGACACAAGCTGTGTTCCCACTTCAAAGAGGACCCATTCGTTGTTGTCAAGGGCAACTCGGAAAAAGACCTCTTTCTCATCCGACCAGCTAAGGGAGGAACTGAAAAGTGGGTTAATCGCGATTCATTAGTGCCTGACCCCAGAAAAGAGAGCCAATGCCCTCCTAAGGGAGATCCCTTTCTTGGTTTGCCAATCCCTGAGGACTTGCGGGCTCAAGCATCTGAGTCTGATTCTGAAGAGGAGTGGGTTTATACCTCTAGTGGTACAGACACGTTGGCCAAACCCCAGTCAGGTGCAGATCAGGGTCTCGAGCCTTCTGGAACAGAATATCTTCCCCTTGCTTCGCAAGATGAGAACGTAGATACACAACTTGCACCGCGCCGCTCAAAGCGTCTCGAGGCAAAGCGAGTCGGGCAGTGGCCCAACGCGATTACCTAGGGTAACAGTTGCACTGGCAGCAGTCTATAGTCCATCATATGAGACTAGCATTTTGTTTTCTGTTGGCTGAACAAGGAGAGTCAATATTAATGGAAGGATCCTTGAGTCCATTTTGTATGACTGGCATACAGAATTGTATTTCATTGTGGTTATACCGTTATACTCCTTGCTTGTCTGCAGGTTGAGGCTTTCTGATAATCTGCTACATAAACCAAGACTTGCAAATAGGCATCAACAGCTTTTACGGACGAGCATAGACAGTTGCCGACGGAGGAAGCCCTCTGGGTCATGGACTACGTCCACCTCTCAGGCCACTCGTCTCTTGCGTCTTAGCTCCCTTAGCCTGTTTGTCCAAGCTTTGGTATTGTTTATATTTGCTTGCTGATTTTATTGTAAACTTTCGTGTTAAGAGTTAAATTTACTAGTATTAAGGTTTTCCAAGTGTTGAACCTTATTTTGCTCAAGTGAGTGTATTTTATAGTTCTATTCCAGGCCCAATGGCTGAACGTGTGCAGGTCCTGATTTTTGGTCACTCGTTTCCAGCACGGTTAAGCCGAAAGTGTGAGGCAACTGGGAAATCTGTTAAGGAATTGCTAAACTTGTTGGATAATGAAACAAATATAATGGTGAAAGGTCACCCTGGGCTTACTTTCAGCCGCATTTTGCAAAACCCAGACCGTTATCTGAGAGAGATATTTAGGAGACCCATTCACGTACTGGTATTGGACCTGGGTACCAATGACTTGTGTAACATTGATGGAAATGCGAATGATGTCGTGGACCGTGCCAGTAAGGTTCTTAATTTGTTACTGGAAAAGGCGGAAGGTCCAAGACACGTCGAGTTTTTATCAGTGATCCAACGTACGAGGATTACTAGATCTGGAGGGTGTTTCATAAAGAATGCCAAACAATTAATCTTATCTTTCAATCTTAAATCAGAATCAATCTTGAACCACAATTGATTGCAGAAATCTGTTTCATAAAATCAATCTTAGCATAATATTGATCAAGTGTAAGTTAAGATTAATTTCAATTGTGTTAATAAACTTTATACTTTTTGAAAGAGGCAGATTCGTGACCTCTGACCTAAAATTTTGCTGTCAAAAGTTTTTGCAAAGTGGCCATCTTGTTTTTTTGTTTTGTGTGGTGGTAAAACAGGATTCTACATGAAAGATGAGCGAGGTGAGTGGGCTTTCTGTGTACACATTAACAGTTCCACACATCCACATTGTAAATTTTAGAGGCTATACATAGTTTAGACAATTATATTGTAGCTTGGTGCTTTTCTTTTGTTATAAAACCAGGCATTTTGTGGGGACTTTGCTGGCTGAGTTAGCTAGGCATAGCATAGTGCCATAGACACAGCCCACACTGCACTGTGCACGCATGCATGACCAGTGATGACATACAGTATGTATACACTGTATACAGTGCCACTGCACTGGTGCATCATTGTGCATGGCAGGACAATCCTCGGCCTATAGAATGGCTAGGCTTGGCCTATATTTTGTTTTACATTCTGAGACTGAGTCTGACACTGCAGAAAGCCATTCTTAAACTTAGTAAACGGCCTTTTTGAATCATGTGAAAATGCATGAATTTTTAAGTGGGAAATACATGAAATATAGGCCTATATTATATATAAACTTGGCCACAGACTATATGATGTATGATGTAGGCCTAGGCCTATTTTGCTTAATTTGGAACAGGCCTAGTGCTAAGGTCTAGATATTTTATTTGCAGTGGCTGTAGAGTGTGATGTATATTTAACAAAATACGGCTATAGCCTATAGCACTAAACAGTATAAATGCAACGTTATATATTTAAAGGCACAGGCTCGTCAGCAATGCGCGCCCGCCAAATTCGTGCTCGAAACACGCAGCTCCATGCCTTTGCTATGGAGCTGCGTATCGTGTGGCACACATTTGGCGGGCGCGCATTGCTGACGAGCCTGTGCCTTTAACAAAATAGACAGGCATATATAACTTAAGTTGCCGTGATTGTCAGACTTGAGGATCGACCGTATAATCTAAAGACCATTGACTCCTCAAACATCTCAAACTCCTTATGTCAATTTTTTAAAAACTTGAGTCCAGTCAACATATATAGCTATGCCTACTACCAATGCGATATTGGATTTACTGGGAACATTACAATGTTCACTTATTTCCAGATGGATGGATTTTTGGTGCAAAGTATACCATTCCCTTTCACATTTTTTTCTGTAGTCTTGGTGCGAGACAATTCTTTGTGTGCGCCCTCTCTTGGTGATTGTCAGTGTTAAATATGGCGCAGCAGGTAGTGAACAATTGTCTTGTACGGAGAATTGTCTTGCACCAACACTATAACCATGCACTAAAATCAACATTGACATTTTCCATCCCAAAGTAAGTGAACAAATGTAATGTTTCCAGTAAATCCATGCTTTTATACGCATTGGTGGTATGTTGACTAGAATTATGTTTCTAAAAAGTGACATAAATCGCATGTTTGGGGAGTCAATGGTCCTTAGATTATACGGTCGATCATGGAGGAATTAAGGACCTCCATTGGTCGATCAAGTCTGACAATCAGTGACTTGTGTCTGTCAGATTTGTAAGAGAGAGCTGCTGTGAGTGCATAGGGGCCGTCATAAGCATGATGCCAACTTTTGAGACACCCACATTAAAGTCCGAGTATTAGGGGCCATCCATAAAGTACATGCACATGGAGGGGGGAGGGGGAGTTGGAGCTAATTAATGCATACACCCAACGTTAAAGCATATGGGTGACGTCACTAAATATGCGTACAGGGGGTGGGGGGGAGGGGAGGTCTAAAAAGTCGGCATTTAGTGCGTACGTACTTTATGGACAGCCCCTATCTTGGACCCTAAATAGGGCTTTCTTAACATGTGGGCGTGGCTTGCGATATATAGGGTGCAACGTGGGTTCGCAGGTACCGGCTTTCCATTAATTGAACGCAGCCATATTTGAATGCAGCACACGGCATGCATTATGTATAAGGCATTCGTAACGGGAAAAACAGTTTCAAAATCGAAAGGAAAATTGCACTTTTTGTAAGAATATGTAGGTAAGTCATAATTGTACCTCGATCGGCTTGAACCTTGATGTTTACTTGTACCTCACAAGGTGTGTCAAGTGTATTTGTGGCCATTTTGAGTTTGTTGGGCCAGGAATTAGGGGAAAGCCGGTACCTGCTGCTTCTTTTTCTATTTTTTAGAGTAGGTATGCAGTTGATGAAAATCTTTCCACCATATGACGGTATACGTATAGTACACATCTGTAAAATAAGCCATGTAATTGTGCAATATGTAATTCATTCAGCTTTTGTGCTTTTGTTCTAGAGCAAGGAAACAAAAAAAGTTCGGAACAAGAATTTCACAACAACAGAAATCCATGTGCTTGCAGATTTTGTTAAGAGGAACAGGAGAGATCTTTATGAGAAAGCAGGACACTGTTCACAAAAGGTATGGGTTAATTGCTCACACTATGTTTATAATCCAGTCTGATATCCAGTATGCAGCACCGGCATCGCAGTATATATAGGTTGTTGGTGTCTTTGCTTTTTAGGTGATCGGGCCAACAGCCCGATCACCTATTACTCTCGTACGATTTCTTTGTCTTTTTTTTTTTTTCTTTTTCTTTTTCCACTCAAACGTTTCCAGAGCTTTTCTTCAAAACGGTTCAAGCTATCAATTTGAAACTTGGTAGGAACATCAACCCCAATGTGAAGGTGTGCATACAAGTGTGACGTCACTTTGACGTCATCGGGTATCAAATTACAACCCAAAAATGACCAAAATATGCATGTTTTAAAATGCTTCCGTCTGGAAAACCACGTGACCCATGATCTTCGTATTTGACAGGCTTATATATCAGATCATGGCCTACAATTTTCTTCGTGTGGGCATTTTCATCTGACCCTTCCTTCTGGGGTCAATCTGAGGTCAAAGTTCAACGAAAACGAAAATCTCAATTTTGTCACTTATTGAACAACAATGCCCATCAAACCAAGCTGAATCTTTAAGAAACTAAGTACAGGCATAGGTCCTATGGCAGACTTTCACCAGCGTGTTTAATATTATGATGGCATCAAGCGTGACGTCATCGTGACGTCCTCAAGTATCAAATTACACCTCCCAAAAAACCAAAATATGCATATTTTAAAATGCTTCCGTCTCGAAAACCACGTGACCCAGGATCTTCGTATTTGGCAGGTTTATAGATGACATTCTGTGCTACAACTTTCTTTGTGTGGGCATTTTCATCTGACCCTTCCTTCTGGGGTCAATTGGAGGTCAAAGTTCAACGAAAACGGAAATCTCAGTTTTTACACTTACCAGTAACAATGCCCATCAAACCAAGCTGAATCGTTAGTAAATTAGATACAGACATAGGCCCTACGGCAGACTTTCACCAGCATGTATAGTATCATGATGGCATCAAGTGTGACGTAATAATGACGTCATCAGGTGTCAAATTACAAAAATTCAAAGGTTATTATTTTCAAAATTCATATCTCAAGAACCGTAATAGATACTTGAACAATTCTTTCACAACATGATAAGTCTAAATGAACTGAACAAATCATACGATGTCATGACCCCTGTGTGACGCCTACTTCCGGTCCAAACCGGAAGTTGTTCGAAAATGTGCAATTTTTTTGCATTTTGAATGCAAATAGATTCAAAGTGGTAGTGAATTTGACCATATTTCTACGGAACTAAATGTTTCCACACATGTGGACCTTTTGACTATACCATTGGTGACGTCATTACATGGACGGTGGTTACGTAATGTGGTGTCAAATCACTCAAATTTGGAGCTGAGATGTTTTAAAATGCTGTATCTTGAAAACTACAACATATATTGGTATGATTCCTTCGCCACATTTAAGAACTTGATGTTCAACATATTGTTCAACAATTTGTGCACAAAATTGTGACGTCATGATGTCGTCACAGGTGTCACATTACAAGATTTCAAAGGTTATTATTTCAACAATTCATATCTCAAAACGGTGCAAGCTATCAACTCCCAGCTATGGCGGATATGCAGGGAGGAGATATTAGTTACCGGATTAGTGTATACAGCAGCCGATTTCACGAAACGTTACGCACTTACGCCATAAGTTATTGCGCAAGTAATGGCGTAAGTGGACTTGCGCAATTGCGTAAAGTTTCGTGAAATCGGCTGCTGAACTTCCATTTTTGCCATTCCACAGGAGATAACAACGTCTGAAATTCATCACAAAATGTTCATTTAACCCGATCACCTGGCGTTTGTAACAACAAACGTCATACCTCTAGTTGTTATTAGGTCTCTACGATTAAAGGCACAGGCTCGTCAGCAATGCGAGCGGCCAAATTCGTGCCACGAAATACGTAGCTCCAAAGGCTGCATATTTCGTGGCACGAATTTGGCGCGCGCGCATTGCTGACGAGCCTGTGCCTTTTATCTAAAAATGCCAACACAACTGAAAGCCTGTGCTCGGGGTTTTCCGCACACAATAGAATTAGCATAAATTGGTACAGCAGAATAACTTTGATATGTATATAAATAAACTGGTTCCCGATCCTATCACTTATTGCAGAATTTTATCTCTAGCGGAATGCCATGTCAAGGTCCGCTGCAGTTGTACCAATTTTTAATATGCTAATTCCATTGTGTGCGGAAAACTCCGAAGAGGTCTATTGTGTTCGCACAGGGGAATATTACATAATGTGCTGTTGTTTGACCTTTGGTCAAACAGTAGTACTTTTTTACTTCTGCACGGAAATGGTTGAACAGGTCACGGTCACTCACGTGATCTCCTTTTAACCAATCATTGAACGAGAATCAATGTATGAGGTACGTAATGATTAATCCAGTAGTTTAAACAAATTATAATCACAAGTTTAAATTATACTTCTCCTGCCCATAAGGTAGCTAGGATAATACTTATTGAATAGAATAATTATTGCAGTGTTTTTGTAATCATTATTTTAAGGGGTTTTTGTTGGTTTGACATGTTTTTAAAGGTGGAGGCTAGAAAGAAGAAAGCATGGCGGAAGGCCAGTCAAGCTTTGCGGGTGGCTGGTGGTCCACAAGTAAGGGAATGGCAAGACGTGAGAAAGAAGTGGAATGAGTTGAAGGCTCAGGCACTGAAGTATGTTGCTAAGAGACGTGCCACTGGTAAGTGCAGGCATTAAAAAAATATGGGTACTGTAAAAACTGAATTCCTGCTTGAAATTTAAATTTCTGTACAAGCCTGGAGTCAGTGTTGAAAATAGGCAGATATAAGGCAATGTGTATTAGGGCTGTGCCAATTATTCAAATATTCAATCGAAAACCAGATATTTCAATGATGATTTTTGTATTCGATTATTTGAATATTCGAAAATGTTGATTATTAACGAGTTGATCAGTATATTGGGAGAGAAATGAAACATATTTTTTACAAGAGCAATTTTTGTTTTAAATTAAGTTGCTCTAACAATGGTGCTCCAAATGTATACAATGCACTTAATGTTTGTGTTTCTACATGTACATATGTAGATTGATCGTACTGCATTAAAATTGACTATGATGTACAGTACTGATACATATGTAGGCCAATTCGGTAATTTACACCTAATATCATGACTAAATCAAGCTAAATGAAAATTTGATTTTCGATTGAACATTTGAATAGTAAATTATTCGAATTGACTCAGCCCTAATGTGTGTCACCTAAAATTAATTTTTATTTTATAATTTTTACTCAGGTGGAGGACCTTGTCCTGCTGTAAATGAAACCATGGAGTACGTCTTAGATGCCTTGGCTCGACAGTCAAAATTTGGCATCCTTGGGGAGGAGTCTGAGACTGCTCCAACATTGCATGCTGAAAAAAGCCAAGTGGTAGGTCAAAATTTGTTCTCAAAAACAACATATGTGTAGCAGCTTGTAATTTTTAAAGTACATGTACGGTAGCTAGTCTTATTAAAGCCAGTGTTGTAGTCAAGTACTTTTCGAGTACTCAAAGAAAATGTTGTCTAATATTACACAGACAATGTCAAACTCGCTGTATATTATAAGAATAGTACTTAATTCAATTATACTTGGTTTGAAGAAAATAACTTCATTTTCATGTTTAAAAACACTTAAGGCCTTTGAAATGCTGAAAGTACTCGGAATGTACTCGGCTTGGTTATTATTGCACTCTGTCTCAGGTCACTAAACTTTTTGTGTTTGTCCTCCAGAAGGAGGGAGAGAACAATAGAGCCATGTGAGTTTCTGCACGTGTCTCTATTGTTCTCTCCCTCCTTTTGGAACACAGACCCCGTGGGGTTCAGTGACCACTTGAGAACAATGTGAAACCACTCTACATGTAAACATGTGACATTAATTTGGTCTTGCAAAAGAGTGTGTTATTAGAGTGTAACAGTATACAGCTGCAAAAAAATGACAGATATCTCTAGTATATTGGATTAGCAGACCTTCAAAATCGTAACATTAATAATTGGTTTTAACAGTTTAACAATGAAGATCTGAAAAAAATCCCAGAAAAAAAGTGTTCTGAAAATTTTTAGAGTGTTGTTTGGCATATTTCATATCCTTGCTTTTAATGTGTATTAATTGAATACAGGATTCTGAATCACAGCAAGAGAATTTCTCCCAAAATTCAAGTACTACTGAAGATGAAGAGCAACAACCAGAACCAGAGCAACCTCCTCAACAGCATCATGAACAGCTGCGTCCTCAACCTCCTAGCAGGAACAGCAACAACAGCAATGAGTGTCAGCTGGAGCCAGGTACCCTAAGAATGCCAAGATCAGGAGTCATCAGGACCAATGAGGCACAAGAACGGCTGTTGGAAATGGAGAGAAAGAAGGTTCTCCTGATGGAGCAGAATCTAGAAGTGCAGAGAGCAATATTAAATTGTCTGCAGTCTTTAACGACGTCAACACTATTGAGTTGTATGCAGCAATAAATTTGTGTTGCTGCAAAACTTCTCATTTTAATCCCATTTTTGTAAAAGTATTTTGTCTGTGATCAGGTCTAATGCCACTTGGGAAATAACCTTCATTCATAAATACCTTAGACAGTTTACGCATCCCTATTGGCTGAGAGCACATCACATGGGTAGTCTTAAATTAGCGATAATGATCCAGTGATAATGCCCGGCCTGCTGGCCCGCATTTGTGCCCTAGTCAGCGCGTATACGGAACACGCACATGCACACAGAAACATGCACACAGAAACTGCACAGGCCTGGACGCTGATAATGGCCCGCACCTTCGGTTTGGGCCATTATATATCAGCTTCCAGGCCCCTATCCGATTTTAAACGTATGTTTAAGACCACCCAAACCCAGAATCTGTTTTTGGAACCACCAATGACAAGCTGTTGAATCAAAAAAGTGCTACATGTAATATGGATGTGTCTAGTGTAACAGGGTACAGGGTACCACATCTGTTTTTTGGGGGGTTTTTTTCAGAAAAAAGTGCTATGTCTTCTCTCAAACTAAAATGAAAAAACATTATCAATTTATTTGGTAAGGTGGCATCAGAACTGATTATTCACATTTACATTTAAGGTTAATGTTAGATTGTTTCATTCAAAATGTTTCGGATACAAATATAACAGTATATTATGTGCTAATTGCAGGTGACATTTTTTGGGGGGGAGGGGGTGTGTTTACTCTGCCAAGGGCAAAAAGGTAACTTCATTCCATTTTCAATTGTCTGCAAATGTTCTTGAGTTGTCTTTAACAAAGGGTTCACAAACAGTATCAAACAACACACAAGCCACTATATGCTCCATGCTTTATTCAGCAGAAATTATTGTGGTCTTCAGTTTGAATGTATTTACATTTAATATAAATGAGGTAACTTATTAAAAAAACAGCAGAAAGTACTTTTCGAGAACAACTATATGTACATGTAGGCCTAATTAAAATGTCATCTGTCAGTATGAGGTGTTTAACAAAAATTAGTGTTAGCCCGGATATTTGGATGAATTGCTACTGTTTAGGCAAATGACTTGATTATTTATACACGAATCCATTAAAGGACTCCTTCCTAGCTGTGCAACCGCCATAACTGGGGGCTATCCCGTGCCATGAAGTGTGCGTTCTGTGTTGTTAACATTGAATAGTGCACAACGCGCCTCCTTTGTGTGCACAAGCTTCAACAAAGACATAATGTAACCGTAAACGTACAGTTCATGGCACTGGATGGCCCCCAGTTATGGCGGAGGTACACAGAACAGGTCCTCGACACTTGGATTGGTGCATATCATAAAGTTGATTTTTAGTAAATTTGTTGATTGTTTGAATAGTAATGACAGGTTTAATAAACTGAAAGTTTATCCACTGAAGTGTGCTAATACGTGTGGGTGTGTTGGTTTTAAGAGAGAATTAACTTGAGCAAAATACAAGAGTGACTAATTTGATTGAAGCCAATGATATGAATGTTTAAATAGACGGTTGTAAATTTCAGCAGAAATATTGTTTGGGAACCTAATTAAAGAAATTGTGAATGATGTCTGCCCTAGTTGCAGCTCCAGACACAGCAGCCACGTCATTGTCTTGGGGATCATCGTCGTCATCATCGTCATCCTCATTCGGGACGTCATATTCTGGGTCAAGATGTGGCTCCTTCAACAGCTTGCTGATGTTGAAAAGGACGCAGCAAGCTGTGATGATGTCACACGCCCTTTCTGGCACAATCTGCATGCAATTTGTTCTTCAGTTGCCCGTTGACTTGTTCAATCAACACCCTGGTGTTTGTTTGGGCTCTGGCCGGAAAAACAAAGAAATTTTTTTTCCATATTTGACATCTTGTTCGCAAAATTAGTATCAAGTACAACTTTGTTTTACCAATTTTTTGTTTAACAATCGGACAAAATTTTGCTAAAATCTGTGTCAAGGTGAAGTAGGTAAAGAGCGCAAGGAATTCAGGGTATCGTTAATTTGTGGCATTTTCCATGTGCATGCATCTATACGTACAAATAAAGTACTTTACAACAACAGAGTACTAAAGTGAAATCGTCACCCTTTGTGCATATATTGCCAAGATTACTGGGTCTACGCTTAACCAGTGAACTATTTCCCTGATGCTTTAGCAGTACTTGGATGTCTCGAATTACTGGCAAAGAATGTTTAGACCCAGTTACCCTGGCAACTGACGTTACACTTTAGAAGTCTATAGGTGGATATGGCCCTATGCATGTAACTGCCAGCTATTAGCGTTGAGGAAAATAATTACCCTTGTACATACCAGAACCATTGTGTGGACTGATAAGTGTCTTAATTACTTTGTCGGTAATCCAAGGCTTAATATAAAAAGTGTTTTAGCCTTACCTGTTATAAGCTCTCTCTGCACCAGTAACAGGGTTGAGCAGTGGGGTCATCAGCCACGGCCTAAGAGGATATCCGGAATCTCCTACGAGAATGCCCTGCAGCTGATGACCCTCGAACATCTCACCGATTTGACTTGACTGCAATATGCGGCTGTCGTGGGTATTGCCCGGCCACCTTGCGACAACATTTGTGAGCATGTATTTCGCATCGCAGATAAGCTGGACATTTATTGTGTGTTTGCCTTTACGATTCACAAATATGTGCTCATCGCGGCCGAGGTTGCAGCCATGTAAACCGACATGTGTTCCATCTACTGCTCCGACTACTTCAGGAAAACCCGACACAGCGAAAAAAGCTGCTTGTGCGGCACGAACTTCAGCAGGTGTTGTTGGGAAATTAATTACTTCATTTCGCAGACGACACAAAGCAAGACTAACTCGTCTCAAAACACGCGAACAGGTGGCAATGCTGCAGCCATGCAGTTCACCTGCACAGTCCAGTAGGGATCCAGTTGCGTAGTATCGCAGGGCAATGAAGATTTGCAGACTAGCTTCTATAGAATGATTCCGATGAGTTGGATGGGTTAGATGTGCCCCAATTCTGTCAATGATGTTTATGCAGCCGAGCCGAGTAAAACGGTACTTTTTATACATTTCCACATCATCAAATATATCTAGTGGGTTCTTCCTGTCCCTAAATACCCTCTCTCTGCGAAATGCGTGACGATTTTCCATTAAAAGCAGCTGAAGAGCCATAGAGCCATAATTAAGAATCTGTTGTTGCACACAGCAGTGACAGCACTTACAATACAAAAATTGATGTTTAATTTTCCCGCCAAATATATAAGCAGTCACATGATATTTAAGATCAATTGCATTGCTTCTACAATTGATACGGATCAAGCGTGAGAATAAGATTGATTGGTAAAGATGATAAGTTTAATATCAATATTAAATTTCTCTATGAAACAGAAGATAAGATTAATTGTAAATTTTATGATTTAAGATTGATTGCTTATGAGATAAGATTGATTTTGGGAGGATAAGATTAATTGTAGAGCTTTATGAAACACCCCCCAGGTCAGGTTTCTGTAACCACATTTAATCGCCGGGCTCGTCAGTACAATGCCCAGTTAGGTCGTAAGATTAGCCAGGATTGGGACCGATCTCATTTGTACACCCAGCGGAAATTGAACTACCCAAAATACCTTATTGATGGTTGTCACCCCAATGAGGAAGGGATGGTGAAATATTGTCGGGGTCTTAGAGAAGTAATAATCCGCACAAAGACAAAATTCCTTTAAATATTCTTGGTTTAATAACTACAGGTTGCTCATCATGTTTTTTTGATTACTGTGTATTTGAAACAATCTGGTTACAAGGAAACCCAGGTTAAAGTCCATTCAGGCAGGTTAGCTCTGAATTTCAAATTGAGATAACGATATTTATCATTGTATTATTTTTGTCAAGATTGTGATTGAAAAACAAAAGGTTGCCTTAAAAACCTAAGTTTGGTTTAAGGTAATAATGTGTTACAGATTGGCCAGGTAGCCTAAAGTCGTAAGAGTCGACAGTAATACTAAGCTTTTAATTTGTATGTTATTTGACCCGTTTGATATTTAGATTTGTAACGATATCGCTTTGTATTCATTGTGTAAGTCGGTACATCACGTGTTATGGCACCATCCGGGGTCGTTTGGTGTAAAGCAGGGAAGTTGTTGTGGTTGTGATTCCCCTTTAATGTAATTGTATATGTATACTGTTATACATTACACGCACACACGAGAGACCGCGCGCGTGCATGCATGAGAGAAAGAAACATGTCGGATGATGTTGATTGTGCATGCTGCATTCTTCCGAGTTGGTTAAGAACAACAAATTGAACGATTGTCGTTAAGATACTGTTGCCAAAGACAGCGGTATATTTACTGTAATCTGAGTGCCAGTTTTGCCGTGTGAATTTTGGCCATGGCTTGGCCGATGCAACGGTGATTTAGTCGACTTTTGTGCCTGCGAGCAGGACAGATTGTGCGTCCGGCCGCGTGGAGTGGAGCACAGCGTGAACGACATGAATTATTAAGCCGTAGAATTGCCCGTCTTGTCCCCCTGTGCACCGGACCTTGGCGTAGTGCGGAAAACTATTTCTCAGAGCGTGTGTGTGTAATTGTTAATTCGACAAGGCGTGATCTACCTAGATCCTGTGATGCGGCTGTGTTTTGCTTGAGAAATGAACAACCTTTATGAACACTAGTGTGGCCATCTCCTTTGTTTCCCTTAATCCGGGGACTCGCCGTCCCCACCTCAAGTCTGTGTTGAACCGCCCCTCGGAGGCACAGCAATCGGAGGACAAGTATCCGTCCCTCCCCCAACAATAAGTTATAGCAAGGTGCAATGCACTCAAAGTAGGCTAATCTTGTTTCAGTTTGTTTTGTAAATAGATAAAGTACATGTAACTTGACATATTTTAAAAATGCCTTGGAATGTGCATATAAATGAGAAATCTCCAAAAAATAAAGGAGAGTATAGAAGACATTGATGACGAAGGCCGCAAGCCATCAAGATATTCGCTGGATTCTCCGACGGCGGCCGCACGGCATGCAGTGCACCAGGCCGGTAGGCCATGCACAAACACGGTATTGCAGGGCTTCGTTCCAAATACGCGCACATTGTTAAACGTTTGCAACGTTCGCCAAATATCCAGCTTGTACGCATATGGGTCACTCCATGAAGTTGGGGCAAATGCACTAGAGCACCCACTGTGGGTTTCTCAACAGGTTTTTCTTGTTTAAACTCCAACTGGTATAAACAAATTATGGTTTTTGTAAACATCAAGTTGAAGTTCTGCACAGCCATTAAACCAAAAACGTCCAAATATTTTCTAGACGGAAAATAACAAAAGATAATCAGTGGTGTGCATAGTCTTTTTTAATTGATTTTTGTGACATGCATTGACCTTATTTTCAGAAGTAAATATTTTGTTGATAGGAAAAAGGCAGAAATCAGAATATACTTTAACTTAAAACTGTATGACACAAAGTTATCTGGGGTACCTTAACCAAAATTGTCACGATAACTTTTGTTGTCCAGATAGCACTACAAAAATACACCTACCGATGCTACACGTGGCGTCCATGAAATACCAGTTTGTAGCATTGGGAGGTGAATCAAATCCATGGAATACTGTAAGGTGTACAATTGCAAATTATATTCAAAAGTCCTCTAAGTTTCTGTCCTAAAACTTACATAAAAGCTACAATAAATTTCCCTTTCAGAATTTTGTGCCATTGACTGATGTATGAAACCCATATCTTGTGGCGTCCAATAGTAAAAATGTAGCATCAGAATAGATTTTTGTGAGTGTCAGGAAACAACTACAACTAAATACAAATAGAACATGCTGTAGTTTGAGGGAAATCAGTTGGAAATCTATTGGTGTGGGCTTTCAGTTCTGTGTACTGTGTGTGTGATCAGAATTTAACGTGGAAAAAATGGCGTCCATGTGTGACATCGGTAAGAATAATAACATTATTGGAGTGTGGCAGATGTCCAATCAATAAAATAATATAATTGTACACCAGTAAAAGACTTGCACTTATCATTCACTTCATTCAAGAATATTGGTCACTCAAAACATTTCTTCTTCTTGATGTAATTCAGTATAATACGGTAGCTATTACTGATGCTACGGGACACGGTATCCATGTAGCATCAGTACGAAATTGGCATAATATAAATGTCCTGAATAAATAGCAATTCTTGTAAACATAATGTAATTAATTTTAATCTTGATATATTCAAGAATATTTACAATTCAAAAAATGTCCTACTCATAATGACATTTTAAAGAGGCTCAGTGCATCACTGGTCTTCCCAACGCTACGGGACATGGTGTCCATGTAGCATCGGTATGAAATTGGCATGAAATAAATGGACTAAATAAATGGTAAAGCTTGTAAACATATTGCAATTAATTGTAATCTTGAATTATTCAAGAATATTGAAACTCAAAACGATTCTTTCTCTTATGGGGTTCAGTATACACTAATAGTCTCAACGCTACGGGACATGGTGTCCATGTAGCATCGGTACATGTGAACAGGCACCACGGGAATAAACTTGTATCATATACACATTCAACAGTGAAATTATGATGCGTGGGGCTCCTTCCACAATATGTAACTGATTGAAGTCGGTGCCTGCTTCTCAAAGTGTTTTAAAACAAACGTGATAGGACATTAGCGCTTTTTGATGAGCCAGGACATGTATTTACCAATAATCAACACCTTGTAATTGGAATTTATGTTCAACACATGAAAAACTTTATGCTGTTTATGTTTTCAATGCATCAGGTGGGAAATTAATCAATAAAAACATTGATTAAATACTAAACTGTAATGAAAGGAAAGAGTGAGGAAATGTGATTTGGCGTCCATGTAGCATCGGTATTTTTGGAAGTGACATACAGATTTTGAACTGGTATGGTATTTCTGGTGCTGATGTATTGGAATTGCCTCTCTTTGTTTCTTAACCACCAACATAAAGGCTAACTAAAATTGGAAAAGAAAAAGAAAAATACCGCTTTTGAAATTTTGACACCAATGTCACATTTTTTGCCCCAACTTCGTGGAGAGACCCATATGCACAAGATCAAAGAGCACTGTAACCAGAGGCCAACGTTCGCATGAGTGGAACGCAGCCCACGTGTACAAATTGTACACTGCTTTCGCCCGGGCCCGACGCATATGCTATGCATGTACAATAATAGCCGGCCGAGTCTCTCCATTACGCGCACCGCGATTGGCTATTTTGAATGCACATGGTGACTTGGCGATTTTGATCTCACCGGCCAAAATAAAATATGCCAAACGTTTTATGTTTGATTGCTTCCGTATTGTACTGCCACTACATTGCATTTGTCATGCGTTTGGGTCCATCACGATTAAACTAAAAACACAAAGGACAGTGACAAAGAATTAGACATTGTACTGGACCAGATGGACGGGGGTTTAGACCGAAGCTGCAGCAATAATTGGACGGTTCATGGGGCATCATTTTTGCAAAAAGAGTTTATAAATAAAAAAACCAGCTTCACGGTGGTTCTTGCCTGCACGGCCAGCGGCAAAAAACTGAAGCCGATGGTCATCAATGGGCGTCTTGAGCTGAGTATACCAAGGCTGTGCAAACGCTATGCCTTCTTTTTTTCCCGAATTCGGTTATCTCAATAGATCATTCTATGTTGATTGCAACTGACATTAAGGGGCTTCATGGGGATTGGGTGATTGATATTAATATTTGTAATTCAGCGGAAAAAGAATGCTACATACATGTAGATCTATCGTCTTTTGCTTCGTCTAAGCCGCGGCTTATATTCCGAAAATTACGGTACGCATTTTTGCAAATCAAGGAAAAAGGTGCGAAAAACGTCTATTTCTCAAATTGCCACCACACCATGAAGGAGTTGAGTGCCAAAGCTGAAATTTAGTGTATAGATATGTTTAAGTGGTGTAAATTTCAAAAAAAAGTTCAATTTATCGCGGGGTCAACCAGGGTCAAGACGGGAGGGGTCTTTTTGACCTTTTTCTGGCTGGAGCCAACTTTGGGCCCATGCCATTTCTTAATTAATGCATTGGTGAGCTTATAATTGCTTATGGGTATAGACATGCACCCATAGATAATACCTAGGGAATATAGGATTTATTTGACCCATCATCATGTGGGCACAGGGTGACCCCAAAAATAAAAAATAAATCATTTTTGGCTGAATAAAGTGCCTACTTTGGGTGACCATAACCAGAAAAATAAAGCAGATACATGTACAGTTAAATTGAGTGCAGATTCATTAATCTTGCCAAGAGGTAAGCTAGAATACCAAATTTGAGCTCTCCACCTGGTACTTACATGTAACTGAGCTTTCAAAGTCGGAAAATATCACAAAAATCACTTTTCGCGACTCGCACAAAATGGCCCTCTTGACCAAATTTCAACTGGTCATATCTCGAAAACGACATGGAGTATGATCTTACTTTTTTGTACCGGTATGTGTTCATTTGGGCCACACTCAATCATTCTTATGAAATTTCATCAAAATCTGAGAGGGTCACCTGGGAACTTTTCAGAAAATTGGTTGATTTGACGCGGAATGACCCAGGGGTATCCAATTGCTCAATTGCGATACCCCCTAGTCTTTTTTCTGGTCGTTTTTATGGTACAATGTACGTACTTACACGCTGTATTGCTCAGATGGTGAATTGCATGTAGCCGGAACGTATAGACAAAAGAAGTGTTTAGAAAACGGCCAAAATCATGTCTACGCACACAGCGGCATATTCTTGGCAATGCTGTGCTGGCGCTGGTCGATCGATCATGTGATGCGTGCCCATTTAAATTGGGTGCGCACGGTGGCAAGTTCGTCTACATGTTGGATGACTTGGTTCAACATGGGGAAATATACCAGGTACATGTACGTACATTGTACCGGTACGGTAATCAAGCCCTAACAAAAAAAGTATACGTGCACGGCGTGCACGCAAATTCAATTCCTCACCTGCACAGATACTAGTACATGTACTAGTGCATGCGTGCACCCATTTAAATCGACCGTTGGTTTCAGAGGTCAATGATTGTTGACATTGCCAGATTTTTGTCAGAACAGGGCAAATTTTACTGAAAAAAAAAATCACAATTTTTCTTCTTAAAAATCCTCTGAAAAACCCTCACTAAAAAGTTTGATAGGGGTTTGAAAGTCTTGAATGTTATAAAATTATGTGACTGGAAAAGTTGGCAATTTTGGTGAATCTGTCCAACCTTACACATTGCTGTTTTTCACAAGCCACACCCCCACCCCCCAAAAAGTGTACCAAATAAAACCGTACATTCCCAGAAAAGAGGTTGTACTTACTTCCACCTTGTACTAAAGGCTTTGTAGGATGTGCTAGTTGGCAGGGTTAGTGGTGTTCCATCGGCAAAGATCTGACATGTTACACAGAGATCAGAGCATCTGTCCTCGTACAACCCAGAAAACCGTAGATGAGGGTCTTCAATCAGAGATTTAAAGGACGGTCGTCGCCGCCTCCCTTCAAGTGTTCCACTGACAAGACAACAATCAAACGTATCAATAATCACGTCGGACAGAATTCCATTACTGGCCAGCACTTACATGGGTCTTTCCACAGTAAAGGGGGCATTTTGGCAACAGTAACACAGACCAAATTTTCGAGGAAATACCTTTGTCTGGTTTCAAAATAAAATAAATAAGTTTAAGTTGTTCTAAAGAGATAACTTAGGCCCCAAAAGGGTTATAAATACATGTACTACATGTACGGCCGGTAGTGTGACAACATGCCTTTCTAAAAACCCTGTTTACAAATTTCCAATATACCGGTACGCTCGTAACCGGGACGGACACTTGTGTTACATTTTAGGCCGTCCTACATGTACATGTAGAACTTACGAGCGTACCGGTATATTGGAAATTTGTACACAGGGTTTTTAGAAAGGCATGTTGTCACACTATTTGTAACTATTTTTGGGCCTAAGTTATCTCTTCAGAACAACTGAAACTTATTTCTTTTATTTTGAGACCAGACAAAGGTATTTTCTGGAAAATATGGTGTGTTGCCAAAATGCCCCCTTTACCCTGGATAGACTCACATACATGTATACGTATTATCCTAAAGCCCGCCGCACACGAGAGCTATGTGCTGAGCCAAAATTAATTCGTGGCCGATGGCGTAAGGAGATAGCTCTCGTGTGCGGGTAACTTACGTGAGCATTTGGTCACTCGTGCCACTTGAGACAAATATCTAACGTGTTTGATAATTTTGGCCTCGCGTGGCCAAAATCTCACGTGTGCGGGGGTGATGAGCCAAGTGCTGAGCTAAAATAAATGTAGCTGGCCAATTAAAAACCATCCCCATATTCACGTGATATGAATACAGTGCGCGCGGGCACCGCTAAGGTCACCAAACTTTTGCTAAAGTGTGGTGACCTTGGCGGGGTTCGCGTGCGCGCGCTGTTTTCGTATCGCGCGCGTGGTTTTAATTGGCCAGCTACATTCATTTTAGCTCAGCACTTGGCTCATCACCCCCGCACACGTGAGATTTTGGCCACGCGAGGCCAAAATTATCAAACACGTTAGATATTTGTCTCAAGTGGCAATGCTCACGTAAGTTGCCCGCACACGGGAGCTATCTCCTTACGCCATCGGCCACGAATGAATTTTGGCTCAGCACATAGCTCTCGTGTGCGGCGGGCTTTACATAAATTATTGACTTAATAACCACGAAAACGTGTTAAAGGAGCTTGTCCAGACTTTTCTAGAAAATGGATTTTGTTCTAACGTAACTACAGTGTAATACATGTACTGTACCTTCCCAAAATACTATATGTGGGAAGAAAACAGGAAATTTGCAATCTTTAATTTGGATGCATCTTGAGTTCTCGGGGAATTTCTTGGATCATCGTCTGTCAATGTAGGGGAGATCCAGCATGTCCAGGAGAGTTGAGCCACCCCTTAAAATTCCCACTTGCACTAGAGCGATAAAGCGCAAACGCCCTCTGTTGGTAGTGTACATGTACGTGTAACATACCGGTAACTTTCCTTTTAGTTAAAGCAGGCAGATGCATAGCAGCTCCATAGAGACGAGGTGAACAAAAAAGCTAAATTGCACTAAAAATTTGATTTTTGAGTTACAGGCATGACAGTAAGACTACTCACATGTTAGCAATTACTTTCATAGTAATGTTTGCAATGTACATTGTAGCCTCTACATTGTACCATAGTTTCATTATGATTATGGTGATTTTGATTGAGTTTGATCAAACCGCTATAATGGCAATGGCTCAACTCTCCTCCAGTTGGTTGCTCAACTCTCCTGGTTCCAATTAAATTAATGATTGCTTATGATTTATTTTTCTAGACCACAATGCCGCAGAAATACAAGAGGAAAACACACCCGTGGGAGTGATCCAGTATTGCTTTAACGCGCAGCACAAGCGGTCCAAGAGGGGAATAGCATTCGAAAAGCCGCACAAACATTCCTCCAGTGTGCCTCCTTTTTTCGCTGCAATTGTAGGCTGAATCTTCATTGTGGCGTGTCGTTTCCCTGAAGGACATGCGTAGTGGTTATGCCTGACAAGGTTTGGGCGAGTCCCAGGGGGAATTAGTGTGTCACGGGAGAAAATGACACCTTTTGATTTCAATGTTTTGAGATATCGTGTTCATGTTGACAAGTTCCCTTGTAAATATAGGTAGCATTCACAAAAAAGCGAAGGTTATTATTCGCATTAGGAAAACAAAATACATGTACAGGAAACTGAGTAACTCCAGATAAATTGTTTAACCAGTTGTATACTCGCTAACGGTGCTTTTCGGGTGGCAAACAAAACACCGTGCTACTTTGTACACACGCGTACGTAACTAAAATCGATTTACAGTCACTTCGCCCCATCTATGCTACCGTACGGTATTTAGCCGGCAGCCAGTCGATAAAATAGGAATAAATGCTGCGCCAGTTAAATTTCTAACTGGCGGCCGCAGCTACATGTAGCTGCCGGCGGTATACCGTACCGGCACGGTAAGTGCGTCCGGCCGGTTCGGGAATAGGCATATGGCGTGCGTGGTGAATTTAATATTCAATATTGCTGTTATGGTACATGTACATTGTAAGTTCACAAATAAATCGCGATCATCTATGAGCATTTACATGGCCTGAATATGTTGTGACTTATTAAAGGTACACACCGGCCTACTGTTTACATGATTTAGTGATGTAGCAGCATTGACAATACTTTTTTGATGGTCGTTGCGAAAAAATTTCATCAAAATATCTCGTAATTTACTAAAGAAGTGCAAAAATAACGAAAACGGTCAAAAGACGGGTTATACGCTTTACCAGCCGTTGCAACTACGCGAGAGCCTCACGACTTTGTCACAAATGATTCGCTCTTCTCCTGCTCAGGATATCTCCAATTTTCTGCTCACGATTTCACTGGACAGCCCGGACGACCGAATAGGAATTTCCGTTTTCTTTTGAGGAGTTGGCATCATGTTTTTTCTTCACGAACGTACGTGCACCGAAGCAACACGCCCGTGTGTGTGTGTGTGCACTCAGGCTATTTGCCGTATACTGCGCGGGGCAAATTTCTACACTCCACGGTAGCCTGCCGTAGCACGCGCTCGCTCCCGTTCTCCGGACTCTTGAAACAAACAATTATGTTCGAATTTTCATACTTATGTTTAATTTTGTTTCATACCTGTATAAATAGTCTCTCTTTTGTGAATTACTTATAAATATTGGGGGGAAATCAGAGTTGAATTTGGTGCAGTTCTACAGTAACAAACTTTTATACGGCTGGAAATACAACTAACTCACAAGACCACGTGACTTTTCGGAACCAGAATTTGGTTCCGAAAAGTCACGTGACCTTGGATTTTTCAAAAGTGCTCAAAAGCGGCTAAATTTGACGGTGCTTTTCAGGATATATCTAATTTACTCTCGAATGCGCTTCAGAATAATGTATGGGTCTATTTCGAGCCCAAAATAGCCCAACAAAGAAGTTGTGTTCTTTTAAGTTTCCCGAAATATTTAGCTTTTTTCTTCTAAGATTGTCGTAGAACTGGCTAATTTTCTATGCGTGTGACGTCATGCAGTTTAACAGTTCACCTTCTCATTGGTCAATGGGGAATCCTGACCTTATGCATTATGCACGTAACCCCTCTACCAAAACGGTAGACAAAAATAAAGAAAAATATAAGCCCTAAAAAACGAGATGGTAAAGGCAGTCGGGGCGGACAGTCCGTGTGTGCTACTGCTACATGTAGTCTTTCCTCAAGCGTTGGTAAAACTGACTGCGCGCGAAACATAACTCGCCACGGCCGCCTTGACTAAAGGCTATAATACAGATAACCACATGATAAAGTTAGGGATGCTCAAGGTAACCCATGGAGGAAGTTTGTTTCTTTCTCCATGGGTAACCTCAGCTACAATGTACATTGTACATGTAGCGACTTGGAAATCTGTGACGTCATCAGCCGCGCAGTCGTGACACTATTATTATTGGTCAAATCGCAAGCTTGACGGACCGCTACGTGAAATTGCACTGTAAATCATGCCGCCATTTGTTTCCGTCATTTAATCTGTCAGGCTGATTTCTTTTGGATGCAGGTTCATTGGGGCTGGTTTTCTGTATTTGTGCCAAATATCACGCAAATCCACCTGTGCTGTGGTGAGATCTTCCTCGTTTTCCGCCCCAAAATATCGTCAAAATTGGCAGTTGGCGGACGTCGTCAACTACAGTATCTAGTCTTGATTCAAGACACCAATTTCCCTATAGCGCCCTCATGCTGTACTTGGCACCGCTGTTTGATGGCGCCCTGTTACAGTCTGCTCTTTTTAAATTTTGTCTTCTCTTAAAAAGAGTTTTTTGCAGGTTTTTCGCCCTTACCGTAATTAGCGTAAATTTTAGTGTCACATGCATGTATAATAATTACTTGTGATGTTGTTCTTCTGTAACCATTCGTTTTTTTTTATGTTGTAGTTGTTGTACAAATGTATCTTATTCCAGTTTGTTAGTAATTATGAAGTTGTTCAATTTAGTATATTTGTTCTATGTGTGTTTGCAGGGCCCCAATGGAAACCAGTTTTTGTAAACTGTTTGGGCACACCCTGGGTAAATAAATGGAATAAATAATAACTCTTAAATTTAAGACTAGATACCAGTATAACCAACAACAAAATAGCAGGCTTCGTATCAATGGGGCGCTTTGCATCACATCACAATTTTTGAAGTTGCTGTCTATTCATTTTCACTGACGATTCCGCACGTAAATAAACCTTATTGACGTTCTCAATGCGTTAGGCCAAACAAAATAAATGGTGTGTTATACGGTAACCCGACCTACACATGTACTGTAATTTGAGGCCAAATTGCCGACCTCAAAACTTTTTATTGCCAATTTTCAAGTTGATAACTTTAAATGAGCACTATTTGCAATAATTTCCAATGAACATATTAAACAGTTTCTAATAGTGTTTTAAACATTGCAAAACAACACGCAAATGCATGAACTGAAATTATGTAAACAAAAAATGACAATTTAATTATTTTCCTATCTACCTACCGGGGGGTACCTGGATAATTTTTTAGGCCGTTACCGTAAACGCACCATTTATTTTGTTTGGGATTGGATGACAAAATTGTCCGGCCAAATGTGCGTAAACCTATGAGGCGGACGCCAACTCGGCAACCTTTTTACTCATTTTCACGAAAACCAAAAGGAATTCAAGAATCAACCTTTGATACATGTACATGTATGAAGCATACTGACAAACATGTACCCCGAAACAGAAATGTTGCAAATGCGATAAATCATCAGAGATTCCCTTCGTAGTTGGAGAGTCCGAGTATACCGCGCCCGCAGCTCGGTATGCGCAATGCAACACGCGCTGTATCAGCATGGCGCTGGTTGGAATGGATGATTTACCACGTGTTTAGAGATGAACAATCACAGTCCAGATAGCCCGCCCTCTTGTGGTCATCTCATTGTATGACGTCACTGCAGTACAATGAGATGACCACAAGAGGGCGGGCTATCTGGACCGTGATTGTTCATCTCTAAACACGTGGTAAATCAAAGCTCTTGTCCCGAGTTTCCTCGAAAATGTTAGGAAAAATTACGTTGGACTAGTTTTTTTCTTGTTTAGAAGAATCATCGGGGAAAAGGGACTACGGTACAACATTCTGGAGATTCCAGGGACTTCCATGGTAAATTTCTTTTAATGTTTAATTTTTACTGTAAGGTGAAATTTTAGTTTGGAGTACGGCGGCCATCTTGGTCGTGCAGGAAAATTCAAGATTTAAATTGGGTTAAATTGGTAAGGGGCTAAAAGTGATATAAAATGATAACGTCCCAATGTAAAAGTCAGAAAATCACTTTTAGCCTTCTAAAAGTACCTATCCCCCATAGCTGATTTTGTTTTTTACTAATACATGTATGGCGGCGCCTGAAGTTTAAGATCGGACAGAAACTTTTTTGGCTAGCGCAATAATCAGCTGCCCGATCGCCACCAAACTCCGTCTGATAGTTCTTGAGACACTCACCTTGCGTGATCTACGGAGTTCCCGTACTATTTGTCCATTAAATTCTCCGAAAATTATGTTGAAAATCAACGGGTACATGTACGATGCATCCACATGCATGATTCAGGCATTCGGTAAAATCCGGATTTTCGGGAACCACCGGAGTTGCCAGAACTGCGGGGACTCTGCTTAACTCTTGCCTTAGTCCCGGCAGTTCTGGCAACTCCGGCGGTTCCCGAAAATCCGGATTTTACCGAATGCCTGAGTCATGTAGACCATTGATTTTCAACATAATTTCCGGAGAATTTAATGGACAAATAGCACTGAAATTCCGTAGATACACGCAAGGTGAGTGTCTCAAGAACTATCTAATACAGACGGAGTTTGGTGGCGACTGGGCAGCGGATTAATATTGGGCTAGCCAAAAAGGTTTTTGTCCGATCTTAGGCTTCAGGCACCGCCATATTGACATGATTGATAAAAATATTGATAAAAATCAGCTATGGGAGATAGGTATCCCCCATAGTTCTAGGGGTAGACTAGCCCTAGCCCAGGTTGGACTCCGTACCGCATACTACATGGGGATACGGAGTCCAGGGTATGAAGTTCCAAAAACAGGGGGAAACATTTTTGTAAAGAAAAATATCAATATTTCTACCTTGTGCTGGAAGCCGGTAATGTGCTAACAAAGTTCCATGTGTCCTAATCTTTGGGATTGGCAGGTTTAGAAATCCACTACACATCACCGAACTGCATATTCCGGAGCTAATTTGCTATATATTTGTGCACAAATAATCCACTACTACAGCCAGCCAAGTTACGTTCAGCTTATTTTGTTCTCACCGCGCGCGTAGTCCCGCGTACGCGTATGCGTGCCGGCCGGCCGGCCGGCCCTGCGCGCGTCGCAACTGAACTAGGCCATGGCCTCGGCGCATTGCGTGCCTGAAATCGTGGCGCCGCACGCGCAAGCCTATCCAAACTTCACGATGCGTGACGCGACGGCAGCTGTTATTTATTTCTCTGAACTTTAACGTTAGGTTGTGCCTTAGATTTCACTATTTTGTTCATCAATACGACATTTAAACCTTCCGTTCCTGTAAATGAAGACGCAAAGGATATATACGGACATCAATTCGACGTCCACTAAAAGGTAAAATAGCTCAAAATTATGTGCAAGTTTCAGTCCCCCTGTTTAGAGACATCGTAACCTGGACGTCACTCGTAATGCAATGAAGACGACGTCCAACCTGGGCTAGACTAGCCCTACAAATAGGGCTGTAAATAGCTCGCTTTTTAAATCTGACTTATTACAGTCGCAAATCACAGCCCTACTACGAGGGTGTACGTAGAGGCTAAGTTTTTAACTGCTGAAATCCGAGAAAGTTCCACTACAAATATTGTCCGAAGCACATCAGACCAGAGCACTTTCACATACACCGAGAAGCGCAACCATCGTCCAGAATATCAGCTAAAATGGCGTCGCCCAGGGATATGCAGCTCAGAACGTTGTCCGAAATTTGTCCAATGTTTCCAGACATCGTAGATGGCCAAATTGACGATTCCATATGCGTTACCGTTATTTTATGAAACACTAGACTCTCAGGATTGCAATGGTGTACATGTGAAAGTGCTCTGGTCTGATGTGCTTCGGACGATATTTGTAGGCCTAGTGGAACTTTCTCGGATTTCAGCAGTTAAAAACTTGGCCTCTACATGCTCTACGTACACCCTCGTAGTAGGGCTGTGATTTGCGACTGTCAGATTTGAAAAGCGAGCTATTTACAGCCCTACGTCTGTACGTAGCTGGGAATATTTTGCAGGAGGTACATGTAGGTCTAGGTCTAATTTCTTTAAAATCTTTGTTCAATCTGAACGAGAAAAAAAAGAGGGAGTAACTATAGAATACAGGGCCACCGTGAGCTACACCTTTTTGAAAGCAGCGGAGGCGAGGTGAGACGACATGACGGTTCAAGCAAAGTCACGCGAGAATTGTCGAAGATTTGCTCTCAAAAAAATATTCCTCTGACATCACAGCTACTCGTACGTCCCGTTGGAAAGTAACGCGAGATTAATTCGGTCTCGCGAGAAATTAGCCCGGGTGATATTCGGGCGGGAGTTTCCTTTTTTAAAAACATCCTCCGAGATGACAGGTACCCACCTCGGTGCATAGTCTCTAGTCCACGCAAAGTCACGCGAGAATTCTAGAGGATTCCACCGCTCCTACCAGACACCATCCTCGCCTCAGATCTGTGAGGCGAGGTCATGAGACGAGGTCATGTTCACTGAACCATGCATGCGTATACGCACGCAAAGTCACGCGAGAATTGTCGAGGATTTGCCTTTGAAAAAATAGGTCATGTTTACTGAACCATGCTGACCAAACGTGTGTACGTCACTCATGCGTGTACGCACGCAAAGTCACGCGAGAATTGTCCAGGATTTGCCTTTGAAAAAGTATTCCTCTGACATCACAGCTACTCGTACGTCCCGTTGGAAAGTAACGCGAGATTAATTCGGTCTCGCAAGAAATTAGCCCGGGTGATATTCGGGCGGGAGTTTCCTTTTTTAAAAACATCCTCCGAGATGACAGGTAGCCACCTCGGTGCATAGTCTCTAGTCCACGCAAAGTCACGCGAGAATTCTCGAGGATTCCACCTCACCAACCAGACACTTTATCTTCGCCTCAGATCTGTGAGGCGAGGTCATGAGACGAGGTCATGTTCACTAAACCAAGCATGCGTGTACGCACGCAAAGTCACGTGAGAATTGTCGAGGATTTGCCTTTGAAAAAGTATTCCTCTGACATCACAGCTACTCGTACGTCCCGTTGGAAAGTAACGCGGGATTAATTCGGTCTCGCGAGAAATTAGCCCGAGTGATATTCGGGCGGGAGTTTCCTTTTTTAAAAACATCCTCCGAGATGACAGGTACCCACCTCGGTGCATAGTCTCTAGTCTACGCAAAGTCACGCAAGAATTCTCGAGGATTCCACCGCGCCTACCAGACACTCCATCCTCGCCTCAGATCTGTGAGGCGAGGTGATGAGACGAGGTCATGTTCACTGAACCATGCATGCGTATACGCACGCAAAGTCACGCGAGAATTGTCGAGGTTTTGCCTTTGACAAAATATCCCTCTGACATAACAGCTACTCGTACGTGGATGGAAAGTAACGCGAGATTAATTCGGTCTCGCGAGAAATTAGCCCGGGTGATATTCGGGCGGGAGTTTCCTTTTTTTAAAAAATCCTCCGAGATGACAGGTACCCACCTCGGTGCATTGTCTCTAGTCCACGCAAAGTCACGCGAGAATTGGAAAGTAACGCGATATTAATTCGGTCTCGCGAGAATTTAGCCCGGGTGATATTCGGGCGGGAGTTTCCTTTTTTAAAAACATCCTCCGAGATGACAGGTACCCACCTCGGTGCATTGTCTATAGTCCACGCAAAGTCACGCGAGAATTCTCGAGGATTCCACCGCGCCAACCAGACATGTGACACTCCATCCTCGCCTCAGATCTGTGCGACGAGGTCATGAGACGAGGTCATATGTTCACTGAACCATGCATGCGTATACGCACGCAAAGTCACGCGAGAATTGTCCAGGATTTGCCTTTGAAAAAATATCCCTCTGATATAATTAACAGCTACTCGTTCAGCGCAGTGAGCATGGTTCAGTGAGCATGGTTCAGTGAGCATGACATCGCCTCACAGCTCTGAGGCGAGGATGGAGTGTCTAGTGGGCGCGGTGGAATCCTCGGCAATTCTCGCGTGACTATGCGTGAACTCTAGTGGGCGCGGTGTAATCCTCGGCAATTCTCGCGTGACTATGCGTGAACTCTAGTGGGCGCGGTGTAATCCTCGGCAATTCTCGCGTGACTATGCATGAACTCTAGTGGGCGCGGTGGAATCCTCGGCAATTCTCGCGTGACTATGCGTGAACTCTAGTGGGCGCGGTTTTACAGGTGTATACCTGTAAAGGAAACTCTCGCGGTACAAATTCTCGCGGGACCAATTGTCAGAGGGATATTTTTTTAAAGGCAAACCCTCGACAATTCTCGCGTGACTTTGCGTGCGTTCGGTCAGCATGGTTCAGTGAGCATGACCTCGCCGCATGACCTCGCCTTACATGTACACCTCTGAGGAAATTCTCGCGGGACCAAATGTCAGAGGGATATTTTTTTTAAAGGCAAACCCTGGACAATAAATTACCTTATCGACGTTCTCAATGCATTATGGGATTGGATGACAAAATTGCCCGGCCAAATGTGCATAAACCTATGAGGCGGACACCAACTCGGCAACTTTTTTACTCATTTTCACGAAAACCAAAAAGAGTAAAATTTATATTGGTGGGGGAGTCCGGCCGTGTACACGGACTCGTATGCAGCACACTCAATCCGTCCAGCGCTGTGCTGATACGCGTGTGTTGCATAGCGCTTACCGAGCGAGCTGCGAGCGTGGTACTCGGACTCTACCGATACGGCATGTACGGAGGGAATCCCCAATGATTTCTCGCATTTGCAACATTTCTGTTTCGGGACATGTTTGTCAGAATGTTTGATACATGTATGTGTCAAAAAACAAAGATAAAGTGGTGGGAGGTTGATTCTTGAACTCTTTTTGGTTTTCGTGAAAATGAGTAAAAAAGTTGCCGAGTTGGTGTCCGCCTTGGAGGTTTACTGCAGCGTTTGAGGTGGTTTTCAGGCAGACCAATATACTTTATTTTAAAAAAATTACTGCAGCGTTTGAGGTGGATTTCGCGCTGACCAGTGTACTTTATACAGAAATATTACTGCAGCGTTTGAGGTGGTTTTGAAGCAGACCAGTGTACTTTATACAGAAATATTACTGCAGCGTTTGAGATGGATTTCGCGCTGACCAGCGTACTTTATACAGAAAAATTACTGCAGCGTTTGAGGTGGTTTTCGCGCTGACCAGTGTACTTTATACAGACAAATTACTGCAGCGTTTGAGGTGGATTTCGCGCCGACCGGTGTACTTTATACAGAAAAATTACTGCAGCGTTTGAGGTGCATTTCGCGCTGACCAGTGTACTTTATACAGAAATATTACTGCAGCGTTTGAGGTGGATTTCGCGCTGACCAGTGTACTTTATACAGAAAAATTACTGCAGCGTTTGAGGTGGTTTTCGCGCTGACCAGTGTACTTTATACAGAAATATTACTGCAGCGTTTGAGGTGGTTTTCGCGCCGACCGGTGTACTTTATACAGAAATATTACTGCAGCGTTTGAGGTGGATTTCGCGCCGTGTACTTTATACAGAAATATTACTGCAGCGTTTGAGGTGGATTTCGCGCCGACCGGTGTACTTTATACAGAAATATTACTGCAGCGTTTGAGGTTGAATTCAGGCAGACCAGGGTACTTTATTGGCCCAACGCAACAAAACAGAGACCCACTAAGATACAATTGAAATTTATTCATTGGACTGCCACAACTAAGAAGGCTCATGGAATCATTCATAATGCCCTGGCACTATAAGGCGCGGAGGTCGTTGTAATAAGCCAGTTCGGAATCTCGCGCGCGCAATGAACGTCTATGGGATTGTGTCAAGGTCATTTGAGATAAACACAGGTCATTTGAGATAAACACAATGCATACCGCTTTGTTTATGTCAAACCAAAGTCGGGAGACGCATGCGCAGTCGAGACTCCGAACTGGCTTATCACAGCCTCACACACACAAATCTGCCTTTGAAAGACTTGGTCAAGTCTAAATTGTGTCTTTTGCAGCGCCCTCGTGCGGCCCAATTAGTTTTTTCTTCGGATATTTCTTGAATTTTGCAAACATTACTGCAGCGTTTGAGATTTAACATCGACCCACAGTCACAGCTCTGAGGCGAGGATTAATGGAGTGTCCAGTGGCCCTGTATTCTATAGACTAGTTGTACCAAAAAGAGATACATAACATTACGAAACTTACACTTTGATTTGCACATTGACACTTAAATCGCAGCTGTAAATGTAGTAGAATCTTTCCACCGCTTCTTGATCCGCCATATCGCAATCACAGACCTAAAGAACCTAGGTTCTTTATGTCTGTGATCGCAATCAATCGAACAATTATCGAGTCTAGCGCCACCAAGCGTCAGTCATCAAGAAATTGAACTCAAGTGATAAAATAGACTGGTTCCCGCTCCACATATTCCACATGCAACGACTGAATATAAGACCGCCACCGGCTACCGTGCATGTTTAAAATAGCACTAAGCATTAATTACGTCATGCATTTATTTTTAGTGGAGACGTGCAGATGCCCTACCAATTGAGCTATTTGTATCAAATTCGATCGCCTTAACTTTTTAAGTGCATGATCTTTATACTATGCCGTGAATCCGAAACCGCTGGTCCACATTGCACGTAATTGTTTACATTATTAATGCAAAATGACCCTATGCTAGTTGGACTGGAACGGATTCCGGATTTGCCCGTTTGGTCAAAAACAGTATTTTGACCATAGTGCCTGCGCAAATGCTTTCAGAGTTGACATAAAATGGTGCACAGTTTCAATAATGTTGAATCCGAATCTTATGTTCGCTGCTTGTAAATTGTAGGCCCAATAGGTTAACACAGGAGAAACAATACTTATTTGGAGATTTGTTTGCTAATTTTTTGGTCAAAATAGTGACATTTTGCCATTAATACCTTTGTTTTGTCAATGGGGAACGAGGGCATTGCTAGTGAAGGGGGACGCGGGGACACGTTTTTAAGTTAAATTTCATGTATGGCTATAGGGGGCCTATCATGCATTTTTCCTTGCCATTTTATAGCACTTCCCTTATTTTTTTTCTAGCGGAAATCTGGAGAGGCACTGGATTTTTGATGGGGGAACGCGGCCCGAAACACACCACCCCGGCCCATGTTTAGTTTATAAGTTTAACTGCACGTGTACGTTCAAAGCTAACGTCCCCCCAACGTCCCGCGAACGTACGGGGGACGTACGTTCTCTGGACGTCCTCTGAACGTTAGAAACGAACGTTACAAAAAGACGTTCAGAGGACGTGTCAATTATTGAACTTACGACTGCTTTACTGTGACGCAATTGTGATGTAATCGGACTATGATTTTCAATGTGTTATTTACATATTAACTAATCTCTTACCTGCATGCAGTCCAGTGCCCTTGATACCCAGTCACTTCCTCTTACTACGTATAGTAAGTACGCTTTGTATATATATGCTCCTTGAATTTCCTTCGTATGTAGTCACAGTTGGCGGTAATGGCGGACATTGGAAACCACATTTTTAAATATTATTTCTTGCAAATCTTACCTTTTTAGACTATAGACGTGTTTTATATACAAAAGTACATACACTTGAAATCAGGCAGAGCGTGGTTACAACGTAAAGCTTAAAACAACGCATTAGTTCGTGAAATTTACGGAAAAATTAACTCCACGCAATCTGCTTTGTTAACAACATTCTCGGAACGTTCTTAGAACGTTACACTGCAACGTTAGATTCTAACGTCCGCATAACGTCCCCTCGACGTTCAAAACAAACGTAACCAAAAACGAACTTTTTCAGAACGTTATTAAAAAACGTTCTTAGAACGTTATAGTGTAACGTTAGATTCAAAAGTCCGCGGAACGTCCCCTCGACGTTCAAAACGAACGTGACCAGAAACGAACATTCTCCAAACGTTATTAAAAAACGTTCTTAGGACGTTATAGTGCAACGTTATATTCTAACGTCCGCATAACGTCCCCTCGACGTTCAAAACAAACGTAACCAAAAACGAACTTTCTCCGAACGTTATTAAAAAACGTTCTTAGAACGTTATATTGCAACGTTAGATCCAAACGTCCACAGAACGTCCCCTCGACGTTCAAAACGAACGTGACCAGAAACGAACATTCTCCGAACGTTATTAAAAAACGTTCTTAGGACGTTATAGTGCAACGTTATATTCAAACGTCCACAGAACGTCCCCTCGACGTTCAAAACGAATGTGTCCAAAAACAAACGTTCTCCGAACGTTGTTAAATAACGTTTTTAGAACGTTATAGTCTAACGTTAGATTCAAACGTCGGCAGAACGTCCCCTCGACGTTCAAGACGAACGTAACTTCCACGAACGTTCGGGGAACGTCCCCTCGACGTTCAAAACGAACGTGACCAAAAACGAACATTCAGCGAACGTTCGCAGAACGTTATGTGTTAGCTGGGTAGTTACAGTCACGAAATGTCTGGCACGGCCATCTAGGGTGGAGTGAGAACCAGTAACTCGTGTCCAGATTACCGCGACGATAATGCATTTTGCAATGGATAGATAAATCGAGGTTGAGAAAAACCTTATAAGAAAGCGACCAAAATCGCCGATTTTTCTGACCTTTATTTCTAATTTACGAGCAGATAGTTCAAATGTGAACAAGTGAAATATTATTCAGCATGTCCCAAACTACTTATATCCGAAAAATAAAGTTGCCCCTAAAAAGTAAAAACGAAACTCGATTTCTAGGCCTCTTACAGATTTTGGCCCATGGCCTATATTGCTGGTCTAGTGAGTTATTTCTGTCCTGACTGCCCGTGACACTGCCTTTCGGGCTGTGCTTGAGCCGTAGTGCTGCCAAGTTTCTAGTAGTTGACTGTCGTTTAACACTTATAAGCTACGGTATCGTTTGATAGTGCCGTTTTACAATCCTTGTTAACTTTCTGCATTTGTGAAAGTACCTGCCTGAGCACATTGAGCTAAACAATCTGATAATACAATTAAGCTTGAAGTGTCGATGTAAATAAATTTATTAAATAAATCAAATGTATACCTGTTGGTTTGAATGCCCTCTGTTGTCCTGAAATTGTTATTGTACACCGACTCGGTTACACATGTACACACAGAAATCCGACAACAGCGGCGAGACACAAGAGGGCGCCCGACTATAGGATAACTTAATGTGCGTCGTCCATAGAATTAGGCACCGGAAAAAATGTTGGGCAAACGGAGCCAACATCATGTTACTCAAATATCCTGACATACTACTAGTAGCCTACTTCGAATAAGGGCTTATACGTGCCACAAAATATACCTCAATTTTTACAGTGTAAATATAAAATGGGCACAATCAAAATTTATGACGAACACTTCTTGAATTGAGAATGTTCATATCAAGGATTTTCTTGGTTTTTCTTTTTCCTTCCAAAGGGAGCATTTAATCTTGACGATCTTGCTTCAGGCAAACTCCCCTGGATCCTGCCTACGACGCCATTTTTATGTAGTGGCTGGCCGACCCTGGGCTCATCCGGGGCTGGCGGTTCATCCACGATTAAGTAGATGCTGGACAACCTGTTGCACACCGTCACAGAAATTCGTCCGTATTCATTGGTGTTTTGATTTTACATGTAGTTTGATTCGTTTATTTCACCAACAAATAAAAAACCCTGGTCTGCAATATGGTATTCATAGTAGCATGTTGCACTTTTAAGGCTAGAGACGTTATCGTGCAGCTGCGACAGCAGACGCGCGCTCTAGCCAAGTAGGCCTACTTTGGAAACTTTTTACTCCAAGTGTCGCTTACTGATTACATTCCTTTTAAAGTACCAACAAATGCGGATACGACTTAAGAATAATATTGACAAGTTTCTGTACAATGTTTATCCATTAAGAGACTATCAAATTACATTTCTAGAAATAACCCGGACCTAACTTATGACGCGTAGTTGAACTAAAATGGTACACCAGCTTCGGTGTTACAAAATAAAAGTGACCACCCTAAACTTATCCGGCGCACTTTCGGTGTGTCATCATATACGGTTCACAGAGAAAATGTCAGGTCCCTACATAAACATGTCATGAATGTCTATACAAATTAACTTTGTTGAAAACATAACAACACAATAAGGGCATATTTGTTAAAGAGGAAGAATCCCCCTTGACGAAAATCCAGCATTTAGGTATTTTTTCGATAGTCCAAACATCCTTCTTGCCGACGTGGATTTTTATTATTTTTTAATTGTCGGTTTTAAGTGGATAAATTGCAAGCAAAAGTGCGCTTTTCGAAAATGAGATTTTCGCGATTTCTGAAACGCTCATTAGGTATTCATGATATGCGCGTGACCCCGTGACGCAATCCTGAGAAAGAGAAGTCAACACGATTGTTAGCTCCATACGTTTACACGCAAACAACTTGGAAAACCGTCTCTGTTAAATGGTGTTTTTTGAAGAATTTTGTTGGTCCAAAAAGCCAGAGATATGCCCAGTAGCTGCGTGATTGTATGTTTTACCAGAGATTATGAAGAAAAAAAAGCAGAAAGATTTTCTTTTCTATTACCAAGCAAGAGAAAAATGAGTCGCTCATTCTGTAACTTGTACGGCCGATGTTCAAACACGTGGGAACTACGCCCGCAGGGGACCGTATACCATGCTGGTACACAGACCGCTGTGAATGCCGTTCGTTCCGTGACAAAACAACCCGTCGCAATGCACCAGTATTTACTCCAAAAGAGTTTCATTGTGAGACACAATTTCACCGTTTTTTTCACAAAACAGGTAATAGTAGATTGTTGTCATATTACATGAAGTGTTTTTCACGTTTGTATTTTGAATTACAAGGACAAAACAGGCATGATAAACATTTACTTCGTGTATTTTCCATTCAATACTGCACAGGCCGTTTTGTATGTTTCTCAGGATGGCGTCAAAACCCTGTCGTTTTTCCGTGAAAAAACAAGTTGTGATGGTGTTGTAGACACATACACCTCCATGATAAACTAAAAAAATGTGGAAGGGGGATTCTAGCTGTTTAATCGAAGATGTATTTGATGCTAGATAAAAAGCCAATCGGGCTTATACAAGACCTAGCACTCCTGTTACAATGAACAAGGTAATTTTAAATTAAGGTGAGGTGCAAAATTAAATTAACAAGAATAAATAAAACATAACTGAATACGACTGTCAACACTTCTAAAGGACAGTATGTACCGTACATAGCTACACTTCGAGGTAAAACTGGTTTTAATGTGTACACTTATTCAGCTATTGAAATATTTAGTACCTTAAAAGGAGATACTTTAAAAAAAAAAAAGTTTAATTGGTAAATATATGTACTACACGCATCTATGGAATATTTTCCAAATTATTCCACAGTAGTGGACCTTGGTGTCTAACCGTAGATTTACACATACTTGTTCTAACATGATTTATGTGAAACATAGAAAACAATATTGAATAATAGGTGTGGATTGTACTATTCAAAGTAAAAACATTATTAACAGTGCAGGGTAATATGTCTTTATCATTCTTAAACATTAAGACCCCAAGGTGGTATTTGTAAATGTCAAAAATTGTTAAAGACATTTAAAGTTTTTAAAAACATCTGTATTTGGTACATGTACACTGGTAGATTTTTAAATTACTTTGAGGAACTATACAAATTTATGTTTTATTTATTTACCACATCCAACAGCGGAAGGACCGCCAATTACAGGAAAGGGATCAATTCACATATAATAACTATCAACTTCTTAGTTGAATTAGAAAAGGCCAGAGACACCGGGGAATTCCTCCCCTTGCTCTTCACGAAAAAATGCTCTGTGATCTTTAAATTGCGTTACCTAACACATTAGACCAACGGCTTTACATCCCTTCCGAAGGACGGAACAAGTGTGGTTAAGTGCCTTGCCCAAAAGCACAAGTGCCACAACCCATCACGGCCCGGAATCGAACCCACATTCTATACTGGCACAGGAACTTGAGTTCAACGCACTAGACCGCTCGGCCATAACACAAATAATTTGTTTAAATTCGTTTGATATGTATTTCCCCTAGACAAACCAGCATATTGTAAGTAGGAAGCGTTAAAGTGTTGTAAATGGAAATAAGCCCCTTGGTGGGCAGTATGTGCATCAATTTGCGAAGAATACCCAAGTTCCTTGAGATCACAGAGTGGACTTTTAGACTCTTTCCATGTGATTTTTGTCATCTATTACAACTCCAAGGAATTTTGTATTGCGAGTTTGATTCATTGAAATATTATTAAAGTACACATTATAGTTCGCGTTTTTTTCTTCTTAGAAAACACCATATAGTTTGTCTTGTCAATATTAATGGATAGTTTATTACATAATGAGCCATCTGGAGATGTTTGCTAATTCAGTATTAACCAGACCAATATCATCTTGCAAACATTTAGTACAAGCTGCACGAAAATCATTTCACATGTAGTCGAAACCCGTTAATAAGAGGTCCTTATCGGACTTAGCAGATTGCAGAAACCTTGTATCATCAGAAGAAAAAAAACAATGGAGTACCAGCACTTGGGACTTAAAAAGTCCTTGTTATAAGCATAATGTTGTATTAACAGCGCTCTTGTTAATGTTCTACTGTACTTCTATTTTTTATGTAAAAAATAAGTCATAACCAAATGCAATTGTATCCAAACGATAAACCATCTACAATGCATGCTGATAAACTACTTTCAACACATATGACCCGCTCTGGGAAAAAAGGTAGCATTTCGCACAGGCTAGGTCGAGTTTTCGCGACCATAAGTAGAAATCTGTGGCGGATCCAAGCCCATGGTGAAATCTCGATCCTCCTTAAAATGACACCCTGATCATGTCATTATGTTTCCGGTTGACTGACCAGTGATCGATGTTATGCAAGGGTTTAGTTTCGGGGATTTGCGCCACTTTCTTTATGGCGTCCATAGTGGCCTGAACCAAGGCATATCTGTTTAAACGATCAAGTACCCATTGGCAAAACGCAAGACGCCTCGGAGGATCACCAGAAAGCAGTTGATGTTGTCTCACAATTTTGTAATGGTACCACCGGACAATTGAATTGAACATGGTTGGGGCCAGTGCTAAGCCATTTTGTCTATGACTGTTTTGTTCTCCCTGATAAATTGCATTAAAGTTCTCGGATGACCGACCGGTTCCCCTTCGCCCAGACTAAACAAATACGAAATCGCTGCATTCTCATGTAGGACCCAATGTGCTCTGTTTAAGGAATTGCAGGTTTTCCCCCACCAACATTTTTATCGGCATGTTCATTTCTGAGGCGTCCTAGGTTGCCAATGGATACTTTCATTCATTCATTCATTCATGCATGTATGGTTTACATATTCAATGACATGATCAGGATGTCATTTTAAAGAGCAGATTTAACCCTATAGTGCTATCCCCCTTTGATTCATATGTGCCCTACTGTATAGTCTCAATTAGCAATAATATCTCGGTTTCGGTTTTTTTTTAAATTTTTATCTACCCTGTATAAAAACAGTACAAAATACAACGTTCAAGTTTCGGAAGAACAACTTTAGGCGAACTTCATGTAAATTAAACAAGTGTTCTTTGAATAGTACATGATCACACACTGCGTATTCTTGTTATGTTTTATCTAAAGCACAAAGTGTAACACCAGCAACTACCAACACCATTCCCAAATAAGTTTCTGTTAAAGAAATTGAGAGAAAAAATGAATTAATATACTGCTTTACCAAGTACATAAAACTCAACAGTATGACATTTAGAAAGAATACCCAAAATTAAAGGGACACACCGGCTTTGTTGGGCTATTTTGGGCTATAAATAGAACCATACATGGAAGAGAACCTGAAAAGAAACCGCAAAATTTTGCCTATTTTTAGCATTTAAAAAAAACAAATCGAGGTCACGTGATTTATCGGAGCCAGATAAATCACGTATCCTTGGAGTTAGTTTTATTTCCAGCCGTATGGCCATGTGATACACAGTTCATTCCTAAAGTTTATTACTGCAGTACTGCATCACATTTAGCTCTGATTTTTAAAAACAATATTTGTGAGTATTTGACAATAGAGACTATTTATTCAGGTTATGAAACAAAGTTAAACATAACTCTGAAAAATTGAACATAAAATTTTGACACGAGGAACCGAAGCGAGTTCCACCGGACAATGTGACATTTAGCCTCACGCACACACACACACGTTGGGACCAGTACAGTGCCGCGGAACTACACTGAAAACTTTATTTAGTCAATCACAGTGGAAAATTAGTCAAACAAGGGCAAAATGATTAGTCATGTATACAATGTGTCCGTTGACAACGTTTTGTTGGTGGATGACAAATCTTTGTTGGTGGATGACAAATCTTTGTTGGTGCATGACAAATCTTTGTTGGTGCATGACAAATTGAAACTTTTGCATTACGAGGTTGGAAATTTGCAGGACAAATTAATATTAGCGGATCATGACTAATCTGAACGACTGACAAATGTGATGATCCTCTTTTGACTAATTTGTATTGTCACGTAAAACAACAACTGACGATTTATTTTGCAATGACTTATTGCATGACTAACGTTTTATTGCATTACTAATGGCAAGAATAATCCAGCCGAAACTCATGACTAATTTATGAGTTTCGGCGGGATTATTCTTGCCATTGATAAGGTAATAAAAGGTTAGTCATGCAATTAGTCGTGGGAAAATAAATCTTCAGTTCTTGTTTTCGTGCAGCTGTGCGACGCCATTACATGCGAACCGCACCGTAGAATGAAGTCGTGTTTGACTGGACTGAAAATTCTTGCGATACTCTGGAAAGGTAAGCGATGTGACGGGTTTTGTGTGACACCAAAGAATATTATTGTGCGGGACTCAGAGATTTCTAAAGCAATAATTGGTTTGCATGTTTCAAACTCTGTCGTATGCCGGAGTAAAGACATATAGTTGAGGCCGTGCGTCAGGTCTCAACATCCGTGTATTGACGGGACACAAATAATCATGATCTGTAAGGACAACTCAGTACGTTTTCGTAATTTTAGGTCAGCCCACTGCAGGTTGGAATCCTTTCCTCGCTGCAGTTATGAGTAAGTTTATAAAATAAGCTACGATATTAACTGGATGTTTTCCTGGGTACATTGTTGCCTCTTCCAAATACGTTGTCCCCATTATCGTCATCAAACTGCGGATATCTTTGTTGCTTTAACACAATACACCGTGCAGTCATTCGCACGTATTGTGTGCGCTATTCTATCGCTACGGTACACTGTATACATACAGTCATTGCACGTATTCTGCGCGTAGGGGAGATCCAGGAGAGTTGAGCCATTTTTTATTTTTTTTGCCTCAGGAGAGTTGAGCCCCCCTGAGGAGAGTTGTGCCACTGTGAAAATGGTAAGAAGCAAAGCCATTTTTTTGCTTGTTAATGGCCTGGTACAAACTGTAGGTGTGAAAGTCATGTGTGGGTCAAGGGTCAGGATTTTTCAAATGACATTTGCACACAGTAAAATATGTATGGGATGGGCATTTCTTATCCTAAACATCTTTGACAAGTCCACGGTTAAAAGATGGGTAGCTGGGACACTAGCGTGCAACACATTAAAGATCATACAGGTACCTTCACAATCACTTCTTTGAGAAATTATGAATAATGTAAAAAAGCTTTTTAAAATTATAGCCAACACGGTTCTTTAGTGGCACTTTATTCCTGTAGGTTACTCAACGTCCTCACATTTTAAACGATAGCTAAATACAAATATTTTTTCCCAATGCCAACTGTTTTTATGTGTGTCTATGGAATCATGTGATCAGGCGCTTTAAGTTCCTAATGCTACGTTTACACCATGTCCCCGGCAGTCCCGGCGCCCCGGTTTGGCCAAAACGTGGCGTGCCGTGGAACTTTTATTGTCTTTTTATTACTTTGGCTCGACTCGGCCCTAGTTGAGCCGGTGTGTTGCGTTCTACCACGGTGCGTTACGTCCCGGTACGAAAGCGTGGCGCGCCTTGCCGGTTCCGGGACGCGAGGCGGACGGCGCGCCCCGGAACCGAGACGGCGCGCTACGTTTCAAGCGCCGTTCCACTACGGATGGGTCCACGTCCCAGGCCGGCCTGCTAAAGCGTTAGTCACATCGAAGCCGGCCCCAACACGGTGCTCCCGGCGTCAATACGGCGCCGAGACGGTGTCGTCCCGGAGCATCACGGTGTCACGGCGCCTCACGGCGCTTCACGGCGAGTCACGGTAGTTTAAAGCATGTTTAAAAATTATTTTTTGGCCCACGGCGCGCCACGTTTCATCACGGCTTATCACGGAGTGCCAAGGTGTCAAGACGGCGTCAAGACGGCGTGGCCCCGATCGACCACGGTTCGTCACGGTTCTCACGCCGTGGCTCGCCGTGACTCGCCGGGAGCCCTATGTGACTGTAGCTTAAGTTCTGATGCGGTGCCTCACGTCCGTCCCGTTCGTGTCACGTTTGTTGTCCCGGCCCAATACGTTCCGAACGATGTGCGAGGGTCTGCTGCGGCGCCCTGCGACTGAACGTGGCAGCTGTCACGTTTCACGCCCCGGTGGTCACCCGGTGGTCTCCCGGTGAGCCCCGGAGGGTATAAATAGTGCGCTCCACACCTTCATTTTCACTTTGTCCTGGAGCGCGACGCGGTGAGGCGTAACTGGCCCTGAGCAACAACCGTCACACAACTTGGCGCACCGCAGCTCACCGGGCCGCATTCACACCATGCTAGTGGCCACTACCGTGACGGGCCCTGGTAGACCGTGGGGTGCCGGGCTTCCAAACGTGGCGGAGCTGAGGCGATCAGAGGTCCCCGGCACCCCACGGTGCACACTGCGGTCCGTCACACCCTGTGACGGAAGCCCCGTCCCACTGTGGCCCAGGACGATTTTTTGACAGAGCTGCTCACTGGCCGGTCACCGGCCGGTGGCAAGGGTGAGCTACGGTCATTCACGTTTCGCCACCCCGGTCCCCTACGCTCCCCGACGTCAATCCCGGTGCCTCCACGGTGATCCTCTGCCGGGGCGCCAGGACTACCGGGGACATGGTGTAAACGTAGCATTAGATTGAAGTTCAGATGATGTTTAGATGTAGTCATACATTTTAGTAACAAAGAATATTAAACTCTAAACGATAGACATCACATTATCCTAATAATCATTAATTTAATTGGAACCAGGAGAGTTGAGCCATGGATCAAGTCTCCTTATGGTCAGTTTGCTCAACTCTCCTTTGGTCGGTCATTTTTACATGTGACTTAATTGCCATTATAGCGGTTGGATAAAATTCAATCAAAATCGCCATAATGAAACTACAATGTATAGGCTACATATTGCAAACATTACTATGAAAGTAATTGCTAACATGTGAGTAATAGAAAGGGTCTTACCTGTAACTCAAAAATCCACTTTTTAGTGCAATTTAACTCGTCCCTATGGAGCTGCTATGCATATGCCTGCTTTAACTAAAAGGGAAGTTATATTACACACTTCCAACAGATGGCGTTTGTGCTTTATCGCTCTCGTGCAAGTGGGAATTTTAGTGGGTGGCTCAACTCTCCTTGTGGCTCAACTCTCCTGGATCTCCCCTAGGCCTATTTTAGTCCGTTATACGAAATACACCGTGTATTGCACGTGACAAACCAAGTTTGTCAGGCTGACTAACTGACATTACTAATTAATTCTACCACGGTGCGTTACGTCCCGGTACGAAAGCGTGGCGCGCCTTGCAAAATTAATTTTTCTGCAGGACTAATTAATTTTCCCGCATGACAAATTAATTTTCCCGCATGACTAATCATTTTTTTTAATTAGTCAAATAAGACCCTATTTCATGACTAATTAAAATTAGTCAATTCGAACCACGTATGACTAATTGGAAATTAGTCAAATAAGACCCAGTGTATGACTAATTTATTTTTGTCAATTAACTAAATTAAGTTTTCAGGGTAGAATTGTACGTTCGTGAAGTCAGCTCCTCGAAAAAAAAACATTCGGTCGTCCAGGCTGTCTAGTGAAATCCTCAGCAGAAAATGAGAGATATCCAAAGCAAAAACTGGCTGCCAAGTGAAGAGCGAATCGTTTCCGACAAAGTCGTGAGTCATGCGCGATAGTGAACGGCTGGTAAAGCGTATAACTCGATTATTTACCGTTTTTATTAATTTTTAGCTTTTGTGGTTAATTTCGGGACATTTTGATGATCTTTTTTTACAAGGATCATTAACAAATTATTGTCAAGGATGCTGCATCGCTAAATTACGTAAACAGTAGGTCGGTGTGTACCTTTAACATCAGTAGCAGGTAAACATACAGGTTCAGTTTAGTTTTAATTTGTCTCTTGATTTCCATCCCTTACGTGAGGGACGGAATTTGATCACGCTCCATATGTAATCATGCTAATGTAACCTTTAATATAAAGGGGCCACCTGTTTATACTTGTATATAATTAAATAAAATGTATTTTAACCGAACTCAGGTAATTTCGGATCCGACATCTAATTACAACCGTTTGTTTCTGTATATGAAATGTGAGGGAAAACCTTTTTTTTTTTAAATTCATGTATCAAAAAAATGTAGTACTCTAAATGTAAACGGTAGTACATTATATGACCTGTTACGGCGAAATGAGCGTAAAGTCGCATTCCACTATTTCCTGTAACGATGATTTTAGGTCAAACATTTTGGTTTTGTAATGTTTAGAAAGATTAACTCTAATTCTTTTTGATTTCAAATCTTTAGCGTCATCCAACGATTAAGAAAATTTTGAGACCAATTTTGACGAAAGATTCCTTCGTAACTCGTAAACAAATTTTGTTTTAATATTAGTAAGATTTACATATGGAAAACTAGCGCGCATTTGCTCATGCACACACACACAACAGGTCACCCTTAGGCACGGGGATTTTGCTGCAAAAGCAAGCTCACTCTGCAAATAACCACTCGTCCTCGAGGAATCCCATCATGGAACTTAGTACCTCGCCCAGGGAATTGAAGAAGAGATGCTTCTCTTCCATATGATACATGTATATTATATCAGCACATTTTGACCTACAGACATTATGGCTCTTTCTTTTCTCTAAAAAAATAAATGGGTAAAAAAGCGAAAAATCTTTAAAGTTTATGAAGGTCAAGGCATATTTGGGGGGAAATCCAGGGGAGCCTCTTACTAAACTGAACAGCAAACTCGCAAACAAGGCTGTATAAATTACCCTGGCACGGCATGAGAAAATATATAGAATAAGCTTTCAATCAATGTAAAAAGTCATTTTGATTTCATGGACGAGAGAAAGAAGGGGCTTTTTTCTCGACAAATCAGAGACAATTTTATTTCTGAGACCAACGCCTCAACGAAATGTTGCTTTCACCTCTTGCGTCCCGGGTTCGAATCCAGGGCGTGTATGTGTGAGATTCAGACCGACCATTAGGCACAAAGTATGAGACAAACTGACACATGTGTTCTATTGCTGTAGACTGGTGTATTCAGTAACCTCTTGACCTTAGTTCTAGGTCTGTACAGTGCTGACATGTATGGGGTTCCATATACGACAAAATGCGTACTTAGATATTACATCCCTTCCTTCCTTTAGATGAAATTTATCCACTGATAAATTGCAGTTTAAAATTCAAAGTTGAGGGACATGAAATAACAATGGATTAAATGTTAATTATTCTGCAGGTATCTTGGAAACTTCTACCAAGTACATTATTTAAGAAATTAACTTCAATCAAAAAGTCATGTAATGTTTTAGCCATGTATTTTAAGTTTCAAAAACAAGAAACTAGTTTTCTAAAACTAATCAGTACAAACGCTTAACAATTAACTGTAAACACTTTCAACAAGTTAACTTGTGAGATCACTGAAGATCTGGTGAGAAACCAACTGTTTTATGTCCAGTTTATTTGACGAAGTCCTTGAAGTGTGCAGGTGGGTGGCGCGATCTAGGTGGGTTTCTGCGTGGTATTTGATTGGGCGTTTGGGCAGGCATGGTAGGCGTATCATCAAGATCAGACTCATCATTATCCTGAAGCAATTGAGGTCGATCTCTGATGCGCTTAAATCGGGATATGTTGCGTGTCACATTGTGAGACCCACATCGAGCTGTGATCATGGATCCGTGTTTGTGGGCGACTGTATAGGGTCGAAGGTGATATGGCGTTTGGTCTTTAGCAACCATACCATCACGGCGAACAAGTACAGTGTCACCAACGGAGACTGATTTGTGCTTGGCATGTTCGCGTTTGTCAGCGTATGCCTTCATGGCAGCTTTGCGACGTTTGTCCTTGCGCTTGACGTCAGCATTATGACTGGCGTGTGTTGTCTCTGGAAGACGGGTCCGCATCGGTCTACCAAAAAGAAGTGTTGCAGGTGGGGTGCCTGTCGTGGCATGTGGGGTTGCACGATAGTTGCGGAGAAACTGGAAAAGGCTTTGTTTCCATGGTTTACTGTCAGCAATGCTGGTGCGGTAGGCTTTCTTTATTGTCTGCATAAAACGTTCTACCTCCCCATTTGCGCGTGGCCAACGCGGAGTGACTTTGCGATGTTTGAAGCCGAGATAGTCCGCGAATTTGGCGAACTCGTCACTGTTGAAGGGTGGACCATTGTCGGTTCGTACCACTTGAGGTACACCAAACGTGGCAAATATGCGATCAAGTTTCGGGATCACTGAGCGTGAAGAAGTAGATGAGACTATCTCTATCTCCGGAAATCTGCTGTAGTCATCGATAACAACTAGAATGTGTTCACCAGTTGGAAGGTCACAGAAATCTACACTGACCTCCAACCATGGACCTTCTGGGAGTTGCGACATTTGCAGAGGGGCGCGTGTATTGTCTACTGTTGTAGCTTGACACGACAAACAGTCTTGGATGGTTTTATCAACCAAACGGTCGATTCCAGGGAACCAAATTTTCTCACGTAACAGTTGTTTGGTTTTCGTGATTCCCTGATGTCCCTCATGGGCAATGTTGACGACAGTTTGTTGTAGTGACGAGGGGATGACTATGCGATGTCCACGGAGCAAGAGATCGCGACTCGTAGTTGTGGTAAGTTCTGTGCGTATCTTATGTAAGCTCCGCAGCATGTCATTGGCTTGCTGATTGCGTGGCAGCTTGAGAACTCTATCCCAGCTACCAGTGACCATGGCGTCAATACTGGCCTGGAGAACGTCATCACGCTGCGTTTCAGCCTTTATGTCATCTATTTTGATGGTTTTGGGCACTGCGTTCTCAGAGATGAAACTGAGGTGTTCTTCAGCGATTTTTTCTTCGCGGCTTGGCGCTCGTGTGGCGGGCAGTGGATGGCGTGACATGTAGTCAGCGGGATTGAACTTGCCGGGTTGATATTCGACAGTATAATTGTACTCTTGCAACTTAAGTATCCAGCGCTCAATTCGTGCTGGGGCTTGTTTGCTTGTACTGTTGAAGAGCGTGGTCAGGGGCTTGTGGTCAGTTATGACGGTAAAAGTCCCTCCGTACACGTAGAGGTGGAAGTGAAGGACTGCCCACGTGATTGCTAGTGCCTCGCGTTCTGTTTGAGAGTATCGTTGCTCCACTGGAGTTAAGGACCGACTTGCGAGGGCAACAACTGATAAGTCATTGCTTGCGTCACGTTGCGCTAGGATAGCAGCAAGGCCAACTGGACTAGCATCAACTACGATCTCGGTGTGTTTACGTTGATCGTAATATGCCATAGTGCAACACTGCGACACGCGATCTTGAACTTGTTGTATAGCTTGCTGTTGGGCAGGTCCCCATGACCATGGGACTGAGTCTTTTGTCAGTTCACGTAGGGGTGCCGAGATTGTAGCCAGATCTGGTATGAAGCGACTACAGTACGTTACAAGTCCGAGGAAACTGCGGACTTCGCTAGCGTTTTGTGGCACGGACACATTCTGGATTGCGTGGACCTTCTTCGGATCAGGAGATACTCCTTCGCGACTGAAGATGTGCCCGAAATACTCCACGCGGCTTTTGCTGAATCGGCACTTGCCTTTGTTCAGTGTTAGGTTTCTGTCCCGTAGTCGACAGAGGCAGGCTTGCAGTCGCATGTCATGCTCTTGCTGGGTTCTGCCAAAGACTAAAATGTCATCACTGATGTTGAGAACTCCTTCAAGTCCATGAAGAGCAGTTGCGATTGCGTTCTGGAACACTTCGGCCGCAGAACAAAGGCCAAAGTTCAAACGCTTGTAGCGGTAAAGTCCTGCGTGTGTCGAAAAGACGGTAAGATGTCGTGATTCTTTGGATAACTCCACCTGATGGTAGCCTGCATTGAGGTCTAGCTTACTGAACACTGTGGAACCATTGACATCGGCTATGATGTCGTCTATGGTTGGGGTCAAATGGCGTTCACGTTTGATTGCCTTGTTCACATTGCGCATGTCAACGCACATGCGTATTTCCCCGGGTTGCTTAGGTTTGCCAACAACATGGATCGGCGAAACCCATGGTGTAGGCTCATCGCAGACTGGTTCGATGATGTCCAGATCAAGTAGTTTGCGTAATTCGGCATCTACCTTTCGTCGAACTTGAAATGGTATGCGGCGATGGGGAAGAGCAACGGGCTGGACAGATTTGTCCTCATGAATCTTGCACTGGAAATCTTTCAATTTGCCAATGCCGACAAAGCGATCGGAGTACTCCTCCAATAGCTGATCTACTTGTGACGAATCATCTGGCCGGATGTTGTATGCAACATGAATGAGGCCAAGGTCTGATGCGGTGTTGAAGCTAAGGAGAGTGTCCCCTTGCTGCTCTGTCACATAAAACGTCGATGGGACTTCCGACGACTTGTAGGAAACCGTTGCTTCAAATGTTCCAGCAATATCGAGGGGTGTGGTACCACCATACGCAAACACCTTTGCTTTGGTGTGTTTGCGCAGTTCTGGAGCAGAAGGCAAAGTCTTATGTGTATCGATGCACATTATGTTTACAGATGCACCAGTGTCGATGATCGCTTTTACTGGCATCTGATTGACATTGATGGTCACAACAGGTTGTTTGGGGCGGGACGTGGCTTTCACCCCAAAAACGTACTCGTCCTCCGAGCTGGAAGTGATGTCGTGCGTGACGGCATGTACCTTAGGGGCTCGAGAGTGTGGTTTGTCTTGTGAGTGACCGCGACTCATGCAATACTTTGCAAAGTGGTTCAGTTTTCCACATGTATGACATGTAACACCTTTGGCAGGACATTGCGATTTGTGTGGAAATGAACCACCACAGTTATGACAAGGCACACTTTGACGGGGCTTTGTCATGTACTTGGGTTTGCCGGACGGTTTACCAAAACGGGAATGTTGTTTGGTGTTCCATACCTTGTGTGCCGTCTCAGTAACATTACTGGAACTGGGCTGTCGTTCCATGCTCTTTGCTTGGATGTCAGTAAGCTCGTAGGTTCTGGCAGTCACAAGAAGTTTGTTGAGGGTAAGATCAGCCTCACGCAGAGCAAAACGACGCAACTTGGATGAAGAGCAACCGTGAATAATTTGCGACTTGACTTCGGAGTCCCGTTCATGGAACTCGCATGTTGTTGCCAGCTGTTGAAGCCGCGTACAAAAATCATCAACGGTTTCTGTTGATGATTGTTTTGTTTCCCTGAACACGAATCTTTCGTATTCGATGTTTCGTCGCGGTGAGAAGTACTTATCCAGTTGCTCTTTTGCTGTTTTGTAGTCCAACCCTGTCTCGGGTAATGTCTCAAAAATGTCCATGACTTCTTGTCCTCCATAGTGTAAGAGAAGTGCCCGCTGTTGTTTGTCATCAGCAATGTTGAACGCGACAAAGAGATTTTCCAGTCTCTTTACATACTTCTGCCAACGCAGGCCAACGGTAGATGGCTCAGAGTGCGGTTGAAAGATTAGAAAGGACGGCAGATTTGGGCAGTTAGACGAGGACATGGCGACAACGCGTAGCCAATACAATGTCCGTATTACCGTATAAATACCGTAGGCCTACACGACCGGTATCGGTTTATGCACAGAGTGAAATGTTACGTGTGCGACGACGTTCAAACTTACTCAGTTTGAGCCCAAGATTATAGCCAAAAACTGTCACAAAACAGACAAAAACTGTCACCATAATTGTCGGTGGATCTCTGGGGTAGAAATAATCCCGTCCTCGTCGCCAATTGTGAGATTCAGACCGACTATTAGGCACAAAGTATGAGACAAACTGACACATGTGTTCTATTGCTGTAGACTGGTGTATTCAGTAACCTCTTGACCTTAGTTCTAGGTCTGTACAGTGCTGACATGTATGGGGTTCCATATACGACAAAATGCGTACTTAGATATTACAGTATGTGGATTGGGTTTGCAGTCCCTATTCACCTGGGGATTTCTCTTGGGGTTTCCATCCACTTCTAAAACTTCAACTCCTTCTTCGTCATCTCAAGTTGATAATAAAGTATAGCTAAAGCTAAAACCGTATAGTTGATGACATAAAGGGCCTTAGTTTCCGAAGATGCCATAAAATTAACGACAACAACAACAACAACAACAAATATTTGCTCTCCTTTCTCTCCGTGCCGTTTAAACCTTCTGTTGACCGCTCAGTCAGGCTTCCTGTTGCATGCGCACACGCGCCGCTTCGCAATTCGTTGTTTGGTTGCTGGGACAGAGACCGGAGACCACGGGTGAGTTGCTGCTCCTCATGTTGTTTAGCCCATTTGCCAATGATTAACGTTTGGGCCGACTGAGTGTCTAATTAAAGGGCCCACCTACCGAGAGTCATTCCGGAACTACAGACTGGGACCAATCACTTGCCAACACCTACCTATGATCAGTCACCTGTAAACATGTGCACCTACTTAGGACCAATCACCTACCAACACCTATCCAAGATCGACCGCTTATGAATACCTAAAATATGGTTACCGCTTATTTGCACTAGCGAATCGTTGAATAAACCAGTTATAGTCTCGGGTACAATTTGATGCTGTGCGGGATACTTATTGCCTCCGTGGATGTGTGAGTGAGATAGGTGTAGAGACCTAACGCCTGGAGGTAGACTTCCACCAGAACGAGCCTACCCCCTTGGACCTACCCCACAGTTTGTGTTGCGTCTGACGCTCGCCGATAAAAGAGACGACGCCGACGGGACCGTTACAGATTGGTGTCAGAAGTGGGATAGGCATTAAGTTGAAACCCCCTGTGTAGGGCATCGCAGAAATCATCTACATAGACTCCACACGGATAATTAGAGAACCAACAACTAACAACGTCTCCAGTGTCAGTGAAAAGAAAGCGAGCTGAAGAGGTTGGAACTAGCGAACAGTTCCTAAAGAAACGTCGTAAATTAGAACGGATGCCAGTGCAGCTCCAGTTGGAGATAGAACAACTGAGAAAGCAACTGAGAGGACAGAGAGAAACGAGACCACAAGATGAAAGCAAAATGAAAAGGAGGGTCACAGTGATTCTGCGAGGACCATGACGACCTTCGGAGACACCAGGAACAGTTTATTCTCACAGCCTACACCTATACCAAGGTTCAGGCCGACGCCCAAACCGAAAAATAGCTAATGTATACTGTCACCGATGGTAGTTCCCATTTGCACACAGGCTTCATCGTCTACGGCGGTAGGTGCAGCATTTTAAGTGGACAGCGTGAACAACGGAAAAGTATCAAGACGAACTCTTCCCTGCAGCTGACTGGAGTATTATCTGCTCAATCAAAGGAACCCTTGACTAGAGAGACTACAGAGGACTGCGTTTAGGGGCGAGGCGTATAGAAGAGCGCGTGATGGGAGATGGTATATCCGTACAACTACAGCAATACACTGCCCAAATATTGTGCCCGACAGATACAACAGGAAAAAAACGATTAGAGATAATTTCTGCAGCATTTTTAAGCGTGCAATATTGTAAATCAATAGGATGACAACCAGTCGAAAATGTTATTGGCTGCCAGCTTACAAGGAGCAGCTGCGAAGGTGCTTGGTATTGGACCGGTTGGTAGTGATGAAGTGTTCTATCTGGACCTGAAATGTTCTATGTGGACTGGAAAGAAGATTTGGCCCGGGTAAGTTAGTAGAAAACCATTTGGTGGAACTCCGTTCGCGTTGTAGACGGCAAGGCCCGAGAGAAACGCTAAGAGAATTAGGCCAAGCTATAAGAGACCGTGCTACATTGACATACCCAAAGATTGTTTACGAAGGAAGAGACCGATTAGCCAGAGGTCGTTTTTCTGATGCTATTGAAGATCCCGTGATACGGGAAGGGGTTTTTCGGACGAGGCCAAGTTCACTGGATGAGGTAATAAGAGCGGCGATGGTGACAGAAAGCTTTCTCAAAACTGAGGGCAACGGGGCGCTAGACAAAAGTACGCACGAGTCATCGGTAGCGAGACAGATAATCCACAAGAGGTGTTTGAGAAAATAGCTGAAGACATCTACAAAAAAACGACCATGGCCATACAAGAAGCACAAGCCGAAGCCAAAGCTTGGGTGGCATCTCAACATTCCGCAATTACATCAGCCACGAACGAACTACCAGAGAAACCTATACACAGAGGCGGTGACACCTATCAAAGGTGGCGACTTATGGCGAATGAGAAATGTTTTAAATGTCATAGAAGAGGTCATTATGCAAGAGACTGTAAACACGCAACAGAAGAAAGGAGACATCCGGGAACGGGCCGCAACCGACCCCAAGGCTGAATGGAGATCGGGCCAAAACTGGGAGAACGTCCATTAGCTGGTGAGCGTGCTGACAAGAGTGCGATATTGCCGAATGGGAGCGCAACGGGAGGCATTTATGTTCCTGCCGTGATCAGGGGCCAGCATATGAAACTACTCATAGACATGGAGCGACTGACACTTTCCTTCTATCTACCCTTTACAAGATCTCACCCGAGCAAAGACCACACCTGCAGACAGACGGGACACGCATTAGGAACGCTGATGGCTCCGTCATGGCCACATTAGGTAGCGCCTGGGTGGATTCAGGTGGGAAAAACGACACACGCTGTGTATGCCACCTTTGGAGCTTTTCCGACTATGGTTGGTATCTTAGGCACGGATGTCCTTCTTCCAACGTGCGGAATGCTAAACTTTAAAACGCTGGAGTTATCAGTGAATGGCAAACAAGTAAAGTGTAGCGATCAGGATGGGTCGTCTTTTTGTGCACGAATTGTCGTTGGCCGGACGACAATTCGAGGGTGCCACCCGGGCATGAAGCAATTCTGCAGGGCGAGGTGCACGGCGGTATAAAGGTGAATGGCATCGGAGTCATCGAGCGAGTTGATCGTAGCGAGATAGCCAATTGATCACGTTCAAATGACGTCACTTCCTACAAATTGCCACGTGCATCATGATTTTGAGCGTATTTTTTTGTGACGCGCTTAGGTTGCCCCGTATTTCGAACAAATTTCGAGCAACATGCGCGCGTGTTTGGAACATGTTCAGCGTGTGCGTGCGCGTACTTTATGGCGTTTAATACGCAGTAGCATTTTTCCTACGAAGATGGCGTCTGTGAACGTGATCCATAAGGGAATGTTGGTAGCACAAACGGTTGTGACTACAGATCAAGGACTTCTTGCAATACGCGTGTTTAATACTAATAGAAGAGAATGCATCGTCCGAAGCGAAGGGGGACTATGGCCGGATATTTGACATCTGTAGGAACAGAAGAGATAGAGGTGCAAGGTGAACAATTTCAAAGAACAGGATCATGATAAATCCCGGAGCACCTTGCAGAATTATTGAACAGATGTAAGACGAAAGTTGGCCAAAGGCACCACAACGACATCGCTAGATTACTGCGAGACAATCAAGATGTGTTCTACAGAGGTGATTGGGACCTTGGTAGGACAGACTGTGTCAATCATCAGATTAATACAGGTGACGCAGCACCTGTTAAGCAAAGACCCATGAGATATTCACAGAAGGAATATGAGGAGATAACACGCCAAGTCCAGAACTTATTTGAAGACGGGCAGACAGAACCATCAGATAGCCCGTGGGCATCAAACGTAGTGCTTGTGAACAAGATATATGGGACAAACAGGTTCTGCATCGACTATCGCCGCCTGAACTCGTTGACCATAAAGGATGCATATCCAATACCTCGTATCGATGAGACGTTAGACACCTTGGCAGGAGCCAAGTGGTTTTCAACACTGGACCTTGCTTCGGGGTACTGGCAAGTTTGGCTAGATGATGACGCCAAGAAGAAATAGGCTTTTGTTGTAAGAGGTTGTCTGTGCTGTTGGCGGGTCATGCCATTTGGCCTCTGTGATTCCCCTTCCACATTCGAGAGGCTTATGGAGAGAGTCCTGGCAGGCCTTCAGTGGGACGTACTCCTAGTTAAACCTCGACGAAGCCCAAAAAGTGCGAGCTATTCAAGAACCAAGTCTTGTATTTGGGGCATGTCGTTTCCAGCGAAGGTGTTTCGACGGAACCCGAGAAGATAAGGGTAATACGTGAGTGGCCTACGTCAACGAACGTAACAGAGGTACAGAGTTTCGTAGGGTTGGCGTCATATTGCAGGCGCTTCGTGAAATGATTCGCTGACATAGCCAGACCCCTGCATTGTCTTACTGTAACACAGAAAGTGGGATCGTTTAAATGGGACGATGGGTGTGAAACCCCATTCCGGAGGAGTCAAGGGACTGCTACAAGGGGCACCTATATTGGCCTACTCCAACCCCGCATAGGTTTACATCCTTGATACAGATGCTAGTAATCGCCTACCGACACCTATCTAGGACCGACCGCCTTTCAACACATAGGGTTACCGCTTATAGGCACTTTGTCTATCGAATCGTTGAATAAACCAGTTATAGTCTCGGGTACAATTTGGTGTAGTCTTGATGCAAGACCGAATTTACTGTTGGTTGCGCTAAGATAGTCTGGTTCCCGGACCAAACAACTCGAACACTAGACTGATTTTATGGTCCGGCAACCGCCAGTCCGCCATATTGAAACAGGAGGAATTCCTCCTTTTCCCGAAGGTTCCCGAAGTTACCCGAATGCACGTCCGGGTTATCGTTAATCGTCGGGTACGTTTCGTCAGTGTTTCGCCGCGTGTTTATTTACTATGATGCAGACAAGGTTTGAATTTGAATAATGGGCATGTGTAATATGTTAATGTTAATATATTAAATTGGTATTGGCCAAATATGTAATAACCCTTTGAAAATTAACGGTTATACGCTCCTAAAAATAAATGCATCACGTAATGCTTAGTGCTGTGTACGGTTGCCGGTCCTCATATTCAGTCGTTGTATGTGGAATATGTGGATCGGGAACCAGTCTAGCGCTGGGAGCACAAGTTTTATTTTATGACCACAATAGGAGGAATGTTTTCCATATGTTTCTCTAAGCTGTGCTGCGTTGGGGGAATAGTTTTACCTTATGTGTTATTACGAACCATTAGAAAGCTCCTTTTCTGCTTAATTCCAAAATACCAAAATCCAATGTTTGACAATTCCGACTTTACGCTCATTTTGTCCTGACAGGGCACATTTGTTCTTCAGGCCAAATCATGCAATGAGCCTAATGTATCCAAATTATCAGTTCAAAGGAAAAGTTAAATATGTACCTTTGCCACCAATATTCTCACCCAATAGTCTTCCCATCAGAGTTGTGAAGATGAAGGTCAGAGCATTTGTAATTGGTACTGCTAAGGAAAGCTCTGAAATGCATTAGAACATATACATTAGGCATGATTTAGAACACAGTCTTATTAGCTATTTTAAAGGGTAAAGTTTTTCTCACAATTTGCTTTATACTCAATTTTTTTTCGTCCAAAGAGGTAAAGACTGAAAATAAGGATAACCATTTGCTACTGGAAAGCTTTTGGAATGTTGCTTATTAAATCGTACTTTTTTTTCAGGGTGGGTGGGGTATGGTGGGGGTGGGATGGACGTGAGTATACTTGATACTAGTTGGGTAGTGGGTGTGTGAATGCTAGTATATCAGTGGGTTAAAGGGCCCCTTATTTAGGATTTTTATCAATGAAATCTATGCTTTAAAACCACTCTACTCAGTTAAAGTCATAAAAATCCTATTTGGAGCTTGCTTTGGGGGTTAAAACAAAGGTTTTTAGTTTTTATGCTAATGAAAATATGCATATTCATGACCAAGGTCACTATGTCACAAGAGGCAAATACAGGAAAATCACATTTAACTGTGCACAAAAGATTCCACTTTTTTCTCAATTTTCCTGAAACTTTTGTAATCCATGGCTGTTTGACTTTGTTCTACATGTTTCCTGTTGTAAGCCATGACAAAACTGGGGGTAGAAACTGCAGCAATTTGCCACAAATCCAACTTGAAGTCTTATGTTTTTTCTTAACTTTTCCCTTCTGTCTTCCTTATGTGATGCACTCCGAACAGCGCCCTCTGTCTGTGATTTATTGCAATGAAATCTTCAAAGTTGAAAAAGGCCACCTTTTATTGAATTTACATCCAAACGAACAAACGTATGTCTTGCTGAACAAGTAATCCGTCATTATGAAGCAAAGCTTAGGCACAAAGTTGTTTAGGATGTCACAGGCCCTTTAAACTAGTGCACCTCATCGGTACTTGTACAGTAAACTCCCATTATACCGCTCTACTAGGGACCAAACTAATGTTACCTTTCCAGAGAGCGCTACATCCAACTCATACACAATGTAAAGAGAGGTTGGTTGCCGGGGACTTTGAAAAAGGAGCTTTATATATGTACAATGTATATCAGGAAGATCTTTATCGCCGGGGAGCGTTATATGGAGAGTTACTGTGCGACACTTAGGAACTGTCTGTGCCTGTGGTGAAAAATCGTTTATCAAAGATTTTGCAGAAATATCCTGCTACGCCCCCTAAACCATACATTTTCAAGACATCTCACCTGCTGATGCTAGCGTCAAGTAAAAAAGTACTGATCCAGACTGATTCACAAGGAACGGCACAATATACTGCAACAAAGCAAAGATTGGTAACAAATGTCCATGTAAATCTCGGAGAGAATCATGTTTATTTATAATGACTCAATATGTACATGTACCACCAAAACGTGTTGATTTTATGCACCTTTCAATTGTTTCCTCCCGCCCCCCTCCCCCCACCCACCACCCCACCTAAGAGGTGGGGATTGTCACTTTTTGCGTGACAAAATCCCCACCCCTGGGGCAACATTTAGGTGACAAAAATCCCCACCCTCGGGTGCAAAACATGCACAAAAAATGCACAGAAAATGGGTCAAATGCCCCACCCTAGGGCATGAAAAACGTGACCAAACCCCCACCTAGGGGGTGGGGAAGCGCGGGGGGGGGGGGGGGGGGGGAGGCGGGGGGGGGGGGGGGGGGGGGGGCAGGGGTGGGGGAAATAATTGATAGGTGCATTAAGGGGAAGTGAATTTAAGAGTGAAAAAACATTCAACAATTTTCTTGAAAATACTTAAACAGCTAGAATCCCCCCATCCACATTTTTGTTAGTTTTCCTGTTTATCATGGAGGTTTATGTTTCTACAACGCGATTACAACGTGTTTTCCGCCAAAAACCAACAGTTTTTTGTTTAAAACGCAATTCAGTTCCGACCCTCTTCATCCGAAATTCTGAATCGCTTGAGGTCACTTGGTTTGTTTACAAACAGGGGCGTGACGTCATCCTGAGAAGAACTCAAAACAGCCTGTGTAGTATTGAATGGAAAACATACGAAGTGTACGTACATGTATGTTCATCATGCCTGTTTCGTCCTTGTAGTTCAAATTACAAACGTGAAAGATACTTTCTGTACTATGACAACAATTTATTGTTATCTTTTTGTGAAAAAATGAAATTGTGGCTCACAATGATGCTCTTTTGAAGTAAATTTCAGTGAATCGCGGCCGTTGGTTTTGACACGAACGGCCGTCTTGAAATTGAAAAAAAATTTTTAATTGGGTATGAATTTAGGAGTTAAATTCCACATCTTGTTATGAGCTGTAAACCACGAAACAGTGAAAGTTTGATGGAAAAAAAGACGACTGAGACAAAGTTATGATTTTTACTGAAGCAAAACACATGAGTGCCACAGAGGCAGTTGGCAAACGGTCGAGCGTTGTACTTGGTCAACTTCAAGTTGACTGTTGCACCAGCTCGACCGTTGTTAGCGACAAAATATCTATTTTGAGTTAAAACCACTTTCAAACAACAGACCAGCTGCAACAGATTTCAAAAATACCTTTGCTGCAAAAATTCATCAAGCGGTTGCTGTTTTATGCTTGTTAAATTGCGTCCAAGTTACGTGTGGAATCGTCAAATGAATGAAAATGAATAGACAGCTAGTTCAAAAATTGTGATGTGATGCATAGCCCCTATACGCGGGCACACACGGCAGCCTACCCGGTACAAGTTCGCCTATAAGTACACCTTCACGCGACTCATTTTTCTCATTCTTCGAAATAATAAAGAAAATGTTTCTGCTCTTTTTTTTTCCATAGTGTCTGATAAAACATACAACCACGCAACTACTGGGCATATCTCTGGCTTTTTGGACCAAACAAATTCTTCAAAAAACACCATCTAACAGAGACGGTTTTCCAAGTTTTTTGCGTGTAAACGTATGGAGCTAACAATCGTGTTGACTTCTCTTCTTCAGGATTGCGTCACGGGGTCACGCGCATATCATTAATACATAATGAGCGTTTCAGAAATCGCGAAAATCTCATTTTCGAAAAGCGCACTTTTGCTTGCAATTTATCCACTTAAAACCGACAATAAAAAAATAAAAAAATCCACGTCGGCAAGAGGGATGTTTGGACAATCGAAAAAAGCCTAACTGCTGGATTTTCCTTCAAGGGGGATTCTAGCTCTTTAAACCTTTTGGCCATGTTCCACATACTTAACACAGATCATATCTCAGTGGCGACCAGTAAACGGAATTCATACCTATACATGTATATCTCTAAGTGAGAAACTTATAGGCCCTATTTTTAGGCCCCATGTGTATTTTTTTCCGGTAAGAATTGAGAAGTTGATCATTGATATTTTTCTGTGTGACTCATCAAGTATCACTAATTAAAAGTGAGATTTCAAAACTCAAATTTATCAGTGGGAAAAAATATATTTTAGAAAACATAATTTGATTCAGCCAGTCTATTATGTTTTGTACATGTATAGGCTACAAGGTCTGAAGTCATGATCAACTACTCATATACATTATACAATACAATTCTTTCCAACATGCCATTTTCAAAAATCGAGGTTCACCTTCCAATTCAGAGCTAAAAATTTGAGCTCCGCTGCAAACTGTGCAATCTTCGTGTCCCTTTTAATATTTTCAATTCCTCGTCCACCATCTTTCATCAAAGGGTTTGTAGTGCCCCACAGGAATGCAACTAGGACAAGCCACACTGCATCTAGCATCATTTACTTCCACTTACTGCAAATCTGAGTAAAATCAAAAAGTTGGAAATAGTACTGTATGTTTGGCTGTGATCAAGTCTTATGTGTTGATAGACCTTAAAGCTTGCAAAGTTCACTGAAAATGAATCTTTTTCCGCGGGGCAACCTCCTCTCATCCTGGCTGTTATGCTTTTGCGTTCTGCCGGATGCGATGTTATGAGGTCCAGAGATGGGGGGCTGTTCCGGGCACGTAACCGTCCATGTTTCATTTCACAGTTTATTGTGGTGTATGCCCAGGCGTTACTGGCGTGACAATACTTGTGTTTGTGTCTTCTTGAGAAGTCCCTTTACAGTTCTAGATATAGTGAATCGGGAGTCCAGTACTGGTACTGCCGTTACCCGGCAAGGTTCGCACGTGTATGTGCGGCCGAGCCGTCATCCTGCTGCTGTACCCTTATAATTAGTTGCCGCCTGTTGGAATGTACGTTCCTTAATGATAAATCACTAAGACCAACCTCCTGTCTCTTTTTCCAAGGAAGTTTGCAGTGATGGATCTTGAATTAGCACGTCTTAATATTGACATTGTAACCTTGAGTAGTGATAGTGTGGTAGTGGTTCGATAAAGAAGCAAACATACATGCACTTTCTTCTGGAGTGGTTATCCTGAGAAAGGCCCATGCATGGCTGCCGCATTGCTGTGAGAAACTCACTTCTTTCAAGTATGGAACAGCACGTGTGTCTGTCTCCTTGTCTTATGAAATCTCGACTTTGTTTGAGAAGTGGATATCTCCATCATATCTGCACATGCCCCTACCTTAGCTGCCGACAGCATTTAAGCTCTGTAGTTATAGTCTTCCAGATTCCTCCTAATGAGACCATCATCTTAGCAGGAGAATGTAATGCACGCATATGTGATCCCAGCTAACCAACTAACGTCCCCAGTTAACGTTCTCCGAACGTTTGTTGAACGTCATGAAATAATGTTTTTGGAACGTCATTGTGTGGTTTTCTGGACGTCCTCCGAACGTTAGAAACGAACGTTACTAAAAACACGTTCAGAGGACGTTTGCAAAATATGCAATATTTTTGGTGCATTTGTCAATTGTACTTTATATACGACACCTTTATTTTGACGACACCTTTATTTTCAATGTGTAATTACATATCAACTAATCTCTTACCTGTTCCAGGGCTCTTGATACCAGTCACTTCCTCTTATGTAGTCATGGTTGGCAGACATTGGAAAAAAACATTTTTTCCCTATTATTTCTTAAAAATCTTACCTTTTTAGACTATAGATGGATTTGACATGTATACACAAAAGTACATAAATTTGAAATCAGGCAGTGCGTGGTTACACGTAAAGCTTAAAACAATGCATTTTTCGTGAAATGTACGGAAAAATGATCTCCGCGCGATCTGCTTTGTTAACAACGTTCTCAGAACGTTACACTGCAACGTTAGATTCTAACATCCGCAGAACGTCTCCTCGACGTTCAAAACGAACGTGACCAAAAAACGAACATTCTCCGAACGTCATTAAAAAACGTTCTTAGAACGTTTTAAATTCAAACGTCCATATAACGTCCCCTCGATGTAACTTCCACGAACGTTCGGGGAACGTCCCTTCGAAGTTCAAAACGAACGTGACCAAAAACGAACATTCAGTAAACGTTCACAGAACATTATGTGTTAGCTGGGATGTAGAATCTTGGAATGGTGTTATCGGCCCCCATGGCATTGATGGAATGAATTATAACGGCCAGCGATTACTGAAATTTTGTGGAAGTCATAGTCAGTGCATATGTAGTACATTGTACCTTCTTCGAAGGTTTCCTTGCTTCAAAAACAATGCACCCACGTTCTCGTAAATGGCATCAGCTTGACCATGGAAACATCTCCGAGATGCTATTCAATGCCGTAGCCTTCATTCTGCAACACAGACCACACATTGGTGTGTTGCAATAAAAATCACTATCAAGAAGCATCACACAGCACAGCCGAAGCCCATGCCTGCATTGATGTTTCCAGCACAAAGGATATTCCTGTCGTGTTGAAATTTATCAAAAGTCGTTATTGGTCGTGGTATGCGTCAGCAACCTGATTGGTTTAAGGATGGTGCAGACATCTTAGTTCCAGCTTTGGAGGCAAAACGTGCGGCAAGAAGAAAGGTGCGGAGGGGAGAGACCCAGTTTCTAGCCTAGGCCACTTCTTAAAACAGCCACAAAAAAACGCTTCAACACCTCACTCGTGCTGCATTGCGTCGCAACTGGTTAAAATCAAGTGATCGTATCCAGTTATGTGCAGATACAGGTGATCTACATGGCTTATATAATATAGTGAAATAAAGGAAGATATTGACCCGTCTCCTAATAAGTCAGCTTCTTTTTCTTTCATCAGATGATGCAATTATTACCGACCCCAGCAAACAGCTTGATCGATGGATGGCGCATTGCAGGAAGCTCACACTATTCTTGTGATACCGTTGTATCTCCGGAGGCCCTATAGTCGTTGCCATCCCTTACAACTCTCCATAACCTGGACATTAGTTCTCTCAACAACAACAACAAATCACTGCATGGGGACTGATGGGCTACCTCCTGAAGTGTTCAATGAGGTGGTTATACTCTCACAACGGAGCTTCATCGTTGGGAGCAATGCTGTATCCGGAGTACATGTACCCTGAAAGATTTAACATGATCACATAAAGAACAAAGGAAGCCGTCAGGATTGAATCTCCTTGCTAAGCATTGCTGGGAAAGTGTTTGCAAAAATTATCCTTACTCGCCTCTAGACACTCGCCAACTGGGTCCTTAAGGCCAGAGTGGTTTTCGGTATTTACGTTCAACAGTGGATATGGGCGCTCGAAGCAGTTACAAGAAAAGTGTATCATATTGAGCAACAGCGTCAGCTATAATGTTGTCTTTGTTGACTTAACCAAGTCATTTGACAGCGTGAGTCGATCAGAGCTCTATACAATCCTCCAGATAATCGGTTGTCCAGAAAAGCTGCTAGCTATAGTGGCAGCTTTCCATCAGAATATGGAAGCTACAATACAACACAATGATTAATCCCTGGTGTGAAGCAAGGATGTGTCCTACATGTAGCTCCAACTCTCTTTAGCATTTTTCTTTCTACTTTGCTCATCCGAGCTTATCCCGACTCCTCTGGGTCCTCTGGTATACTAATACACACTCGAAGCACTGGCAAATTGTTAGACCTTTATCTCGCCTTCACTCAAAGTCAAAAGTTAACCGAGTCTTGGTGAATTCATGAGCTATATATTGTATCGATGATGCAGCAATTGTTACTCATGCATACGGAAGCTGGCCTTCAGTCATCATATGCGACTATTTTGCCAAAGCATGCATGAATTTGGCCTGAAGATCAACCATGGGCAAGACGGTGGTTCTTTCTCAAGGAACATCCAGACCTCCCAGGATAGTCATTAACGGTTCTGCTCTTGAAGTATTTGACATACCGGTACTTGGGATCATTAGTATAAACGGACACCAACTCACGGAATGCCGAGATAAAGTATAGCCGCATCGGTAAAGCTTTGCGTTTGGTCGTCTTCCTTCAAGGGTTTGGAACAATCGCAACCTGAGCATGCCGAGAGTAAACCCCGAAGTCCGTGTCTACACTGCATGTGTTCCCTCTACGGCAGTGAGACGCATGGGTGACTCGGACCTACTATCGTCCTCAGGAACATCGGCTTTAATGCCTTTCACTTCCGATGCCTCGAGGCGGATCCGCTCCATCCTACGGCTTTCATGAAAAGACAGAGTCCCCAACATAAGGATCGTGCAGATATTCAGGGGCATCATACACGTAGGCCTACTACGCATTTCTCAGAGCTAGCTCGCCGTCTTCGTTGGACTGGTCACATTTGTAGACTGGGTGATGCAATATTAGCTGGCCTAAGACTCCCTAAAAACCTACTCTACAGTGCATGAGCTTACTGATTCCCCTCGTCCTGGTCGTCCAAAGCTTCGTTTTAAAGATGTGCTGAAACGAGATCTATACAAGCGTTTTAAAGATGTGCTGAAACGAGATCTACAATTAACATCTCTCTTTCTTCCTGAGAAGATGAAACGCAGTACCGTTCAGAGTGGCGGAATGCACGGAAATATTACCATGCACGGACACCCATATGGGACCCCACACAGGCTTTCCTTTTGTTTTACTGTCATGTCCCCCTGAAAATGCAAGCCAAATCATGAAAGCCGGTGCACTAGCTGCCATGCATGATGCAGTACAGGTAACGCGCAAGTGTCGCGGCATGGTCGCCAAGTCCTCGTGACCTCGCCATGAACAATGGCTGCTGATGAATAACGTACCTCACGGACCTGGGACCAATTTCATGGCGCTGCTAAGCACAAACATTTGCTTAGCACAGGATTTATTTGCTTTATTTTGCAAAAATGGGTTGCCTTCCAAAATTGTAAGTAACGTGTATTATTATTATTATTATTATTTATTTAGCCATTCCTGCAATACACAAAATAGGCAAGGAGCAACAAAAGTAAAAATTACTGTGATCCTAGGACTTGCTGCCCCAATTGAAATATGTATTGAAATATGGTACAATTAATAGGGGGCCTATATTCTCCTACTCTTGCGAAGAGCACAAGTTTACATGTAATTTTGGCTTGTAGTCCATTTTATAAAGGAAACAAATCCTGTGCTAAGTACATTTTTGTGCTTAGCAACGCCATGAAATTGGCCCCAGATGATTTTATGCCGACATTCACGTTACAGCAACGTGCAAAATATGCACCATGTCTACAGCTAGCAAAATGCAGTGCGCGCCATTCGCAACTTGCCTCCGCGCCACGTGTAAGCCAACCCATTTACAGTTATTAAGCCTGCAACGGGGTGAACTGCAGCATATGCACAAAACGATGTTACTGTTACCAACATGACAAGAATAGTCTTTCTAACACTGTTTATCGCCTCATAAGAACTATATTCGATTTATATATTGTTCACTCTATGGATTGGCCTTATTGTATAAAAAAACCTGTTAAATGATTGTGCATGTTTTTAATAGAAGTAGAATTTCAAAGTTGTACTATATATAAGTAAATTAATTATTATGTTTCTGGCTATCATATAATCCACCTTTTTGAGGGGTCGCAGAGGTCAATGGCAATTGGCTCAAAACATCTTGGCCGTCGGAAAAAGTACCGTTGCAAAAGCACAATAGGGACACGGTTCAGTGATTTTTAAGTGTGGAGCCATTGCCTAGGCAACAAAGAAGACGTATTCAAACTTATTTGTCCCGTTAAAGGGTGAATAGCTTCACAACACGCAAATACATTCATTCAAGATGGCGGCCCCCATGCTTCGGACGCAGACTGCAGCTGCTTTTCTCCGCCGCAGTTCTCGCGTATTGCTTGCCAGGTGCCCTACATTCCAGACACGATTTGCTTCGAACTTACTGGTGAACAGTGGAAACTACCCGTTCTTGCAAGAACTTGGCATCGAAGAGGAAAATGCAGGCGCTTTTTCTGGAAAATGGGGTGGGAAAGGAGAGGTAAACTTACCTAAACTGGTTCCCGGTCCACACATTCCACATTGCGCAGCATAGCACTAGTACTACAAAGTACTAGACCTACTTCCAAATACTGAAAGGCACCCAGGCCTGTTTTTTGCTGATATATGCTATACTGCTTCATCTGCTTGGCCATGGGTGACTTTCAAGATAAGCACTTTTTTCCCCCATCTAAATCGTCTTTTTACAGGAAATTGCAATTTTTGTTAAAATACAAATCTCTACACGTTCTACCATTGCTCTATGGTTCTACATACCTCCCTGACCGCAATATCCTCAAAAGTGGCGTACATTCGTCCTTAAAACCCAAATATTCCAAGAAAAATCTCGGACCTCGTGTTGCTTTCGTCTTCCAAGATTTGGCCGCCTCTGCGCGTCATGACGTCACGGCGAAATAGTATGGAAAGCCAAAAGGAGCATAACGTATTTGGAAAGCCAAAAGGAGCATAACGTATGGCAAGCCAAAAGGTCATAAGTACTCATAAGGCTCTTCAAACTCAATGTTATCAGGTTAATGTTTCCTGTAACCAGGTAACATTTTTGTCAAGCCCAAATGAGGCAACTATTTCATTATTCATTATTCATTATTTTGTAGCATTTCATTATTTGCAAAATAACGGCTATTTGATCAAAACATAGCGCGCTCTATACCCTCTGATACTGATAGTGTGTTAAAACACAACCTACTTTTAGAAGGCTAAAAGTGTTTTTTTTAACGTTTATATTGGGACGTTATCATTTTCTAGTACACACTTTTAGCCCCATACCAATTTAACCCCATTCGCTACCTTGCATTTTGCTGCACGCGGCAAGATGGCCGCTGTATCCCAAACTATAGTTCACCAATACAGTCAAAATTAAACATTGAAAAACTTATCATGGAATTACCTGGAATCTTCAGAATGTTGTACCGTGGTCCGTTTTACCCGATGATTCTTCTAAACAGAAAAAAACTACCGGTAGTCCAACGTAATTTTTCTTGACATTTTCGAGCACTCTCGGGAGAAGAGCGACATTTACCACGTGTGTAGAGATGATCAGTCAGGCCCCAGATATCCCGCCCTCTTGTGGTCATCTCATTGTATGACGTCACTAGCAGTACAATGATCTTTTGTTCGTCTGTAACACGGCTGTTGTCCCGAGTGTGCTCAAAAATGTCAAGAAAAATTACGTTGGACTAGTTTTTTTCTGTTTAGAAGAATCATTGGGTAAAACGGACCACGGTATAACATTCTGAAGATTCCAGGTAATTCCATGATAAGTTTTTCAATGTTTAATTTTGACTGTATTGGTGAACTATAGTTTGGGATACGGCGGCCATCTTGCCGCGTGCAGCAAAATGTAACGTAGCGAATGGGGTTAAATTGGTATGGGGCTAAAAGTGTTACTAGAAAATGATAACGTCCCAATATAAACATAACAAAAAACACTTTTAGCCTTCTAAAAGTAGCGGCTGTGGTGGCTCTCTCTACAGTTGTTTGTACTTCAAAGCACACAAAATTGCCAAAAGCTTGACAAATTTCGCGAGCCAAGCATTTGGCCAGGTCAACGGCTGCTTTGGACATGTTGGAGTTTTGTGAAGATCCAACATAGGCGGATATTGGTACAACATGATTAACACTGTCGTTACCGAGTTCGACAATTGACTTAAATAACTGCAACAAAGTCCACGTTTGAGACACAGTCGTGATAGTCCATGGCATCTTGGTTACACCCCTTTCCTGTATCTTCACTGACACAAACATTTTATCTGTCTCGCATCATTCAACCTTCTCCAAAACACGACAAACGATGCGATTCTACGCGTCGACAGTAGTATAAAGCTAGCCGCAGTCAACTAAAGTGTCAGTAGGCCTACGTACGATGGCGCATTGTGGTTTGCGCCCTTGCTAACGATAAATACAATCGCCCATGTGTAGTTTGTGTAGTTCTAGGCTACCACTCGCAGCAGGGTCTTTCCACACTAATGGGCCTATTTGAAAGATAAGTCAATAATTCCTTTCAAATGTCTTCAGTTTATCTCAAACTTAAATAAATTTCCTTGTACTATTGTTAGGAGATAACTTTTGCCCAAAAAGGTAAGAAATTGCGGCCACAACATACATTTCTGAAAAGCTTGTGTACAAATTTTCCTATTACGTATGTAACGTGGACAGACCAATTTGTGACATTTTTTTCTGTCTTTGTTACATACGTAATACGAAAATTTGTGCACAGGGTTTTCAGAAATGTATGTTGTAGGACTATTTTTCTTACTCCTTGGGGTAAAAGTTATTTCCTCGGTTTAACTGGATAATGTAAAGATAAAATTAAGACATTTGAAGTGAACTCGGACCTAAGATCTTGTATGTCACAGAAATGTACCCATTACTGTGGAAAGACCCACCTACAAACCACCGATCTAATAACTACGATAGAGCGGACGGTTGTGTTTTTGTACAGCAGCGTGCCGGGTTTGCGCGTACATGTATGTACGTACGTACATGTACGTACATGTACGTACGTTCAGGGTTTTGCACACCGGGTGCATGCACAAAAATGGCAGCGCTACATGTATGTCTTCTCCAGGAATTTATTGTAAACCACTGTTACAAACGTTCACGTGCCGCCAGCCGCGCCAATACTCTGCTTCTGGGGTATATTTTTTGATGGAGGAAGAACATTATGTTAACATTTTTTTGGCGGGAGGACGAGAATGAGCAATGTGAAATTCGAGCGCTGATTTTAAGAATCCAACCAAAATGGCAGGTGAAAAAAATTAATAACTTAATATTTTGGGGGAAAGTACAAAATAATGAATTGTTTTAGGATTTTGGCATCTCAAACGCAGCCGAAAAATCCAAACGCGGGCGGGTTACGGGAAACATAACATTGTGTTTGAAGAGCCTAACGTACATTTTCTGGTCGCCGTAAGGTCGTGGATGGTCGCCGTCCAGTCTGACGGGGGTATGATTAGATGATAGCACATACCCGTTGTGATTATTTTCGAACGCGTTGCCGCAATACGTTATGAGTAATTATGACCTTTTGGCTTGCCATATACGTTATGACCTTTTGGCAATTGCCATATATACATTGTACGTTATGAACTTTTGGCTTGCCATACTATTTCGCCGTGACGTCATTACGCGCAGAGGCGGCCAAATCTTAAAAGATGGAAGACGAAAGCAACACGAGGTCCGAGATTTTTCTTGGAATATTTGGGTTTTAAGGACGAATGTGACCACTTTTGAGGATATTATGTAGAACGTGTAGGGATTTGTATTTTAACAAAAATTGCAATTTCCTTTAAAAATATTTTGATGGCCAAGCAGAAGCAGCATAGCATACACGATGTATATCAGCAAAAAACAGGCATGGGTGCCTTTCAGTATTTGGAAGTATACTAGACCGTGTACATTGTACACTACCGCTGGGTGACTAGTAGCCTTTCGTCAAGGCTTTATGGCTTTGGGGTGATGGGATAAGCATAAGCGGGCGTCTTGACACATGCTTGAGCAGAGTGTATAAATAAAGGCTGGGTGAACGTCAGGCCTTCTGTCTTGCCATAACGCCTTTTACAAACTGTCTCCTGCTACATTATTCATTACATGCAAGAAGTTGACCCGAACGTGCAACGTCACAACATCATTACCCACGCCACGCTACACGTAAACATTTTGAAAACGGAATCGAAAACAAACTGTCAACTGAGCCAATGAGCGCTAGGTACTTTTAGAAGGCTAAAAGTGTTTTTCTGACGTTTACATTGGGACGTAATCATTTTTTATAACACTTTTAGCCCCTTACCAATATAACCCCATTCGCTATCTTGAATTTTCCTGCCAACCAAGATGGCCGCCGTACTCCAAACTAAAATTTTACCTTACAGTCAAAATTAAACATTAAAAAACTTACCATGGAAGTCCCCGGAGTCTCCATAATGTTGTACCGTGGTCCGTTTTCCCCGATGATTCTTCTAAACAGGAAAAAAACTAGTCCAGCGTAATTTTTCTTGACATTTTCGAGCAAACTCGGGAGAAGAGCCATGATTTACCACGTGTTTAGATATAAAAAATCACGGTCCAGATAGCCCGCCCTCTTGTGGTCATCTCATTGTACTGCAGTGATGTCATACAATGATATGACCACAAGAGGGCGGGCTATCTGGACCGTGATTGTTCATCTCTAAACACGTGGTAAATCATGGCTCTTCTCCCGAGTTTGCGCGAAAATGTCAAGACAAATTACGTTGGACTACAGTAGTTTTTTTCCTGTTTAGAAGAATCATCGGGGAAAACGTACCACGGTACAACATTCTGGAGACTCCAGGGACTTCCATGGTAAGTTTTTCAATGTTTAATTTTGACTGTTTGGAGTACGGCGGCCATCTTGGTCGTGCAGGAAAATTCAATATAGCGAATGGGGTTAAATTGGTAAGGGGCTGAAAGTATAAAAAATGATAACGTTCCAATGTAAACGTCAGAAAAACACTTTTAGCCTTCTAAAAGTAAGCGCTAGGTACTTGTTTTGCACGCGCGCGTGTGATGCAAGTCATGTACCGGTACAGTTCACACAGGACAAATTGGCCAATCACATGGCTTGCGGCGTTATGGCCTCGTTCATTACCAACGTAGGTACGGCACTTACATTTACTTCCAAAAAAACCCATTGAGCTTCATGTAAATACATGTACATTTATATTTGACACAAATTGTTTATTACATCAACATTTTATACGGAACAAATATAATTCCCATTTAATTTAATTTATTTACTGTTTCATTTACCCAGTGAATTCAAAAGCGTAAGGCTACCCCCCTTGTTTGTAGGAGCTCACGGCGTAATTTGCATAGGGTGACCTGCACGTGACTGGCTGATTTCTGCTACCACCAGTGGTAGCAAAAATAAAGAAAAACATAAGAATTGCCTGTCAGTTCGAAAAAGGCCAAGTGAATAACCCACTCTGCGCGTGTAGACTCTGCTCAAGTCACCAAATCGCCCAAATTCACGAGGCCTTGACAAAAGGCTAAGTGACTAGTGGATTTTGCTACTCGAGGTATTTGTTTAGTTTATGTCACAACTGGAATCGATAGCTTGGATGATTTTGAAATACCTTTTCCATTGACATTTCCGTCGCAAATGTTGCATTTTCATGAAAATTCTGTGTTTTTGTCACGCCCGCCTCCATACAAAAGTGTGTGAAACTGCTGCCGGCTGAGGCAGTGTGTGAAGCGCTCGAAGGGAAAGGGCGTGCGCGTGATGATCCGTTTGGTTACTGACCGGCCGCTTTGCGTGCAATCTTATGCAATATTTTTTCCGTGATTTTTCTCTAAAAATAAGCCTTTGCGACCGAAATATATACAAAAATTTAAGTATTCATATTCTAAAATCATCCAAGCTATCGATTCCAATAATTACTTTCGTCAAATTCCAGTTGTGACATAAACTAAAAAAATACCAAAATGGAATCTTTAAGCAAGTCTTTTTACTGGAAATTGCAATTTTTGGGTAAAATCAAAATCTCTACACGTTCTACATACCTCCCTGGCCGTAATACTCTAAAAACTTCGTTTTTCTCAGTTTGACTATCAAATTCACATCGCTCCACGCAGGACCTGAAACTGCCTCGTGTTTCAACATAAATCTGAGAATTTGTTCTTGGATAATTTGCATACAATCATAGAGTCCTGCCTCTGCGCTATGGCGCTCGCGTATCAAAGTTAAGCACGTACCATTTTTGGATAAGGGGGGATTTGTTTTAGTGCGCCACCGTGCGGTCAAAGAAGGGAGAATTCACTCCAAATTACCACCAAATGGCTTTTTGTCAAAGCGACCCGCATGACAACTTTACGAGTGAAAAGTCATGAGGACGACGTCCAACCTGGCAGGTTGGACGTCGTCTTTACTGCATTTCGAGTGACGTCCAGGTTACGATGTCTCTAGATACACTGTAGGGGGTTTGAAACTTGCACATAATTTGAGCTATTTTACCGCAATGCGCCTAGTCCATGGCCTACATGTAGTCCAGTTAGTTGAGAGGCACGCGCGGCCGGCATGCGTACGCGCGCGGTGAGAACAAAACAAGCTGAACATACGTGAACTTGACTTGAGCTGCATAGCCCATCAGTAGGGATTTTTTGTGCACAAAAATATAGCAAATTAGCGTGACTTTTCGCCATTTTCCTCCGGATTACGCAGTTTGGTGATGCGTAAAGGGTTTCTAAACCCGGCAATCCCAGAGATTACATGTACCGGTAGGACACGTGAACTTTGTTAGCACATCACCGGCCTCCAGCACAAGGTAGAAATATTGAATGTTTTCGTTACAAAAATGTTCTCCCTGTTTTTGGAACTTCCTACCCTGGACTCTGTCCCCATACCGGCATGTCCATGCGGTACGGAGTCCAACCTGGGCTATGCTGCCCCAATTTTGTTTCATAGGCTACATGGTAAACTTCAGCAAGGATTATTTCGTATTTCCCTCTAGTCCTAAAAAAAACTAGCTCGATAATGTACACGTACATGTACTGTACCGGTATGTACACGTAGTATGTACTTTTTAATAATGAAAAAGAAACGGTCTTGCTTAGCATGATTAGACGGCATACACATGTAAGTTTGCCATAATTCTCCTTCAACCCGTGCATACACATGTATACTGTACATTGTACAATGTAGCTACATGTACTGTCACATAATGTAACATAGCATGTATTAATCGCGAGTAATCGCGAATTACGAGTAGCGCAATGAAACAGTTCATTGAACCGGGTGGGGGCGGCATGCAGATGACACGTGGAGATCTGCAGTCGTTGTACTAGATCGTTGTGGTTCAAAACATGCTTGTTGACCTTCGGCTAGCACTAAAGGCCACAATGAATTGAAATAGTCGGCATACACAAAAAATAAGTCACCTGCACACAAGTCGCCTTTTAAGTGTGCTGAGAAACGGGCCTGTTACCCCCGGTACAGTGTTACAATATAGCGACTAATCGCGAGTATGTAACGGTACTCGCGGCGCTACGATTAATCAAGTACCGGGGGTAGTTTAAAAATGATAGTCGTGAGTACGAGTACCGGTACCGTTTACTACTCGCGATTAATCAAAGCGGGAATCTTCGAAGTGTGTTTTATCATGGTAAAGTTGTATTTTCTGACGCCCTGACCGGACTAGATAAATATCATTGTAAAACGATCAACTTTCGACTAGAAAATTAGGTTAGTTTTAAAACTAGTGTAAGGTTTTAGCCAACATCAGAAGGTAGAAAATTTAGTAATTTTTAAGAACGTATATTGGAAGCAACGTACACTATGACGTCGCGTTCGCACACACGGCGACGCGGCTCATTCGAACTAGGCCGGGCTGGCGCTGGCCCGCATTCGTAATCAGGCTGTGAACACGGGTCCGGGCACGTGAAAAAGTCGCACGTGAAGGTGGGTCGAGGGGGTCGTGGGGGTCGAGAGGGTTTTAGAACAACCCGAAAAATTCTACCATTCTGAAAGTATAGGACCCTATAGAATATACTTTCAGTAAAAAGCAGGGCCTATACCATGTATACTTTCAGCTATTTGGAAGTACGTACCGGTACGGTAGGGGTGTTAGGGGGAGTCACTTTGTGTGTATCGTGCTGGGTACATATATCGTGTACATTTGGACACATTGGTGCGGACATAATGGTTTTGAACACAATGGTGCAGACAATGTGTTTCGGACAAAATAGGCCTGGGGTGGACATAGGGGCTTTTTTGACATAATGGTGCGGACATAATGGTTTTTGAGGACACAATATACATGTAGTGTGACATAATATTTATTTTTCCCGGACACAATGGTACATGTATGGACATATAATACACATTGCAACCTAAATTATAGTGCCGGAGGTTCGGCAGTACATGTACGTAGCCCAAATTTAGCCGGCTTTAAAATTTCCACAATTGCTATAATCTTCACCTACTTAAAGGTACACACCGGCCTGCCGTTTACATGATTTAGTGATTTAGCATCACTGACAATAATTTGTTGATGGTCGTTGTGACAAAAAAATAATCAAAATGTCACGTACTTGTATGTAAAAATGTTTAAAATTAACAAAAGAGGCCCATATTGGGCTATATATATGCTTTACCAGCCGGCCACCGCTGTATACCATGTGTTTGTAAATAAATGTTGCGTTCGATATGGGCCGACATGTGTTTGAACCTCGTTTTCTCTGACTAATCACACCTTGCATGATCCTCCAAGGTCAGCGCTGACTCGCGGAAGGTACTCGAACGCAGTGGTTTCTTGCGCGTTTGCTATGCATAGTGCTTTTTTCTTCGGATATTATTTGTATCTCCACAAATTCGCGAAAATCTGAGAGATTCTCTTGTCCATATCAACCCCCAGAAACCCTTCTCAACTCTTTCCCTTAAAAATGTCTGAGTGTTTCTGGAGAAAATCCTCAAATTACTCCTCGATCGCCACAATTAGTAGTATACAAAAGGGGGTTATTGACACAAGCATTAAAAATCAACACGCATAGGTCTCCCCCTTTTGCATCACTCGGGCATGCCCGGGTGATTTTTAATTAGTGAACAACTTTAAGGTCATCGACTTCTTGGAAAACACGCCGTGTATGTGTCAAGAAAAATGACATTTAAAAAAATGAAAAGTATATAAGCTTATAAATATTATATATCAATTATATAAAATGGAAAGTGGACACAGGCTGGCGGGTTATTCGAGATTGAAAAAAAAAACGCCTCCACCAATTTATTAGTGATGAAAACTTGCCGGTGGTAATTGACGTCGAAGATAAAATCAGAACGAGAAAACAATTACTAAAAACGATTAAACAATATGCCGATGATTTAAAAATATTAGAGGTAAAACAAAACAGAATCTGCTATCGCTCATTGACAAATATAACGTAAATAAGGGCGAAGCTACTGGTAAAAATAACAAGTATACGAAGAAAGATTATTTAGAGTCGATAAGAAATTACTGGCAACCAATCCACCGTGAAAACAAAGCCAGTCGATTTTGAAGGGGTAATACCTCACAGATTTGCCAACGTGATTACGAAATACAAATATAAATACGAAATATAAATAGACCTAGAGAATGTAGATTACATCAATTTTTTCAAAGACGACAAAAATAAAATTAGAAATAAAATGGTCGAAATGATACACAACAAACCGAATTACAATTTTCAGTTGGGTTTAAGGGTAACGCTAAAACGAGTGACAACGCAAGGCGAAATTGAAGAAAAAGAAATCACATTCCGTACAAGAAATGAACTAGTTTTAAATAATAGCGACATCAACTCGGCGTTGAATAGTAATAAAGAGAATTTAAAGGTAAAACTAGAAGAATTTCAGACAGAAAAAAGTGGGTGGACGGTGATTATTAAAGTTAAACACTCTGTATATAAACTTTACGGAATACAGGGCGATTAGAAGAAGCTCGAATTACCGGAGTATATAAGAAATAAAAAGGCTGTGGTCAACGTGAAAAACGATGACGATATGTGTATCATTTGGTCACTTAGAGTAGCACTAGGAAATGGCAAAGAGGTCTACTCGTGCGAAAATTGTCAAAAAGAAACGCAGTCCTTTTCTAAGGTGAGAGACCACTGCCATATAACCGGTAAATTTAGGGGCGTGGCACACAACGCGTGTAATCTGAAACTTGCCATCAAACCAAAAATAACTAAAATACCCGTCTTCTTTCATAATTTGGAAAATTACGACGCGCATTTGATCATGCAGGGCATATCGAATTTCAGCGGAGACATATTTTGTATACCAAAGACTTCAGAAAGATACATTTCATTTTCACTAGGGCAACTGAGATTTGTCGACTCGTTTCACTTTTTAGCGAGCTCGCTAGATAAATTGAGTAAAATATGCCCTAGCGAGCAATTTAACTTAGTTAAAACGCTGACCCAAGACGAAGAAAAATTTAAGTTGATCTTGAAAAAGGGGGTTTACCCATATGAGTACATGAATTGTTTTGAACAATTTAAAGAGACCAAATTACCACAAAAATGCAAATTTTGTAGCAAGTTGAACAACGTATCCGACGAAGATTACCAGCACGCTCAAAGAGTCTGGCAAGAGTTTGGAATCGCCGTTAACGGCGAATACCACGATCTATACGTACAGACGGACACGTTATTATTGGCGGATATTTTCCAGAATTTTAGGTCCGCTTGCCTAGAGCACTTTAACAAATTTTTTTCGACGCCACAGGTGGTTGTAGCGCAGTAAACGGCGAAATTTATCTGATTTTGATAAAACGTCGGCGGATGGTGTAAAAATATGTTAAAGTCATTTAGGTTTTTTATGTCGGGTAGTTTATACTTGTTGAAAATTTCCGCTAAATGAGCGGTAAAGCGTTCGCAAGACTGCTAGTCGACGATTATATTTAAATTCGATATCGATAAAGGTGACAAATCCATATTAGTTTATTATTATAATAATAAATGGTTATTTACACTTTTCTCGTCACCGGTAAAAATCAAACGTTTTGGCGGTGCCAAAAAGAATAAACTATTGAGCTTGAGTGTATATTTTACCATATTAACAAAGAAAGATCGTTCATTTGGGGGCAATATAGTTTTGAAAACTTGGCGGGTGGTAGAAGAATTGTTAGACAAAATCGCGGGACCATGAAAATAAAAAAGGGGTGGTATACCTTTCAACGTTTAGTTGATGTAATTAACGCGTACAATTTTGATTGGTTAAAGTTAGAAGCATTAGAAAACAATGACTTAAAAATAGAACTAGAAAGCTTCTTTTTTAAAGATTTTTACACAAATTGCTCATATATGACCGGCCTTTTTATTTATTCAACCGAATTAACTTCGGATACATATATTCCACAATCTAGCGTTGACCAAGACTTGTACGATCTCAGTTTAACGGCAGTAAATCCTTTAATTATAACACCAACATTTACTAAAACAGCCGGTGCCATAAACATTTATTGTAAACAGATTAATACACAAAATAACTTTTATAACGGTGGAAACAGCACTTTATAGTCTACCAACATCGTTTTTAAACGACAAATTATGGTCGGGTTATATCTAATAACTACCCAGACAACGGTGGAGTTCCTTTGATAAATGGTATAATCAACGAGATTGAGTTTGACATAAAAGACTGTTACGTCTGCGAACTCTTGTCGCACCAAATTGAAATTGATTTATGCGTCGTGATTTAATAAAAAAGCTAAATAATTAATACTAAATTAGTATTAATAAAATTATACACACTGACACTTTTCTTGTCGATAAGCCAGATAAAACGTTTCAATTGCATAGCCCTGTAGACATCTCGAGTGAAAAGAAGATAAAGTTATTGAGCGCGAGCATGCCATTGAGATTTTTCAACGTTAGAGACATTACCAATATTGAATGGGCGAGCATAAACCCAGGTGCCAATAAGAAAACAAATGTAGAAAAACACTCCATTGACTATACAAGGGCGATTATATCATTAAAGTATTGAAAGCGTTTAGTTTTACGTGGTTAAATTGAAGCATTATCGCGAAAGCAATAACATTTATACCAATATAACCGATGAAAGACGTACCATCAGATTTAATAAATTCGGTGAGTTATTGGGTTTACCTAGAGGTTGGCTAAAACCAAGACACGCATACATCACTAACCCAGTAACGTCTACGGATACCATAGGGTCTATAATGATTTATTGCAATCGGGTTTCGATAAACAAAAACTTTTACAACGGAAAACCTAGTACCTTTCTAGGCACTTTACCTCTGAGCGGCGTAAATAGCGATTATTATATTGAAGTCGTTGATAAAGAGTACGTCGCAAACCCCGGTGTTAATTTGAATAACGGCGTAATCAAGTTAAATTTGAAGGTTAGAGATTGTAACAAATGCTTTATCATAGACGATAATCTAAAACTAGTTTTAAATATTGAAATTATTTAGTCTTTAAATTTAATAAAGTAAAATGGAAGCGAGATTGCCTGAACCGAGAGAGAAAAATTTATTCCAAACTACCTGTAGTTGAATCGCTCGTAATACTACCAGCGTTAAAAACTCATGTTGAAGTACACGTAGATAATATGGATTATCAAAAATTGACGGCGTTAAGAGAGAAATTGTTAAAGAAAGAGATACATGTAAGAGAGAAGGACTTTATAACAAGTATAAAAAGTTCAACGCTGTATTGACGTGGGGTGAAACTTTTGCCGAAGCCATGCACTTCCGCAGTGAGCGGAGCGGTTGGCATAGCGGCGATTGAGGGTATCATAACAACGCCTTTAGAATTTATATTTCAAAGATCCGCCCTCAGCACCGTAGCGTGCGCTCTAGAATTAATGTACTTTAGTTGTAAAATAAAGGCAAAGTCTAAGAAGCACGACGAAATCAGAGTGCTAGCCATGTCCAGATTAAACACCATAGAAGATCTAATTAGCTCAGCCATAAACGACGGTAAAATTAGTCACGCAGAATTTACTCTAATTATTAACGAGCTAACCAAATTTCACGAGATGTCCGACACCTTGAAGAGGAAATATAGATCTAAAGAGAATAAAAGCATGGACGAAACTGAAGTCGAAAAGCGAGTTTCAGAAAGATTAGCTAAAGAAAAAAAGGACCTTATTGGGAAACTTTTTAATTCAAATTCACAATAGACGTAACAAAAAGTCGGCTGATCTCTGAAGATTTGTTAGACTACCGGTACGGTAGCACCCACGGCACCATTTTTAGAAGGCTCTTTCTATAAATTTGGGGTCCAATGTTGGTGTCCGCCGTTACATTTTACATCTTGTTTTTGTAAATTCAGGACACTATTCTTTAAATACTTTCCATCTCAAAGAGTGAGTGCGTAAAGTACAATTCATACAAAATGGTTTAAAAGCCATTTTAATGATTTTTGTACAAGAAATAACACATACATGTATCAGGTGTAACGGGGGACACTAAATGTCACACTTTTGGACCCCTAATTTATAGAAAGACCCAGAAGATGGATTTTACTCACTTTCTTCATGTTCTTACGTTTGATAGTTGGGTCTTTCCACACTAATGGGCCTATTTGAAAGATAAGTCAATAATTCCTTTCAAATGTCTTCAGTATATCTCAAACTTAAATAAATTTCCTTGTACTATTGTTAGGAGATAACTTTTGCCCAAAAAGGTAAGAAATTGCGGCCACAACATACATTTCTGAAAAGCTTGTGTACAAATTTTCCTATTACGTATGTAACGTGGACAGACCAATTTGTGACATTTTTTTCTGTCTTTGTTACATACGTAATACGAAAATTTGTGCACAGGGTTTTCAGAAATGTATGTTGTAGGACTATTTTTCTTACTCCTTGGGGTAAAAGTTATTTCCTCGGTTTAACTGGATAATGTAAAGATAAAATTAAGACATTTGAAGTGAACTCGGACCTAAGATCTTGTATGTCACAGAAATGTACCCATTACTGTGGAAAGACCCAGTTGCGATTTGATTTTTCACTTAAGTTGCCTTTTAACAAGCTAAAACGCAATTCGATTTTAACGTGCCCTATAGCGTTATTTAATCGTTCAATCGTCACTAGGTCATCTTTTTTCTTGGTATACTGCAGTCTTGCGGGACAATCTTTGTAATAACAATATTCGTAATCTTCGGTTAACCCACGTAAAAAGTCTATGAAATGTTCCGGTTCAAATGTGCCGTATTTTTTATCTTCTTGACGACATTTATGGGTCTATTGCTTGATTTATTGTGTCCATAGATCCACACATAGACAACAATCATGCCGCCTTTTGTTATGGTTACAAATTTGTGATCCGTGACATATACATTGGTATCCTATTCTACCGTGTTCGCAGATATCCTTTCCGTTACAATCAATGCCCCTGTACATTATGTTTTTCATGATTGCATTTATTTAAATTTTGTTTTCTTTTATTGCACTTGATGCAGCCTGAGCATCGCAAACCATTGAATTTTATCTTAAATTAACTCTGCAGTTAATAAACTCTGCAGCATGTACAAAATTTTGTTTCATGTCCACTTTCCATTTCATATAATTTATATATAATATTTATAAGCTTATATACTTTTCATTTGTTTATAAATGTCATTTTTCTTGACACATACACGGCGTGTTTTCCAAGAAGTTGATGACCTTGAATTTGTTTACTAATTAAAAATCTCTCGGGCATGCCCGAGTGATGCAAAAGGGGGAGACCCATGCGAGTCGATTTTAAATGCTTGTGTCAATAACCCCCTTTTGTATACTACTCAATTTGTTTTTTCTGTCAAATTTGCACATTGTACTGATTGATAATGCAGGCCCGTAACCAGGGGGGGGATCGGGGGGGATCGGACGGATCGGACGATCCCCCCCCGCGGAACAGGGAGTTCCGCTCTACAAAATAGAAATTCAATAATTCGAATAATTCAATTTTTCGTCGCACAAAATAGCCAGTTGGATATTGAGAATAAATCTACTTATCCATGCATTCTTCGTTATGTATGCAATGTTACATGTATGTATAGCCGGCATTTTACTGTTTCAAAACTTGTGCCTGACGGCACTATTCGATCCCCCCCGAAAAACTCGCTGGTTACGGGCATGTAATGTCTCATATTCTTACCGATCATTTGAAACTACATGTATTCCAGATTGGCTGAACGATACGGTGATGAATACGCTATAGTACTAATTAAGGAAATCGGCATGATGTGAAAAAGTTGTTTATGTTCATTGTATGTGTAAATGCCCCGGGTACACACACCACAATTTATATTGTAAAAAAAATTAAAGAAAATGTCACCTGGGGCCAATTTCACAAAGCGCTACGATCTTTCGTAAACACCAGTTGCAATGGGCAATTACATGTACATGTACCACCGCAACGTGTATCTCGAGTAACGTGCATTTTGAGTTACGACATTTACGAAGGATCTACGTACGGCGCTTCGTGAAATCGACCCCAGCAGCCGATTTCACGAAACTTTACGCAATTGCGTAAGTCCACTTATGCCATAAGTTATTGCGTAACTTGCGCAATAAGTTAATAAGCGTTTCACGAAAGATGCGCCACATCAGGATGTGGCGCAACTCGCCGACTTACGCCATAAAATGTGGCGTAACTTGCGCAATGGTTTTTGGTGGCGTAAGTTGGAAAAATGTGTCGTAGGACAGTGGAAAATGGCGATAATGCAGCTAGCTACACGTGCTTATTTACCGCATCGTCAACGAACTGAACCCCAGCCTTCCGTTTGTAGAAAACGGCCTTTATCGGTGAAATCTGCGACTCGACGCATTATGACTCGCGACGGCAGCCATGATGACCGTGCAAAATTTGTGAAAAACAAAAACTTAACGACGTATGTTTTATGTACGACTATTTTATCAAGCGCAAGCATCAAATAGTCGTTGATAAACTAGAAATTAGCCTCGTCCTAGAAGTTACAAGTGCTAAAGTGAACAAATAAACGTTGCGCAGCTAAGAAGAGTTTCGTGAAATCGATTTTAAGTAGTTGCGCAGCTACGGCATAACTTTATGGCGTAAGTCTTGCGCCATAACCGTTTATGGCGCAAGTTACGCACTGTTTCGTGAAATCGACCCCTGGTCCCACAGTGGAATAATACCCATTTAGGTTTGGTTTTAGAGGGTACTGCTTCTAACTCTGCATTGTTTTGAATATATATTCTGTTTAAATTTCCTTTTCAGCTACTCACATCCTACAGCCCAATTAACGGGGATCCTATTGCTACAGTCCGACAGGTTAGTCTCCTCTTTTGTGTTTAAGAAATAGGTTGGCGTAGCCTCACCTTCCACCTCTGTAGCCTTTTGGCAAGGCCTCATGGGTTTTGGGTTATAGTAAAGTGTGGGGCGTCTTGAGAGGAGTCTACAAAGGCTTGGCGAACGTTACGCCTTCTGTCTTGCACATAAGGCCTTTTTCGAACTACCTACAAATGTACATGTACTGCTACATTATTCATTACAGTATAGACCCGTACGTGCGACGCCACAACAACATTACCCACGCACCACTCTTACATGTAAACATTTTAAAACCAGATCGAAAACAGTCAACTGAGCTACAATTTATTATTTACACAAAAAAACCCAAACAGAATTATTTCCCCGCTCATCCCACTCCTCCCCCAAATCTCTGAGATACCCACAACATGGTTGAAAACCATGGGAAACGTTTTGTGCATTTTCATCACCTGGCAAAAGTGTTCCCGACGCGTTTTGTTGGGATCCAGCGCCTGTTCCCGCGGCCTGTTACCGACAGGAACGGAGCTGTGTTCTCATTGGGAACGCCGTTCCGTTCCAAGAGGAACGTTCCGAGCGTTCCGACTTTTGAGACGCTCCCTAAAAGAGCTTATCCAGATTTTCTAGAAATTTGTTCTCAATCTGACTTGCATGTAACAATCATATAAAATACATGTACAGGTACCTCCCAAAAATAATATTCATGACAAGAAAACAAAAAAATACAAATTATTTAACAAAAGGTGAACATTTTAGAGTACATTGTAAGTTAACGTCCTGATCGCATGTAGTGACACAAATCGACATCGCACTGTTTCGCTTCCATACCATGCAGAACTCGAAATCGGACTGACATACATGTACATGTACCAGTACATGTAACTAAAGATGGTTTTTCCGACTGTATTTCATAGTGCTTATAATAGTAACTTGTATGTGTTCACTCACATTGGAACCTCCGTGCAAAATATCCAAATGCACAGGATACGTATTTCGACTAGAAAAAGACTTTTAATGACCCATTTTTGAACTGACATTGAAACGAACTCGTGCGGACTTGCTTGTACCCAAACGCGAGTAGACTGGTTCCCGCTCCACATATTCCACATACAACGAATAAATATCATATTCATTCGTTGTATGTCATGTATGTGGAATATGAAGAGCGGAAACCAGTCTAAATGACGAGCCGACAAAATGTTAGAGCACCACCAGTGGCAACAATTCATAGTTGGGTGCATATCACTGTGGAGCGCTTTGCGTAAATAAAGCTAGGTTACTAGGCTGCTTTGCGCCAACATTTTTCAAAGTAAAAACTCCCCGATTTTTATGCAGATGCATAAATGTCGGTGTTTTGGACAGCCTGCTGTCAGCTCCAGATAAATAAGTTAACAAAATTTCAGTGGTTTTCGACGATATCCTTGGAAATATGCGACCTACCGGTAGTAGCGCGGGAGTTTCAGATTCGTAATGAGAAAAGTACGATTGATGTTATGATACAAAAATCTAAGGACTCATGAGGTTAAGCCCGGGAAAAGTATGAAAGAAAAAATGTGATCTGGTCAGGCTCCTTTACCACTTTTAGTCTGGTTTTTCTTGTCAACTCATGCATGAAGCAAATGTTCTGGTCACTGCAAATGATGTACATGTATTATTGGGGCTTTTATAATGTCTTTAAAAAAACTTGCATGTTTTTTTTCTTTTTTTTTCAGGCCTCCATGGAAGAATACAATGAAAGTATAAAGAATTCTAAGGAAGCGTGGTCATCTTGGATTGAAGTGAGTCAGAGTAATGTACTTTGACTACAGCCTTGAAACAGAGTCTGGAATTTACTATAGCACTGGTAAATGGGCATCGGTGCCAAGAATATGTTCAGCTTAACAGCGGCAATTACAATTGTGGCCTTAATGGAATTCTGGCTAAAAGTCTCGCTACAATATTCTTCAGGTCCTTGTAGATTGTAATTTTTTCCTTTTTCTTCTGTGCCATTTTAAAACATTCACTAGTACCGTGGCCGAGTTGTTTGGGTCATTGACTCGCAATCATGGGTGAAAACTTGGGGTTGCGGGTTAGAATCCGGCTGTGGTACATGTATCCTTGGGCAAGGCACTCCACCACACTTGCTCCATTCGTCGGAAGGGATGTAAAGCCGTTGGTCCAGTGTGTTAGGTAATGGTAACACACTCTAAAAATCCCAGAGCATTCGTTCGTGTCTCTATCTGTCCACTTCTTAATGGGTTTCCTCACGCTTGCAAGTGACAGTGCAATGAGCACTATTGAGGAATCCTTGGTATGAATATCAAAACTTAGTAATTTTTCTGTGAAAATCTCTTTTTAAAACATTCCTTTTTAGGTACCCCCTCCAGTTCGAGGGGACATAGTGCGCCAGATTGGAGATGCTCTACGAGAGAAGAAAATGGCAATAGGACAGCTGGTAAGACATTGACAGGAACTCTGTGAATGGCCAGGGGCCGTCCATAAAGTGCACGCGCGAAGGGGCGAGGGGGGTTGGGGTGAGGATGGGGGGTTGGAGACAATGTGTACACCCAACGTATGGGTGACGTCACGGAATACATGTATGTGTACAGGGGGGAAAGGGGGGTCTCTAAAAAGTCGGCATTTCGTGCGTACATGTTTGAGGACAAACTGTAAATCGACATACATGTAGGGTGAAATATTGCGAGTCACACCAGGTCGTCTCCAGGTGAGTTTGTAGGTTGTTCTAGTGGAAAAAGGCCAGGACGTACATGTACATGTACATATATTTGGTCACTATGCACTGCAGTACACATACTGCGTACATTGTAGTGTACACTGTGTGTATTGCTTCTTACAACTTTTGTTTTTACAGAATGAATTTGATCAGTTGGTTTACTCAAATCAATGCAATTCTTGATTTTTTTTTTTTGGACTCGAGTCTCCATGCACAAATTATGTATGCTGGCATAGTAATAATTGATTTCACCACCAATATGTGTTTGCAAATATGCCACTTTATGCCTGTTAAAAAAAAAAATGCAGTTTTGTTTTACCATATGTAGCCATTAATCATCCCTGACAAACTTGACTGTTGCAGCTGGCTCTTGAGGTGGGGAAGATTGTTGCTGAAGGTGGTGGTGAAATACAAGAGTTCATTGACGTATGTGACTTTGCTGTTGGACTGTCAAGAATGTTTGGCGGACGAATCCTTCCCTCAGAACGTAGGTTTCAAGCTTAAAGGTAGTCTGTGAGCTTTCCTTTCATAAAGTGGATATTGTTGTCATTTTGCCTCGAAATTAGAATCACACCCAAAAATGTCCTCCTAGTTGTGTCCTACAGTGGTTTGAGATGTCCATGATTGGAAAATGATTTAAAAAAAAGACTTACAGAACCGTTTTTGAAGCCAAATTTTCCTCTCGCGTGGAATCCGGACGAGGATTTTCTTCGTAACTGTAAATTCTGGACGCTAGAGGGCGCTGTTACGTATTAGTGGCTTTGGCTTTTGAAGAAATTCTGCTACAGTTTGAATGTTGGGCCTGCGCCAGGTTCAATGGGACAAGATTGCAATGAAATATTTCTCTAAAACTACTGAAAGCCTGGTGCTCTAATGTTTGTACTTTTATCCAGAGAGGTTATTTTGTGATAACTTTAAACTTTTTGTTTCATTATTGCAAATCATGTATAAGTTGTCTGCATTTGTATTCTTAAATACACAATAAGATTTTTCAGGTTTTTAAAGGTTTTATTACTGTATCTACATCCTTGAAATTTCTCCAAGTTTATCAACATTATTCTCTTTATATAATGCTATTGTTCATGTTCTTAAAAGTTTTCCAATCATGTAATCTGTCTTTTTTAGCAATCCATCCCTATGGTGTTGAATATCCCACCGCTTCAAATACATGTATTTTCTTTGGCCCCAGGCCCTGGCCACACACTAATGGAGCAGTGGAATCCCCTTGGTGTTACTGGCATTATTACAGCATTCAACTTCCCTACGGCTGTGTTTGGCTGGAATGCTGCCATCACAATGGTCTGTGGCAACACATGCCTTTGGTAAGTTTTGTTCATTTTTTTCCCCAGCAGAGACACATTAAGTTAGTTTTGGGAATTTTTGGCACTTTTGTGATGTGTGGCGTTAGCTGTTTTTGTAAAAAAAACAGGTTTTTCACTGTGAAATGAGTAGTTGATTAAAACAAAATGTCTGGGCCCTATTTCATAAAACTATTTAGGAACATTCCTAATTAATTGTTCCTAAGTCACTTAGGAACAATTAATTGGGAAGATTCCTAAATTAGGCATTATTAATTATCCTAAGTTAGGAACAATTCTAAGTTAGGAACAATGCATAAAATATACAGACTACACATTGTATGACCGAGTTTGAACACTCTTTCTCTCCGTCTAGCGTGCCTATTTTCCCTGTCAAGTAGGCCTAGAGCCATAAACATAGCAAAATTGACATGTACACAGTTGACAAGCAAGCAAACTGAAGCAGTGTTTAATTTTCCCGCCAAATTGTCATGTGATACCTAACTTTAGGTCTGATTATGATCAGTCCTAAAGTTAGGGACAATTTCAACCAAGATAGGAATTATTTTTTACCTAAATTGCTTTATGAAATAGAACTTTAGGAATGTTCCTAAAGTTAGGAACAATTTGGATTTAGGAATGATAAATGTTCCTAAATCCTACTTAGGAATATTCCTAAAGTTTTATGCAACAGGGCCCTGGTCATTTACTACCAGGTATGGTGAAACATGAGAAGTACAGTTTTGTTTCATGGCCCCTTTTTGGTCCATGACCAAACTGAAAAACATTGTCATTGGCTATATATACAGGGTGGATAAAAAAAAAAACCAAACAGAGAGGTGGAATCTCCTCTTTAAAATGACACCCTAAACATGTCATTATGTTTCCAGTTGACTGAACAGTTGTCAATGTTATGCAAGGGTCTAGTTTGGGATTTGCGCCACTTTCTTCAATGGCGTCCAGTCATGGCCTGAACCATAGCATGGCCTGTTTGGATGATCAAGTATTCATTGGCTAAACCTAAGATGCCTCTGAAGATCGCCAGAAAGCAGTTGATGTCTTACGAGCCACAATTCTGGGTACAACCGAACAATTGTGTTGAACATGGTTAGGGCCAGTCCCGGCTAAACCATTTCGTCTATGACTGCTGCGATCTCCCTGCTGCATGCAGGGCTTGCTGAATTGCATTAATGTTTTCAGATTACCGACCAGTTCTCCTTCGCCCAGACCTTGGACTCAACAAAAACTCGCTGCATTCCCATGTAGGAAAATGCAGGTTTTTCCCCACCAACATTTTTATCGACATGTTAATTTCCGAGGCGTCCTTGGCTACTGGATACTTGGTGCGGCGTCCAAACAGGCTATGCCATGCATTAAAGAAAGTGGCGCAAATCCATAACTAGACCCTTGCATAACATTGATCACTGCTCAGTCAACCGGAAACATAATGACATGATCAGGGTGTCATTTTAAAGAGGAGATTCCATCCTAACAGATCATATCTCCCGTTCATTCATACGTGCCTTACGTCAGTTACAATTAGCAATAGTATCTCGGTTTCGTTTTTTTTTATCCACCCTGTATAGTCAAACAAAATTGGTGTAAACGCATTTGCTGTTCTTGTTAAGCCCGGTGCAAATGGGATGCAAAAAACACGAAACGCGAAACAACAATGTTTTTTTCGTGAAATTCGTCTGCGTTACCCAAAAACAGAAAATAACGTTCCGTGAAACAAACATGTTTGTTTCGCGAAACATGTTTTCATCGAAACAAACATTTTCATCGAAACTGCAGTACCGGTACTTGTTTCGATACTGGAGAAAATTATGACCAATGAAGATCGTATTCCGGATCACGTGGTATCAAGATATCATGTCACTGTACTGCTTTATTGTCGCCGCTGGCTGTGCTACATGTATATCCGTTTTGGTGGCATATTTGTTTTGTTGTGTGGCATTTCTGTTTTCCGTTTGCCGGTTGGATACACTGAAACGCGAAATGGGAGTAAACTGTTTTAATGTTCTTGTTACAGGTGACCTCTTGACAAAGAGGTCACCTGTTTATAGTGGCCAACCATCTTTGGTCTCAAATGCGTATAATGCTAATGCAACCTTTATAATTGGGCCACCTGTTTATAGTTGCCAGTTTCTTACAGTCCCGAGGGTGACCACTATACAGGTTGTTTAAGAAGAAAAAGGTACAGTCTGGTCAAAACAACCTTTCAAAGTTAGATTACCTTTTTTTTTTTAACACCCTACAGGTACAAGTTTCAGTGTAAAATATTTGGGCTAGTTTCCACTGCTCAACTAAGTGATTGATTACAAAAAAGTCATTTACGACCAGCTATGGTGAAAAATGATATTAATTTTGTTTCATGGACCTTTTTAGTTTTCTATGAATGTTGAATAAAAAATATGAGATTTAACTCACTGCAGCCTTATAGCCAAATTGAGCTGCAAATACACAAATTGGCAAACAAATACCAGAAAAATATCAGAAATTGGCATTGCACGGACGTTTTGTGGAGACCTGCGCTTTGGAAATAAAGCAATTTTTGCATTATGAGCCACCATCATGGCACACTACAAAAACAAGTCACATGTGGGACGGCAGTACATGTATATGAGACAAAAGTTGTTTATCAAGTGAATGCCACGACTGAAGTGAGGCAATCCTTCACTGTCCCATTTTTTCTCTCTTGTTTTTAAAAACTAGAATCTGAATTAAGAATGTTGACAATGTCAGATTAAATCTGTCTTTCACACTTCAGGAAGCCAGCTCCATCAACCCCCCTCTGTGGTGTTGCAGTTACAAAGTAAGTTACAAATTATAATTATCTTAAGTGATCTCTGGGAGGGGTGGTTATCTAATTGTAGGGCTTGCTAAGATCAAGTTATAGCCAATCCCAATCTGTGAGGAACAACTGCAATATTGTGATTCAAGACCACCAGTTGGCTTCATAGCTCATTTGGTAGGGCGTCTGCTTGTTAATCAGAAGGTCTGTGGTTCGAATCCCAGTGGAGCCAAGTTGCTTTTCACTGCATCCAGATTTCCCAAACTCATATTGACAATTGTCCACATTTGTATCAAATTCATTTACCCGGCGGTCCCTGGGTCATAATCTCTAAAAATAATAAATTATTCATACTTAAGAAGCATGGTGTGAAACTTGTCAATATTGCGTTTCCTATGTTGCAAATCACCCACAAGCAGCTCAAATGGCCAGTTTAAATAAAGTTCAGGGAAACTACATACTATGAAAGTTCCTTCACAATAGTTTTTTGGAGTGTGGAAATTTGAAAAAGGGTATGAATAATTTTGAGCACAACTGTATTACTCCAACCCACAGGCACATAATTGACTGGTTTAATTAATATACTTGCTCATTGTAATTTTCTAAAACTGGGGAGTCAAAAGGCGTATTGCATGTCTTGGGATGAATTATTTTGTGCCTATGCCTAGCATACATCGACATTGCAACTAGAAGCAACTAGTGGCAACTGGTGCACTGCCAAAAATGATTTTCTTACTTGAGAAACATTTTCTTGAAACGAGAAAATATATCTTATTTTAAGAAAACTGCTGTGAATTCTATGTTGCCGTTAGAAATATTTTCTTGTCATTAAGAAAACATTTTCCTACATTAAAGATATTTTCTCAAAACAAGAATATTTTGATTTTTTTCCGAAATTAAAAATATTTTCTCAAAACAAGAATATTTTTGACCAATCTCAGAATACTTTTCTAAAAACAAGATTTTTCCCTTTCCATTCAGCATGTTCATAAATTGTGTATATTGAATACAGCACGAGCATGTGAACTTTGACTGAAGTATTAAAGATACATGTATACATGCATGCTTCCTAGCTTCCCCCCCCCCCCCCCCCACCCCCCCCTCCCCCCTTGCACATGTATTTTGGAATGTTTGCAGAGCTCTAGTCGAATCTTTATACATGTAGGTCCAAGTTGCAGGGGACTTAACAGAAACTATAAGGAAAACCTAAAGAACAAAAAAAGACCAAAACCTTTCCTTCTAAGTAGAATATGTTATCGCTACTCTGAAGTTCGCTTGACTGCACATTACATTTTTAAAAGAAAATATATCTTGAAACGTTTAATAATTATTACTTCAAGAAAGATTATCTTGTTTTAAGAAAACAGTTTTCTTGGTATAAGAATTAAACCTCTATTAAAAAATAATAAAATCTAGGGTTTAGGAACATTCCTAATTAATTGTTCCTAAGTCATTTAGGAACAATTTATTTGGGAAAATTCCTAACTTAGGCATGATTAATTATCCTAAGTTAGGAACAATAAGTTGAATTTATAAAAAGCTCCTATCTTTATAGTAAGTGAAAGCATGGTAGGAAGAGGCTGTGTGACCTTTGACCTATGTGTTCACTTGAAAAGTTGAGAGAGTGACCATTCTTTTCTTCAAACAGTCCTAATTTCTGTAAGTATTTGCTTCATATCTCAATATTCTATGAATATTAGTTTAGTATAAGATTAAAAACGATAATTGTAATACACATGGAGGGAGTGTCATCTTTCAGGTAAATCAGAAAGTTGCATTTTAGGTAGATTTTAGCCTCGGTTAGTGCATCAAATTAACACACACTAAACTCCCCTATATACAAATGCATACAGAAACTTGTGTTGGTAAATATTGAACTAGGCCTATATGCAGTGTTACATGTTTATACACATGTAGGCCTGCAGAAAAAAAATGGTTCTATGCATTTTTTATATCAAAACCTTCTTTTCTGTTTAAGCTTAATTAGGCCTAGCCCAGGGGCCAATTTCATGGCGTTGCTTAGCACAAATTTGCTTAGGACAGAATTTGTTTGCTTTATTTTGCAAAAATGGATTGCCAGCCAAAATCCTAATTGATAGTGTATTAAAAGGTACATTGTATTCTCCTACTCTTGCGAAGAACACAAGTTGGCGTATATTTTTTGCTTGTAATCCATTTTATAAAGCAAATAAATGTAGTGCTAAGCAAATTTGTGTGCTTAGCAGCGCCATGAAATTGGCCCCAGGTTGGACTCCATATATGACGCGCGTGCTGATGATTTTTCTTTGTTTTTTTTGCATGGAAAGTGACGCACGCGCGCTAACACTAAACTGGGAAACCTAACGTTTTGGACCCCTAATTTTGAGAATTACCCATATTCATTGCACAATGTAATTCCCGTCATTGGCTCTATAATTTTCATGCATGCTTTATTTTTAAAAAGAAATAACTAGTTTTGAGAAAATTTAATGAGAAAATTATTCTTGGTTTTGAGAAAAAAATTATAATAACCACCTTAAAAAATTTCTCGTTTGTGTTGGACATCCCAGAAAAATGTTTTTCTTAAATCAAGAAAAATAAAGTTTTCATGTCTCCCAAGAAAAAATGTGCGAGAAAAGATTTCTTAATTTTTTTCTTGTTTCAAGATGTTATCATAGTTGAGAATTTTTTTCTAAAAAAGGTTAGAAAAAGTTGTTAAAACTCTTTTCTAATTTTTAGAAAATTATTCTTGACCTAGAAAAAAATAATTACTTAAGAAAAAAAAAGGATTTTCTAGCTATACTCCCAAGAAAATATGTGCGAGAAAAGATTTCTTAATTTTTTTCTAGTTTCAAGATGTTGTTTTCTTAATTGAGAATATTTTTCTAAGAAGATCAGAAACAGGTTTTAAAACTTTTCTAATTTTTAGAAAATTATTCTTGACCTAGAAAAAAAGATTACTTAAATAAAGAAATTAGGAATAAAAAGTTTTCTTGCTATACTCCTAAGGAAAAAAATCTTGAAATAAGTTTTTTTTTCTTAAAATGAAAATTTCATTTTTGGCAGTGTGTTTCCGGCAACTGGAAGCAACTCGCGGCAACTGAGAGCAACTGATCAGTTGCTAAAAAAGGTCGATGTACATGCGCACTTGCAAAGTCTACTGGCAACTGGAAAAATCCCAGTTGCCGCGAGTTGCTCATGTTCTACATGTACTTTTTGGCAACTAATTGTACCCAGTTGCGATCAGTTGCGTCGATGTACGCGTACTTGCCACTAGTTGCTTTCAGTTGCACGCGTGCATCTGGTTACGTGCGCGCACATTAACAGCAAATGCAAGCAACAGTTGCTTCAAGTTGCAAGGTCAATGCACTTTAGGCTTTACTGAGTTGCCGTGTCGATGTTGCTGCTCGTTGCGCAACTGATTAGTTGCTGTCGATAAGCGCGCTTCGCACACATCGACGGCAACTGATCAGTTGAGTTGCTTCCAGTTGCAATGTTGATATGCGCTAGGCTTTACAACTCAGCTGGTAGAGCATCCTCCCGGTGAGTCGGATGTCTCGGGTTCAAATCCTGATAAAGCCCATGTGATTTTTTTCTCATCCCAAATTTTGATCGTGTTTGACTTAGAATAATTCAGTCGGTTTTGGCTAAAAACAAGATCCCACCGGCCGTGATGACACTGGCTTGCGGAGGAGCTGACCTTGGGTAAGTCAGTACGGTTTGATTAAAAGTTTACATTTCATTACTCAAGCCTACATGTAGCACAGATGGTGAAAATTTCTTCATAAATATTGCGCTCGTTATTTTGTTCAGTTGTATTCCTTGCAACACCGAGAGAAAAATTGGGTTTGTAGGGAAAAACTGAGGGAGTACATGTATACCACTATGCCTAATACAAAACTTTATTAAGGTGCCGCCATCTTGCCTTTTCCTCTTTTAAAACGAACGTAACCAAAATGAGGCTTGCAGGAAAAATAGTTTGGTCCCCTGTTGAAATTATTCATTGTGTGCATCTTAATGACACACGTAGTGCGATCAGGAAAACGCGCAGCACTCACAGTGATTCAAGACAACAACGGATGATTACATGAGCTATTGCGTGGTCCCGCAGACGCACTGATTGTGCCTGACACGTACTATGGGGAACAAGACGAAGGTGGATGTACCGTGGTAAATTGCAATAGACCAGTTGCGTGATAGATTTGCATAAGTCATGGAGTCACGCCCTATATTTACATAAATGCTAGAGTCCCGCCTTCACGCTACATGTATATGGTGCTCGCGTACGAGTGACTCAAGCACCATACTATATCTGGCAAATCCGCCCCGTTTCCAGGGGGTGCACGCTGGTACATAGTAACCGTGCGGTACCTGGAATACCTCGCACATTACTCTATGTATTTCTAAGCTGGACCATGTTGATTGAACATGTTGATCGGCAACTTCAAACCAATCACACAACCCAAAATCGTTTCTCTACTTTCTTGAATGCATCATTGCAGTTTGGAAACGTTCTAGCTTTCAAAATTGACAAATATTTCAAGTAAAAAAAACACGTTCTATTTCGTTATTTTGACGAAAATTCATGATGACTACATGTTTCAACATGTTTATTTCAACATGTAATTTCGGATGGTCCAGCTTAAAAATGCATAGAGTAATGTGCGAGGTATTCCAGGTACTGCACAGACTTTCGCGCCGGTTACTATGGACCAGCTGGCACCCCCTGGAAACGGCCCGATTTGCCAGGTAGTCTGGTGCGTGACTCACTTGCATGCAAGTGCCATAGCGTGAAGGCGGAGTCTAGTATTTATGCAAATCTATCACGCAACTGGTCTACATGTACATCCTCTTAATACAGTGCCCCTTTAACGCACTCCCCGATCGTGCGTACCGAGGCCCTGTTGAAACCGGCCCCATTTCGCTGGGGAACAAGCGACATAAATGTTGTCGCCTCCTCTGGACCAATTAGGAAACTTGGCAGTGCATTGCAGGCATTCAAATGTAACGCGCGCAGATTGTAAGTACATGTACTGTGCATGCAGTGTGCTACACGTACTCGGTAATGCTGGCCGTTGTCCGCGTCGGCGATTGGCTGCTATTTAAAGCAAACTGGGGAATCCGTTCTATTCAATTCGTCAGCATGCATCCCTGTTATTAATTTGAAAAGCTACGGAGTAAATACATGTAAGATCGTCGCCGGGAATTTTGGTAGGAATGGGACAGTCATAAGGAACGGAACCCAATACAATTTCTGGAAAGTATAGAAATCGTTTCTTTTCGGCATAACATGACCGAATTGATTAAATTACATCAAAATGACTCGGGCGTGAGTTGGCTCAAGACAACAGCCAGCTCACTCCACAGATTTGCGTGTGTTTCCTCAGGGTATTGTTAAGTCGCTTTGCAGAGTGGAAATTCCCTGATATCTCAGGATGGTACCACGCATGCCAGTAAACGAACAATGGGAGCAATATTCTTTGTTTCAGTTGTCCTGTTGGAGAAAATATTTTGTTTTACAATTTAACCGTCATATCTTTTTCTAATGGATAAAATTAATGCATTTTTTGCCATGCCCTCTTTTGTAACATGATTAACCAAGATTTTAATTTCTTATTATGATTCACATAAAATGGTTAAATGATTTTAGTTATTACTGCCTGGTACATGTACGTATTGGTAAGATGCATTGATGATACCATAACAGTGAAATAACAGGCATGCATGTTGATGGATAGCATTTCATGGAAGTGCTGTATGTTGCTAAAAATGTAAGCTTACTATGAACCATGATTCCAATTGCCCATTTACAATGTATTCCTCAGTCTCAAACATCTTTCTTTAGCAAGAAGTTAAAGTACATGTAGACCAAAATTGTCTAAGTAAGATACATGTACATTTAGGCCTATGTAGAAGCTTTAAACATTAGCTGAAACCAGAGACGTGGAGAAAATATCAATGGACTGCCAACAGCGGGCGCGCCAATATTATGTTGCGTCGAGCGGAAGCACTGACCTCAACGGCACAGATGTTTTCCTGTTGACCTTTGAAGTGCTGTTTACGTGCTGATTTTATAGACATCGTCACTTCGCTGCATTGAAAACCTCTTTGTTTCCCGTCAAAACGGTTGCAGCATGGAGCTACATGTACATGTATATGGTTGCAGTGCCTGTACAAAGGCAGAACTAGAAATAGGAGGTATACATTTCCATGGGTGGAAAGAATTGGGAAGTTGATCATGGCTTATCAGACCTTGTGTGCAAAACATATGAGGCAGGCTGAAATATGTTTCCTCACAAAATCTTAAATTTTTCCCACTCAAAATAATTTTTCTTTTAATCAAATCTGCACATTCCAATGCTAGATGAGTCATTTTAAAGAAAAATATTTCTGATCAACTTTCCAACTCTCACCCACTTCCCATTTTGGTGGTTATTTAAGTCATTATAAGGAAAATAAGTGGCGACCAGTAAAGGGAATTCTTTCCGAATTGTTTTCTTTAAACATGTTAAAACTTGACTCATGAAGCAAATCAGTGAGTGCAGATTTGATGACAAATTTGAGTGAGAAACAAATTAAGATTATTTGAGGAAACACTTACACAATTTTCAGTCTGTCTGATATTTTTTGCACACGAGGTCTGCAGCCATGATCAACTTCTGAATTCTTTCCGGAGATTTTTGTCACCTAAATTTTGTCACACAAAAAGTTACAATCCCCAAAATAATCTTCTTATAGGTGGGGTGGCCTGGGGCGGAAACATTTGCTACTAGGTGCATAATCATTTTTCTGTGCATTATTTATAAATGTACGTTAATTTTCGGAATAATTACTTGTACATTCCATTCATTATTTAAAGAGAGAGACCAGATCACAATTTTGACACCCCCATTTTTCCAATGGGTGTTCAGGTTTTGATGCCATATCATTTTGTCATATTTTTCTCGCATTCTGAAATTTCGTGATCTCATTCCGTATATTTGTAATCATAAAAACCACCAATGCTTTGTAAAATTAATTTATCTGGTTCCATGGCAGTGCAGTAATTACACCAACCTTATTGCTTTTACATCCAAACTGGAAATTGCAAATATCCTGTTTTCCTCTCAAAAATAGTAATTTAGGGAGATATTTTATATAATTTTCGGATTAAAATGAAATCAATTTCTGGAAAAAAAATCGTAACACGCTCCTTTAATCAAGAATAGACTCGGGATGATCATGAGAACTTTCTCTTCTGATCTGTCACAGCAGTCAACTAAGCATAACAATTCATAAGAGCCACATGATATCTTTCAATATACAGGGTTGGTGAAGTCATCCTCTGTCATTGTTGTGGAACTGATGGGGAAAAGACAGCAGAGCGTTGCATTCATTTTAAAGCAGATTCCATGTTTGGACAAGGTCAGCTCAGTCCACCTCGGTTGAGGATTGTCTATCACTTCCTGCTGCTGGAGATCCTTCAATGAATCACGACTTGCCATATCATTCACCAACTGTGACTTTTCTTTGCTCATCGTGATCAGACATTTTTATTGCTCTTTGACAAACATTTCTTACAATGCTGCTACCAATGTAATTAAGAATGTTTGTTTCTTCCTCGGATATTACTACTTTTTGAGAAGACAGGTCATTAATCTGAAAGTAGAAATTTAGCAATTCTTCAAAGACAACAATTTATTATTGCTGCACTTTGCCTACACTTTACAACTGTAATTAATGTCAAGTTCTCCTTTTGTTTTGTGAAAAATTTCTCAATAGAGGTCGCCGAGCGGTGTAAAGACGACCTGCTTGTTGTTGACAATGGTCAATGTTGTCCTGAGTTTGGATTGAACTACTAGCAAAACAAAACAAAAAACTTAGAATTTGTTTACTGCATCTTCCAATGCACTTCATTTTGATGCACGCAATGGGTAGTTTTTGATCCTACATGTAGACACAAATTCAACCAGCTTCTCACATTTGTTGTGTTTGCTGACAGTGCCAAATGATTTGAATTGACCATTCAACACTGACCAGCTCAGTGGTCAATTGCTTAAATATCATCTGCCTGGTAAGCAGGTAGGATGTTGTGGGTTTGATTCCAACCTGAGCACACCATGCAGGCATGCAACTTTTCAGCTAAACATACAGCTGATTTCCTCGTTTTTGTTTTAATACTCATGTCTCCCATTGAAAATTTGAAAAACACCATGTACAAAGTTGGAGATTTTTTTCCATTTTCTTCTTTTTAGTAATGACACAGTTGCATGCCTGACTATGAAGGTTTTTTTTTTTTAGAATCTCAGGGAAGAGAGATAGTAAGTGCTAATACAATTATTTTGGGTAAGTGCCCTTAATTACCCAAAATAACGGTGCAACACAAATCCAAATTAACAAGCTTTACATGTATGTATATAAATTTTCTTATTTATCTCCTTGAAATAACATGTAGATGGTTTAGAAGAATCAAGATCATTTTAGGAGCTTTTTTTTTATTACTGGAATGTATGCGAGAGCCTGATGACTAGTGAATATTAAACATTTCAAATTGTTTTATAAATTTTTTTATTTATTATTTGGCCCACAAATTACACCAATTGTAGATAATGTACTCGTATATATATTACTTGTATGTTGCCTATTTCATCCATTTTACGGTGTTTTTATCAAAAAAAGATATTTTTAATGCAGAATATTGCCAGCGAAGCTAGATGTCTATAAAATACGCACGTAAACAACACTTCAAAGGTCACTGGAAATTTCCTGTGCCGGTAAGGTCAGCGCTTCCGCTCGACGCAACATATTTGTACGCAATGCATACATGTAGCGCGCCCCCTGGTGGTTATAGTCCATTGATATTTTCTCAACGTCTCTGCTGAAACCGAGCTCCATTTGAGCCCTCAACCATATTGTCCAGCATCTTAGATCTTCTCCAGTAAACCAGCTTAATCAAATTGATACTGGAGCCATGCCTAATTATAAAGCACTTTACCACTTTGCCCGATCTGCTCGCCCTGTGGCCTGTTGAATCCCTGCTGATAAAACCAGTTAAGTCAATCTTGCCCTCTGTATGCATTGTAGCTAATAATTATCAGGAACTGGGTTATCCATTTTGTCCCCAGCCACTTATGCCCATTTCACAAGAGCGCTGAAAACACATCTGTGATGATTGGCTCCCGGCATCTGATGCCAAGGACGCTTGTGATTTGATCGCAGGCTTTCACACGGTACAGCACAACACTGTCACGGTAGCCAGCGTCCCTTGTTTTGCTGCATTTGCATTGAGTTCAATGGTTATACATTGTATTTGCATTGGTGGTACTGCGATATCTTTAAACGGTCGGTTATAGGGTACCAGTGCTTTTCCCACTATAGCATACTAAATATATGCGTGTGATTCTCCGTGAAGTTTCATTACAAATAAACATCCTTGCGCGTGCATAGAGAACAAAATGGTGGAGATTCGTTCATGAGACTAATGACTACCCACATACATGTAACATCCTGTTTTCAAGTGAACGGTCATTTTGCACGATGATTGCATGGCAATTGCAAAAGTACGCATGCGCATTGGGACTACAACGCACAGTATCCTCGCGAAAATCGCACACTGTACATTCACAAGACCAATCTCGGTGATCATTGCATCCATGCGAAATGTTGAAGGTGGTCTCGATCCGTGCGACAGTACACACGGGACAGCACCGATTCTGTATAAAAAAGTGAGCACTGTGATCTTTGGGGATAATTTCTTATTCAGCGACCCTGCGGATTTGTGCTCTCACTTTGTGGTTGTCCAATTTTGTCACAAATTATTTAGTTCAGTCTGTCAGTAAATGGGTACTCTTGAGCACAGAGAGAATGTAGAGTGATTTATTGGCCTCTAAGGAGGATGAGAAAAAAAAAGTGAAGTTGAGGGAACAATTTGTTTGTCTTATCGGAAACAATTTTGACACTATTTTTCTTGTTCTTACATATAACCCCTTGAATCAATAGTACTCAGAATTTTAAGCTGTTTGAAACCTTCATTATGTAGGCCCTATAGACCGTATCGAATAGCTGCCATTTCGTGGGGCAGTTTCTTTGTTCCTTGAGGACATGCATGGTTGCACATATTGTGCTTCCATTGTTGAACTGTTTAAGTAACAAAAGGTTCCGCACGAAATGGCGGCTATTCAATACGGTCTATAACAAAATCCACGAGTAGGTGCCAACTAAATGAAATTTCTGCAAATGTAGGTGTGACATTTGGTGTTTTCAACAGATGTTCTTGAACCACACAGAAATTTAAGTTGAAATCCTTTAAAATTTAAAAATAAATCGGCTTGAGAATTCGTCGCATTTTTCGCATAGTGGCGAATCAGCAAAATTCCACTTTCGAGTAATACGGCTTTTTATTAATGCATATTCTGGTTCTTGGATTTCGTTTTCTTTTCGTAACAAAATTAAATTTTTGTTAAACTAATGTTATTAGCGAAGAGTTTTACTAAAATTATGTTGGGTTTTTGGCATGAGTAAGGGTAATCTCGGAGGGATATTGGTGCCACGAACTACGCGAAAAAAAAACACCACGTGCGTCTTATTCACCGCTCGTAACGCTATGGACTTTTTCACGATTCGTCACTATGCAAAAAATGCAAGCCAGCTGTGCTACTTATTTGCCGCGCCTATTCTTTTGCATGTGTTTGTGAAAATCTGAACTGTCGCCTTCAGTTTCGTCATTGATATTATCCCATCTGGATTTCAGACCAGGCCGGTACTTACACAGATGGACACGTGGTTATTTTAGCATTTTATTTATCAATTAATTCCTTCTTAAACACTGCAAATTCCACAGTGTGTTTTATTTTTCCCCAAGTTAGGAGTGTTTGGTTCACGCAATGTCTGTTGTTTCCCGGCAGGAGGCGTTGCCTTGTAATGCGCAAGGCGCCATCGGTCACCAGCGTAATGTCGGTATTCGTCACTACGCAAAAAACGCTGGGCCAATCATGAGCCTATTCGCCATTCTGCATTTTTTAACAACTCAAAAACCACTCAAATTTTTGATTTAAAACCTTCACAAATGAAAATTGGCATCTTTAGAACCCTAAATATGACAATCTCAATTTCGGAAAAATCGCTTATTCGCCACTATGCGAAAAATGCGACGAATTGTGTGTTAATTTTGAGTTAAACAAGATTAGGAGTCGAGTGAAAGAAGTTATACTGATGTGATTTCTCAGTTTCATCCACATCCACCAAATGTTTACATAATTTGAAATTGCGACATTCCATCAAGACTGACGAATAGGTCATTCCAAGACTGAAGACTCAAATTATCACGGAACAGGCAACGCAACCATATCGTGCAACATCGTAGATGACGACTTGCTGATCGTTTATTTGCCATTTTGCAGAAAATGTCACATTGTGTCCCTACTCCCATCTTTGTGGAATTAGCAAAATGCAAATGAATCATTGCTCTCTTATGTAAACCAGGAAATGTCGCACTTTGTGCCTCATCTTCATAGAATAACCCCATACATGTACTTACTAAAAACCTATTTTGATGTGTTTCTTCCAGGGATGCCATTGCGAAGGATGAGAGGATCCCAATTGTCTCGTTCACCGGAAGCACAACTGTAAGTTTAAAACAATTCGTCATTAAATCAAAGTCATGGTAGTTTCAGCCAAGGCCACTTCTGATTCAGATAAAAGGATGTTCCCTTGTTGATGTAGGGATAAGAGTTTGAAATGTCAAAAGTTTGAAAATTAAGTTTCAGTGTGATGAATCAATTGTTCATCAACAAAAGCAAACACCATGTACCGGTACTTATGAAGTCTATCCCAGTTATATTTTGGAAATTTTGGTATTTGAGAGTGCATATGAAAATGTACCGGTACATGTATGCAATGCCGTTATCGCTAAAATTTACTCACTTGTGGCATTTTATTATTTATGACAAACATCATGTTTGGTTTTCCATTGACATACACACTTTAGGCTCTAAATCCATAAATCCTTCTCATGAGACGAAAATTCAATTCGCCCCAAAACCATTTCGCCCAAGTGCCATTTCGCCCAAACCACTCCGACCGAGTGCCATTTCTCCCCAAATTACTTCGTCCAAACACTACATCGCCCAAATGCCACTTCGCTCCAAAACCACTTCGTGCACAGGCCGTGGTTTAGGGCGAAATGGTTCAGGGTGAAGTGGTTTGGGGGCGAAATGACTGCAAACCCTTTTTTGACTGTTTCCTCAAAAGTTAGACGAAGTACGGAGCTGGTTTTAATCATGCATATCTTTAATCACACAGGGGGATAAAACTATTTGTAACAGTTTACCAATCATGTATACTATCTTTATAGACAAACTACATGTTGTACATTGTAGCCCCCTCAAAAGAAGAACATATTTAGTTTTATAATTGCTATGTTCAAATGTCGTATGTTTTGCCTACAAAGTGATAATTTTTGCCTACATGTATTTTTAATCACAATCATGGAAACAAATACCAATGATGCCCATTTCGAAGGTTTTGTCCAGTGCAAATTGATGCTGTTGACACAAACAAAACACAAAAAATAACATGCGGACTAAAATAACATTTTACCATGAAAATACAAATGTACCGGTACATTTTTACCCACTGGTACATGTACATGTCATGTACCTAATAAATGGAATCACACGTTTGTAAACCCAGTGGTACATGTACCCGTAGTTTCTGTGATGTGCTCTTAACTTTGATTCGTGTTCTGAATTTTTAAAGCAAAAGAAATTTGACAAAGGAAATGTAAATTCTGATACATGTATTTGACGACGAGTGCATTACATGTATGTGCAAATGATATGCTTTGGCCTCATGGCTGACATTTACTTTTGTCCTGTTGTATTTTTAATTTTGTTATTACAAAGTTTAAATGTAAAAACTAAGCTTGTGCGGTATTTCGGTAATACCGTTTGGAAATTTAAAAAAAAAAAATACCGGTTAATACCGATTGCTCTCGCGGGAATATCGAAATACTGACGAACTCGGTATATAGAGTTCATTACCGCGGTATTCCTGAACTGTTCATGGAAATCCAATAAAAGATAGCTAATAAACCATACCAGTATTTAATATTTTACTACTTTGGCTGTCTCAAAATAAGTTTTGGATGCGCATAAAGTCTGTAAAATAGCTTTACCAATGACACAGCACGCTTGCAATTTTCCAACAGTCTCCGTCCGTCCGCGGACGGCCTAGCGCAAGTGCGGCCCACATCTGTTGCACCTGCAACCTCCGTGTATTGTCAAACTGTCCACAACACAAGCAGGAAAACCCCTATAGCACACAGGTGATGGGAAAGTCGATGCAAAATCACCGAAATATATGCACAAATAATTCATTGTTTCTCAGATTGTTTTACCAAATATTTAGGCCTACATTTGTATAAATTTGCATGCATGCATGAAATAAAAAGGTGTCTGCGTAAAAAAATTGTCCCATGTGGCACTGTGTGTACTTTCTTGGTTGATGTAGGCCAATATTGTTCCACGCCGAATGTCGGTCATTTCGCCCAACCTGAGCCACTTTGCCCCGGAAACTTTGTTCGCACATAAACGCTCGAACCGGCAGCATTGCGTACGCATGAAAAAGCTTGGGCGAACTGGCACTGGGCGAACTGGCATTTGGGCCAAGTAGTAGGGGGCGAATTGGTCATGGCAAATTTGTTTTTGGGTCGAAAAACTCCCGATCTTGGGAGACTACGGAAACTACCGGTACAATTCTGGAAAACATGAAACATGCACCGAATAAGTTTCTGTAACGTACGTATAGGTACTTCACATCTTTATTGTTATGACATAACAGAAAAGTACTCGGTAATTGTATAATATTGGATGTCTTTTCGGGTGATATGAGAATATACCGCACGAGTCATGAAAATACCGTATTTTCATGACGAGTGCGGTATATTCTCATATCACCCGAAAAGACATCCAATATTATTATTGTTATATAAAATGAAGCTGACACACTTGTAACATTTTTCAGACAGTATAATTTAAAATTCGAAATTGTTGAAAGTTCCACAAGCAACAGTAAACATTTCACCCTGGCACCATGGAGCTCCTTTTGTAGCTCCATGCTGGCACATATGGAAACTGTTTTCAAATACTTTCGTAATCCCACGTAGGCCTAAAACTTACGGAGAATCGCATTCAGTTCAATTTTGCTTAAGTCTTCAAATTCCTCTGACAATTCCTTTTCCCTCAAGTACAGCTTCAAAATGTTCACTGCTTTCGTGGTGCTTCTTCGTGTCGCTCCGCTTTCTCTATTTTGGAGGATGTCATCGTATTCATCGTCTTCTATCGTATCAAATCTGGGCTCGCCATTTTTTTTTCATTTCGTGGAATTGAAGTGCGCGCGCGAGCTCGGTTGGTTCCGGTTGTGCATACATGCAGAATCGATACTGTTGTACAGTATTTTTTGTTACTGTACAGTGTATGACATTTTCCACCCACAGAGGGCGCTATAACGTACAGTAACAGAAATGCACGGTATCGCTCACAGCTTCATTTTATATAATAATACCGAATACCGCGGTATTTTTATCAGGTTAAACCGAGATGTCAAAAAATCAATACTGCACAAGCTTAGTAAACAGAGTGGTACCGGTACCCGGTAGTTTTTGTTCACTCTAAACTATGATTCCTGTTTTCATTTTACAAGCATTAGAGTAATTTCCTAGAACTTGACTTGATTGTACAAGAAAAGATTGCAAAATAATGGAGCAGCTTGATTGTTTAATTTTTTGTTGTTGTATAAATTGACTGCAGGTTGGGCAGAAAGTTGGAATGATTGTACAAGAAAGATTTGGCCGATGTATTCTTGAGCTTGGTGGTAACAATGCCATAATTGGTAAGTCTTCAGTGAGGATTGGAATACACATCAAATATGAAGCTACATGTACCTTATAAGCCCTTTGCATGGAGGCCATCTTGGAGAAATGACATTGTCACATCTGTCAGCATAAACTCTTGGCCATGTGAGGTTGCTGTTTACGCTGGAGAAGCACCACCCACGGACAACAGGCGTGTTAGCTGTGGAGCCAGTACAGTACGCCCTAGACTATTTATAAACTCCTGACCAAGGCTATGTTTCTTGGTGGACTGTACCTACCAGACTTGTGCACGGTGCAAGCTGAAATGCAGTTTATAGGAATGGTACATCAATATGCTGTGTGCATGGGTGTTTGAGTACTCGCAAATAATATTTATTATTATTATTATTATTACATGTATTTATTTCTGGTATTCATACCAAGGATTCCTCTAAAGTGCACAATGCACTGTCACTCGCAAGCGTGAGGAAACCCATGAAGAATTAAAAATTAGAAATGGCCAGAGACACCGGGAAATCCCCTTGCGCTTTACGAAAAAATGCACTGGGATTTTAAAAGTGCGTTACTGTTAACTAGTACACTGGACCAACGGCTTTACATCCCTTCCGAAGGATGAAGCAAGTGTGGTTGAGTGCCTTGCTCACGGGCACAGGTACTGCAGCCGGGGGAAGGTTTGAACCCACAACCCCAAGTTTTCACTTATTATTGCGAGTCAATGACCCAAACCACTCGGCCACGGTACCCCACCACGATTTGTTTGATCGCGATTAGTAACAGGCACAAGTGCGAATTGTTGTCAAGTACCAATTTGCATCCTGGGCTTCCCACTTGTAAAAAAAAGAAATAAAACATATATATTGTTGCTGTTTTTTTGTGAGAATTGTGATCAGTACTCAACTAATTGTAAGACGTTGCTTTGCAATTGCTCAGATACTATGCTGCTTATCTATGACTTATGAGATGTGTAACTGTTTTCTTATAGCATCTTGGGGAAGCACTTACCATACGGTGCTAATCAAGTTACGTCTGGTAGGACAAAACAAACCCTAATTAATATTAATTTTTCCGACATAAGCCAATTGCATTCTCCTGACTAAAAACCCGTTTACACATTTTTCCGAACGATTAAATGAAACAAACTTACAGAGACTTGACACTACCATTTTAATTGTTTAGCAACAACATGTACTTCAAATTTCTTAAAAAGTTTGACTGGGTTGCGTGAACAAATTATGATTCATATGGAATTTCTCATTAACTGGCCCCCTACATGTATAAAATCCTATTGTGAACATTTTTTGTGTGGTGTATTATTTTCATTGGGGGCCCAGGGGTGGTGTGTATTTGGAACATGCATCCATTAAACACTGGCAGGAAACTTAAAAGTGTCTGCAAAGCAGGAATCTAAGAGAATTGCAAACCGGTTAATGAATTAAACATAAATTATCAACCTTGTTTACAGCCATATGCTCTTTTTGTTCTTCATCTCTTCTTGGTTCAGTTCTTGAGGACGCAAACCTTGATCTGGTCATTCCAGCAACTCTGTTTGCCAGCGTTGGCACTCAGGGACAGCGCTGCACAACAACCCGCAGACTGGTAAGAATAGTATTCCTGCTTTTTTCTTCTGTTGAGCATGCCAGCAGTGCTGTAGAACTAAAGTTCAAACTTTCAAGATTATTCATGACCTCTTAAACTAAATGAGCGTGTTCAGATTTTTCCTGAAAATTGATTTTGTTTTTACCATTTGTTGCACAGATTGTTAAATGTACACTGTACAAGTAACAATCATATAAAATACCTCCCCAAAATACTATCTATGGGAAGAAATTTGCAATCTCCAATTTGGATGTGGAAGCAAAAAGGTTGGTGTAATTACTGCACTGCTTTAGGGAGCCCCATAAATTAATTTACAAAACACTGGTGTTTTTTTGACGATATCCCGAAAACTATATGGAATGAGAACGCAACATTTTAGAATGGTAATGAGAAAAATATGACAAACAATATGAAATCAAAATCTCAACACCCATAGGAAAAATAGGGGTTCATAAATGTGACCTGGACACGCTACTTTTACCATTGAAGGCCTTTTCCCACGACACTTTAACCCCGAGATAACCCGGGTAGCAGAAAAATTTAACCCCGAGATTATCCGGGTTAACTGGCCAAAAATGCCACTTAACCCGGGTAATTTCTAGCCCTGGTTGGGAGGTGGGTTAACCCACCAATCTCTGGGTTAACAGCGACCTTGAGACGATTCTCCAGGTTAATGTTTGCCGTGGGAAACGGGTAAGCTTGCTGACCCGGGTTAGCATGTTCTTGGAGAAAGCGGGCATGTAGTAAATTGAAGCTTCTGTGCGTTTAGACAAGTGCACAAAAGCACTGTAACTAGTGGCGAACGTTGGCAACATTTGCGTAAGTGGAACGCAACCCCTATCACGGGTTCAACCAATAATCACTCTTCATGATGCATCAGCTTTTGTTGCCGACATCTAAAGGTGACCGTTGAATCATGTCAGAAATATGTTTCTTGATATTAATAGCAAACCAAGCCTCTGGTTGGTGTACCCGGGTAGGTGTGCAGGTTTCTGTATTCAAATGGGGGACGTTTAACAGTAGGAACAATAGGGTCCGCGATTGCCAAAGACGTCCGCGATTTAGAATTGTGTGCAAAACAAATGAGAGCAGTCGCCAAAACAAAAGAGGAACTATGGGAGGTCGGTTCACGACTACTGTATGTGAAGAAATGCAGTAAGGAAAAGGGTCGCTAATGACCCGTGTAAGAGACGACCCGGGTGAGTGTTTCTCCGGGTTATAATTTGTCGTGTGAAACGAAAATCCAGGTTAAATTTAACCCGGGTTATTTTCAGCTAGCTGGGTAGAAGGTTACCCGGGTCAGAAGTGGGTAGTCTGAAAAGGCCTTTTTGACCCTAAAGGTCCATATTGGGGCCCCAAAGCAGAACCTACTGACTTACAAATGTGTACGTAGCTTACAAGAATAAGACTGTCTGTAGGGACCAATGGAAATACATGTAATCTACTTTTAAAAAAATAATAAACTGCACCAATATTTTGTTGGGATAGCATTACATACATCTTGATTCCCAATTTAAAGTAGACAAAGTTGTATTTGTCCAGTAAAATTCGTCATACACTGCTTGCATGTGACAAAGAGCACAGTATTTTATGGATTATTTCATCACGGTTGTGCCTAAACCTTTTCTAAACAGAAACCTATTGAACAGAGTGTCTGAATAATGCCTTATGGCTCTGGTTTGTTTAACATAGCCTAAATAGCTTAATGGCACTTTGAGAGGTTGCAGTTTTGTACAGGTACAGAACTGGAAATCTATTTTCATTTTTTTTTGGAGCATGGACCTAGATTGATCTCCCATAGCTTAACGAGAGTTGCCCAACTTTGGTTTATGTGTGTGAGGTAACGCTTAACACCCAAAAGTTAACAGAATTTTGTCAACCAAAAAAAGTGATCATTTTGTTATGGTTGAAAAATAGAAAAAGCGGGAAACAATATTTCTCTTTCCAATTGATAATGAATGACTATGAGTCATACTTCAAGAAAGTGCACAGTAATCTAAATTATCTGGACTATTATGATGGAACGGTTAAATTGAAAATAGTGTTTCGGATGTTACATTTTCCGTTAACAATCATACCCTCCATTTGACTCGATGGGACTACAATTTAATTATGTAATATCAGTGTCAAAATACACTTATTGGTTGCTCCTTTTCATTATCTCATTTTCCGTAAACAATTTTGTAACGTATCAGAAAAGATAGAAACGGCAAAAGCTATTTATGATTTTATTTTGGAAGAATCTCAAGGAAGCTTCCTATCACAGCATAAATTAATCCAGTATATGATTACATTACCGTAATATCAGCAAAACAAATTTTCCGTTAACAGTTGTAACGTCCGAAACAAATGTAACGTCCGAAACAAAAAAACACTATTTTCAGCTTATACCTCAAAGTAGAGGGTATCTAAAGTGAATCAATCATCATGAGAAAAAATGTTGACGTATTTGAAACAATTCTGGATACAAATTTGGTCATTCATACCAAACGAATTTCTCTTAGCACAATCTTATTGTTAACAATTTAATTTTTTGTCATTATATCAGTATTTTTTTGTCATTTTATTTTTTCATCAGGTCAAGAAAACAATATTCTCATTATTTTATTTAGTTTCAAATGTAAAAATAGCATGCATGATGCACAAATCCAATTTTACTACTGTCAATTAAACCTTTCATGAATAATAAAATGGTAACAATGAAGTGTTTAAGATTCTGTATCTATAGATGTATGGCATTGCTGGACTGTTTTAAAATAACCTTACATGTACTTTTAATAAAACAAAAAACAGTGTCAACTATTCCACTCAGCATAATGAATACTTTCTGGGGTTATAGTAAGCATGTTTCGGACGTTACAGTATAGTGTTAACATACACTTTTTTATCATTGGACAAGTTCAAAAGATGGGAAAATCTTTGTGGGTTGATTGGTTAAAGGGCCCCTTATTTATAATTTTTATCAATGAAATCTATGCTTTGAAACCACTCTACTCAGTTAAAGTCATAAAAATCCTATTTGGAGCTTGCTTTGGGGGGTTAAAACAAAGGTTTTTAGTTTTTATGCTAATGAAATATGCATATTCATGACCAAGGTCACTATGTCACAAGAGGCAAAGACAGGAAAATCACATTCAACTGTGCACAAAAGATTCCACTTTTTTCTCAATTTTCCTGAAACTTTTGTAATCCATGGCTGTTTGAGTTTGTTTTACATGTTGCCTGCTGTAAGCCATGACAAAACTGGGGGTAGAAACTGCAGCAATTTGCCACAAGTCCAACTTGAAGTCTTATGTTTTTTCTTAACTTTTTCCTTCTGTCTTCCTTATTAGACCAGGCTGAAAATGAGCTAGGTATCACCTGGAGAGTTAGTTAATCTCACGTGGTTTTTCTAGACCGGTTTTTCATGGTGAACAATAATATTTTGGGTAAAAAGCCCAAATCCTGAACCCACACCCTAAAAAGGGGCGGGGTATGGCATGGGAATGGGCGGGTAGTCTATCTAGGGCATCCGAATGGTCTGGCAGGAGGATTAGGGTCCCACGCACCCTCTTCCAAGATGCCAAAATGATTCTTAGCACTCTGGGGGCATCTAGTGTTTAAGGAATTTTGACAAAAACTCCCACGGGTCCTAATTAGCATATTTTAAAGATGGCGCCATTAAAATGCCAAGTTTTAATGGTATAGCCCCCTAATCAGCCGATTTTAAAGGTTTTGGTGTTGCTACTGTGGTTTTCTGTGGTTCTGAATCCAATTCTGAGGTTTTTAAAATGATGAGAGGTCAGGGTAACGTGATTAGGCTGAGGATCAGGGTCATTTCCAAGATGGCCGCCATTGAAATTGACAGGTATCAGGTGTACGCGGTGTCAGGTGTATACCTAATCGGTCGATTTTAAAGATCATGGTGTTATTATGGTTTTGCATGATGCTGAATCAAATTTTTAGGTTTTCAAAATGGTGAGAAGTCAGGGTCACGTGGTTAGGTTGAATATTAGGGTCATTTCGAAGATGGCCGCCATTGAAATTAACAGGTGTCAGGTGTAGGCAGTGTCAGGTGTAGGCAGTGTCAGGTGTAGGTACCTAATCGACCGATTTTAAAGATACTATGTAATACTAAGTGTTAATACTATGGTTTTCCATTATGATGAATCCAAGTCCGAGGTTTTCAAAATGGTGAGAAGTCAAGAACACGTGATTAGGCTGGGAATCAGGGTAATTTCCAAGATGGCCGCCATTGAAATGCCGTGTATCAGGTATACATGTAGGCACCTAATGAGCCAATTTAATGATCCTGGTGTTGATAATATGGTTTTCCATGGTGCTGAGTTCAATTTTGAGGTTTGCAAAATGATGAGAGGTCAGGATCACGTGATTAAGATGCGGATCAGGGTAATTTCCAAGATGGCCGCCATTGGAATGATGTGTGTTAGGTGTACACGTAGGCACCTAATCAGCTGATTGTATTGATCATGGTGTTGGTAATATGGTTTTCCATTGTGCTGAGCCCAATTGTGTGGTTTTTATAATAATGAGATGTTAGGGTTACGTGATTAGGCTTAGGATCGGGGTCATTTTGTAATGGCGGCCATCTTGGAAATGACCCTGATCCTCAGCCTTATCATGTAATCGTTATATCTCATCATCTTAAAAACCTCAGAATTGGATTCAGCACCATGGAAAACCATATCTAGACCAGGATCTTTAAAATCGCCCGATTAGGTACCTACACCTGACACTACCTACACTTGGCACCTGTTAAATTCAATGGCGGCCATCTTCGAAATGACCCTGTTACGCATCATAATCACGTGATCCTGACCTCTCATAATTTTGAAAACCTCAGCATTGGACTCAGCACCGTTGAAAATGATATTATTAACACCTTGCAGGATCAATCAAATATGTTGATTAGGTGCCTACATGTCCACCTGACGCTTGGCATTTCAATGGAGGCCATCTTGGAAATGACCCTGATCCCGAGCCTAATCACGTGATCCTGACTTCTCACCATTTTGAAAACCTCAGACTTGGATATAGCACCATGGAAAACCATAATATCACCAGGATCTTTGAAATCGGCCGATTAGGTATCTACACTTGACACTGGCTACAACTATATATAGCACCTGTTAATTCAATGGCGGCCATATTGGAAATGACCCTGATCCTCGGCCTAATCACGTGATCCTAACTTCTTAATATTTTGAAAACCTCATAATTGTTTATACAGCACCATGGAAAACCATAGTATCAACACCAGGATCAATATAATCGGCCGATTAGGTACCTACACCTGACACTGCCTACACCTGGCACCTGTTAATTTTAGCGGCCTTCTTCGAAATGATCCTGAACTTTAGCCTAATCACGTGACCCTGAGTGACTTATCACCATTTTGAAAACCTCAGACTTGGATTCAGCATCAAGCAAAACCATAATATCAACACCATGATCTTTAAAATTGGCCGATTAGGTACCTACACCTGACACTGCCTACACCTGATACCTGTAATTTCAATAGCGGCCATCTTGGAAATGACCCTGATTCCCAGCCTAATCACGTGATTGTGACTTCTTACCATTTTGAAAACCTCAGACTTGGATTCATCATCATGGAAAACCATAGTATCAACTAAAGTATCTATAAAATCGGCCGATTAGGTACCTACACCTGGCACCTGTTTATTTCAATGGCGGCCATCTTGGAAATGACTCTGATCCTCAGCCTAATCACGTTACCTTGACCTCTCATCATTTTAAAAACCTCAGAATTGGATTCAGAACCACAGAAAACCACAGTAGCAATACCAGAACCTTCAAAATCGGCTGATTAGGGGGCTACCATTAAAACTTGGCATTCTGATGGCGGCCATCTTTGAAATATGCTAATTAGGACCCGTGGGAGTTTTTGTCCAATGGCAATATCAAAATTCCTTAAACACTAGATGCCCCCAGAGTGCTAAGAATCATTTTGGCATCTTGGAAGAGGGTGCGTGGGACTATAATCCTCCTGCCAGACCATTCGGATGCCCTAGATAGACTACCCGCCCATTCCCATGCCATACCCCGCCCCTTTTTAGGGTGTGGGTTCAGGATTTGGGCTTTTTACCCAAAATATTCTTGTTCCCCATGAAAAATCAGTCCCAAAAAACCACATGAGATTAACTAACTCTCCAGGTGATACCTAGCTCATTTTCAGCCTGGTCTATATGTGATACACTCAAAACAGCGCCCTCTGTCTGTGATTTATTGCAGTGAAATCTTCAAAGTTGAAAAAGGCCACCTTTTATTGATTTTACATCCAAACGAACAATAGTATGTCTTGCTGAACCATATTCTCAAAAATATTTAATAAATCATCTGGATATAAACCATTTGTTTGCTGCAAAATTTCTAAAATTATTTTCATTCTCGTACCGACATACATGTAGTTTACGGTATGTATGTATTGCATAATGGCGAAATGATACCCAAACACTCTCTGGTTCATCCCAAGATGAAATACTCAAAGATAACATGTTTCAGCTTTGTTAATGCATTTTGACAATTTACAATGTTTAGTCAAATGCGAGCTCATTGCCTGTCAATTTTAAAAAAATAAAAAGTGACATTTTGAGTGAAACACTTATTTACTACATGTACGTGTACATTGTGCAATGTACATGTACATCTATCTGTTTTTAATTACCTGGTTTGCACAATGCCTGCATAAAAATTCCTTAAAGCCATTGTTATAAGTGGATTCAGAGCTTGATTTGATATAATTGAAAGATCAGTTTGAAGTTGATCCATATTTTGTCAAATCTGTTGTACTGGGAGATGTGCACTGTGAAGATTCTACACCTTGTCAAATTTTCCTTGATTAATTTTGCACCTTTAGACATCTCTCCAAGACAAAAGTGGCTGCAGTATTTACCGTACTCCCCTCACTACCGGTACATACATTTCTAAGAAGGCTCTATGCCTGGTACAGATCTGGGTCTTTCTATAAATTAGGGGTCCAAAAGTGTGACATTTGGTGTCCCCCGTTACACCAAAGACATTGTTAACATAGTGTAACGTCCGAAACATAGGGTTTAAATTATAAAAATTATAAGCCAATGTACTTTTCCCAATAATTTTCACATAACTGTTTTGTATTACCCATTGTACACATGCAGCAAGTCTGATAAAAAAACACGTCAAAAATTTGCATAAATAATCTTTGAACCATGCTATTAACATTAATTGCCAAAGCAATTGGCAAAACCCGAGTTCAATATCACAACTGTAAGTTATGTAACGGTTTGTACTCAAATGAAGAAATGTTGTTTCATTCATGAATGTTTCACATGTTTAGATTTAGAATTAAGCTCAGACCTTTACATTTCTCATAAATTCAATTATTCTTCTTGACAAAACTACTAGTTTAAAGTGTGTTTTCATTTTTTGCCCTCTTAATTGGTTGACACAATTGGGCTATGTTAAAAAATCCCAGAGCCTTATACAAATCTAGTCAAACATTTGGAGCTTTTCCTCAAGGCACTATAACCATGCTGGTTTTCAAGCTTCTTTAAATTGTTGCAGCAAATTCTACAAATTGACTCGACTCCCCCAGAGACATTCAACCAAACAGCCATAACGTACGTACGTGTTTCAGCTTAAGCTATAGCTATTAAGACAGTCTCTAAAGACACTTGTGGAAATCGTAAATCATCTCCCCAACTCAAAACAAGTTCTAGTTTCCTTAGGGAAATGTCACAAGTTAGCACTTCATTCTTGGCCTAAAGGCAATTCCACGAAATTTTTACATAATCTTAAATTGTGGGATTAATTTTTTGAGTAGAAAATGCTTTTTGATGACAGCATATGTACCGGGTATCAAGCTTCTCCAAAAGCTTTTTTGTTATTGAGTCTTAACAAATACACTAGAATTCACTTGGGAAATGTTTCCAATTCCATGTGGACATAGACCAACTGTACTGCAAATAAGTGTAAAGTATAATGTATTGATTTTTCAATAAAGTTTGGAAGTACTTGTCACATAAGACACAGCACATAAAGCACATGTCATATACATGTAACACAGAAATACAGTAAGGCACTTTATTTCAGTTGTCTTTTTTTGAGGAAATATCAACTTCACAAACAATGGCAATTGCAGTGATGCCTTGTTTTTGAACAATGCGGCCATATACATATATGGCCGCATTGTTCAAAAGTTTGTTTTGGTGTATTGGCATAGGAATACACGGACAACTTGTAAGCAAAAATGACTTTTTTGTCTAGTTTTCGTACCAAATAATGGTGCCTGTGATATACTACAAGGCGTCGCTGCAATTGTCTTGTGAAGTTTGAATCAGTGGGTCATAAATTATTGTCCTTTGTATAACAGTGATGTACAAGTTACACTTTAAGCCTCGGTCACAAATGGCCTGCAGCGTATTGGCGGCGGCCGTAATTCCCCAAAATTGCCATAACCGTGTGGTGGCCGCACGGTACAATATGCTAACCGTGAGGCGATCTCAAGGTTTTTTGCTCGCCGCAGGGGCTTACGATTTTTATAACTTGACATTCAACTTTTTTTCGGAAATCACAAGACTGTAGGCCTTAACCCCGCCGCATGTATCATCGCATGTATCAAAGGACGCCGCACGGACCTTGCAGCGGCCTCGCGGCGGCCGCAACAGCCGTGCGGGTGCCTTGCGATTGCCTTGCGGTCACTGTGAGGGCTCCTCGCAGTTTCTTAACTGGTGCCTTGCGATCTCACCGATTTTGATTTCATGACTTTTACGATTGCCGTGCGGACCTCGTAACATTGGTGAACACTGCTTCCGCAGCCCGCAAAGCTGTACGATTTGTAAAATCCCATCTACAAACCGCAGACCGCAGAACCGTGCGGCAGCAGCATTATATGTGACCGAGGCTTTAGCATAATAATGGCGTTTGTTTTTTGGGTGTACTTTTTCTTAAAGGAGAATTGCTTCTCTTGCTGAAACGTGGCACAGAATGTCACCTCTGTGATATTTATTGTTGTCTGTTTTATTAGATTCTGCATGAAAAGGTCTACGATGAAGTTCTGGAGAAACTGAAAAAGGCCTACAGCCAGGTCAGGATTGGGAACCCCTTGGAAGGTATTTCTATGCTGAGTTAATTGGTTGTTGATACAATCAGTTTTTCCTTTCAAAGTTTGTCAATATTTTTGGTAGGGGTAATATCAAGATAACGTCATCCAGTCAAAAGATTAATTGTTCCTCGCTGTGCATACATACATGTAGCAACCAACGACTTTTCATCGCCGTGCTCAATCTGTGCGCTGGTCTTGTGACCATCACAATGTATTCACTTCTAAGTGAATGAAGTTGGGAACAAGTTCCCAGATGTCCACCAGGGTTTAATTCATCTAGGATTTCCAAAACTGCCTATCCTACTTAGGTGCAGTTAAAAGGTACCCGTCCTACATGTATGACTGGCAAAAATTGAAAGGTGCACAAATGCATAAAGCGGTTACGGACACCAGGCAAGTTGGAAATCGTGACACATGTGATGTGGTCCTGTTGTGATGTAGGGCACACGTACATACAACATGTACAGAAGTCGTAACTCATGAGCGTACCCTGGCCGGCCGGCTGGTCGCATGGTCACGTCGGTCGGCCTGCCGCACAAATTACGAGGTACTTTTGTGTTTTCATTCTAAACAAAAATGCAATTTATTAGTCGCTCAAGCATGTCATACATTTAAAACAAAAAATCCACCTGTCATTTTTAATGTCCAGTTGACAAAATTCTACCCGTCATGTTTTATTGTCAATTTCTCAAAGTGCCCGTCTAAAATCACACATTGCCATTCCAAAAGACGGGTGGAAGGGTGGCTAGATGAAACACTGTTCACCCCCTGCCCATCAGGGTAATTTTAAAGTATTTAATTTTTAATGGAGTGCCACAATTTTAAATAATTTAACAAAGTGGTGGTTGTGGATGTAACTGGGATATTACATACAGCAGTTTACCCTCTTTGAGTCCGACTCCAAATTTTGATTTGGGGTTGAACTTTTAAAAAGGACAGTTTACAGACTATACAACTTTTTTCTGATTTGATTTTGAAGAATTCTAACTTGAATTTCTGCGTACATGTCAGGGGCGGATCAAGGAATTTTTTCAGGAGGGGGTTTTGCCACCAGGGAGGGATTTTGCCCGTCAGATTTTTTATGTCAGCTCGTTTCGGACAGGCGGACACACACAAAATGCATTACATTATATTTTTGTTGGTGTCGGAGCAGGGAGGGGTTTTGACCCCCAAACCCCCTCCCGCCCCCCATCCCCCCCTCTGGATCCGCGCCTGCATGTAGTTCAAACAAATCTGAACACCACCAAGTGTCATCAAACCTGCATTTGCACTACAAGTACATTCCATTTCGTCGACTTCAGCTCGTGAATTTTGTTACAAGTAATTAAGGTTTTAAATTTCTCTTAATCTACAGCTGAAAATTGCTTGCCAGATGCTTTTTGCTCAACTGCATGCGTGACCAGTCCTTCCAAACTACTTTGAATATAGGAAGCGTACTTATTACAATTCTGCTTCGCTGGTCATATTAACCCTTAATATAACACGCTGTCGGTGACTAGACTCGCCAGGAAATGCAATAGTGTAGTGAAATTGTAGCATGTTACTTAAAGGAGCGTAGCCAGATTTTCTGGAAACTTGATCTAGATCTAACTTAACAATCATATAAAATACATCGCAAAAATAATATTCAAGAAAACAAAAAAAATACAAAATAATAAGGTGAACATTTGAGAGTAAGTTAAAGGCACAGGCTCGTCAGCAATGCGCGCCCGCCAAATTCGTGCTCGAAACACGCAGTTCCATGCCTTTGCTATGGAGTTGCGTATTGCGTGGCACACATTTGGCGGGCGCGCATTGCTGACGAGCCTGTGCCTTTAAAACAAAAAAAATACAAAATAATAAGGTGAACATTTGAGAGTAAGTTAAAGGCACAGGCTCGTCAGCAATGCGCGCCCGCCAAATTCGTGCTCGAAACACGCAGTTCCATGCCTTTGCTATGGAGCTGCGTATTGCGTGGCACACATTTGGCGGGCGCGCATTGCTGACGAGCCTGTGCCTTTAATGTCTTGATCGCAAGTAGTGACACAAATCGAAATCGCGCTGTTTCGCTTTACATGTATATGTAGTATCAGAATTTCTCTGAACACCACCAAGTGTCACACCTGCATTTGCACTACATGTACATTCCATTTCGTCGACATCAGCTTGTGGATTTTGTTACAAGTAATTCAGGTTTTAAATTTCTCTTCAACAGCTGAAAATTTGTGAGTACTATTGATTCAATGAGTTTACTGTAGATACAGTGTACCTATCAGTCAATCTAATATGTCATGCCATTAAAGCAAATCTTCTTCATTTGCAGTACAAATGCTGCACTTTTTATTTAATGTGATGTGGTTTATAACTGACTGATAGTGATACATGTACATGTATCAAGTGTTACAAGCAGATTGAATTTAGGTTTCATCAAGCCTTGTGCTTTTTTCTATCTGTTATCAGAGACAACCTTGTACGGTCCCATGCACTCTCAACAGGGAGTGCAGGTCTATCAGAATGCCATCAAAAGTGCCGTAGCCCAGGGCGGCAAAATCGAGGTTGGAGGAAAGGTGAGTTAATTCCAATATGAACTGTCATTGGTTATTGGTCCAAACATAATCTCATCACTTGTATGCATTTTTAAAAGCTCTAATTGCTTTTAACTCTGTAGATTAATTTGTTTTTCGGCCAAGTGCCACAACATCTCACGTGTGGTCTAGTGGAGAGGATGCGTGGTCTAGTCAGTACACAGCCGTGCATTATGAGCTACAAGTTGTGGAACTATACGAGCCTCACTTCACACTACACATCAAAACTTTGGAAACACCTTGAAAGTTTGTTTTTTGAAAAGAAAACAAATAATTTTGTGAATGTTAATTTTGTGAAAGCAAATGTAGGTGTATTCTAACAAAAAGCAACATGTTAATTTTAGTGCCATCTCCGGCCTCAGCATGCAGTGGGCTTTATTAACAAATTGGAGAGCATGCAAAAAGAAAAGCGGCTAAAGTTGATGTTCATCAAAGAATCCACCCTTAGCAGCTATGACAGCTATAATGTACACACAATCGCTGCATCCTGATTGTCGGTTTTTCTAAACATTCAGTGGAAATACGCCTCCTTTAAGATTCTCCAGAGGTTTTCTTGGCTGGTTGGGCATTTCTTTCTGACCTTATGATCCAACTTATCCCGGAGCAGCTCATCAATGGGATTGAGCTTGGGTGACTGGACAGGCCATTCCATGAGGGACAGCACTCCAGACGACTGCTTTCTCTCCAGATACCCTTTACACCTCCGTTTGCTTTAATAGCTTGGTTTATTATGAATAAACAAAATAATAAATGTACTTCCTTCTCAAAAACCTAAAACCTTCAAGGTATTTCAAAAGTTTTGATGGGTAGTGTAACAAGAGTGACCACTTGGCCTGAACCTTGTCTGACTAGACAAACTACCGTACACCTCGTTCACAATAGGGAAATCGCTTCATTCGACAAAGATTACTTAATTGTTGCTAGTTAAAGCTCCGATACATGATTTTCAGTTACCACAGTTTTACTCCATAACACCGTGTTTACACTCGAATCGGAAAAGGTGGATACAGATACAGCATTTTTATTGCGACCACAAAACTGAACATTTGCCGCGTTTACACTACACCCCAAATCCCTTCAACTCGCCTTCAGAAACCACTAAATGTAACTGCAGCGCATGCGTGAGCTGTTTGTGTTGCTGCAATAGTGCCAGATTGGTCAATTAAATCCACTACACTGCTGGCACCGCCCCAAGGACACTAAAATTGCCGAATCTGTATTCGGGTAGCGTTTGCAGGGTTCAACCCCGCAATTGCGGGGTTCAACCCTACCCCAAAGGTGACTTGAAAAAGGCGAATCAGACCCGGGTCTGATCCGCCTTTTTCAATTCACCTTTTGCATTTACACTTAGGGCCTACCCGGCTTCAACTCCCCTTTTTGGAAATTGCGGAGTTCGATTCGGCAAAGGCGAATCGAGTGTAAACGGGGTGTTAGTTGACGAGGAGGAGGAGGGAGGGGGAGGGGGTGTGGGAGAGTGTTGATAGAGATGGTAACAAACACCACTTTCTTTTTTTATCAACATTATTCTTTTTAGTAATATATAGTGTTGTTCCTGTTTTCAGAAGTTTTCTAATCATGTAATCTGTCTTTAATGAGGCGTGTGTTCACATATCACTTGACAAACATTAATATTAAACGGAAAGCGGTACCATTCAAATCAAGCAAATCAAAATAAGCTGTGTGATGCCCAGGTGATCTGTGCATCAAGCTTCATGCTTTGCAAGGTTTTCATTCATGGACAGTGCTTCAAAAACAATGCTTGCCAGATGCTTTTTGCTCAACTGCATGCGTGACCAGTCCTGCCAAACTACTTTGAATATAGGGAGCGTACTTATTACAATTTTGCTTCACTGGTCATATTAACTCTTAATATAACACACTGTCGGTGACTAGACTCACCAGGAAATGCAATAGTGTAGTGAAATTGTAGCATGTTACTTAACGGAGCGTGGCCAGATTTTCTGTAAACTTGATCTAGATCTAACCTAACAATCATATAAAATACATCGCAAAAATAATATTCATAACAAGAAAACAAAAAAAATACAAAATAATAAGGTGAACATTTGAGAGTAAGTTAATTAATGTCTTCATCGCAAGTAGTGAAACAAATCGAAATCGCGCTATTTCGCTTTACATACTTGTACATGTACATGTAGTAGCAGAATTTGAAATCGGACTGACATGACTAAAGTTGGCTTTTCCAACTATTTTATTTGTGCTAATAGTTGTAACATAATTTCTACTCACATTGGAACCTCCCGGTAAAATATCCGAATACACAAGATCAGTATTTCAACTAGAAAGACTTTTAATGACCATATTTTTGAGTGAAACGATCGACTCGTGCGTTGAACGATCCGTAGATCGGAAGACATTGGCTGGTGCCCCTGTTACACTGCGCTAAGCTACAATGTACATGTAGCTGGGAACCTGTTTCCAATCGCAAGTACTAGACTGGTTTCTGCTCTACAAATTCCACATACAACGATTGAATATGAGAATCATTCGTAGTATGTGGAATAGGTGGAACGGAATCCAGTCTAAATCGCCAGCCTAACGGAACAGCGCCACCAACAACACAAATAGTCAGGTGCATCTTGTGTTCTGTTAGCGATAAGCGCAAATAAAGCCAAGGTACCGGGCTGCTTTGTGCCAAACATTTTCGAAACCAATTTTGTTTATGCAGACGCAGATGTGGCGGTGTGTTCATAACTGTTCAACACCCTACAGTCCGCTTCCGATAAATTAGTTCACAAACATTTGGTGGTTTTTCGATACGGATGTTTCGATATAAAAATCTCATGACCCATGAAGTAAGCCCTGGGGAATTATGGGTAAAAAATGTGATCTGGTCACACTCTTGACACATTTCTTTGGATTGGGTGCTTTTTGGCTACAAAAATGAAATGGACATAGTTGGAAAGATTATCAAAAAGTAGAATATAAAGATTCACATGTAAACATAGGCCTACATGTACCTTCAAATTGTATGGTTTGTTTAATTTTTGTGTCCAAAGAATTTCCGCAATTTTGTAGAAGCACATTTTTTACTCCTGAAAATGTCAGAACGTGACCTGTAGTGGTATTCTAGTTGCATCTTGTGTTTTTTATGTTAAAAATCTGATGCAAATATAAAGAAACGCATAACCGCGCCATGTGCAGTTGGAACTACTTTGGAACTACTTTGGGTAGTCTGGTTTCTAGACCAAGAGATTACCAGTCTATTCACTGTTGGCCACTGTTCACGGCGCGTGGTTCCTGCAGCCGCACCGGGTATCGCCGGCACGGTAAGACAAGCACAGAGCCTTGGACAAGGCTAATCATTCCTCAAATGAAGAGCCATATTTATGTGTTTATTTTTTAAAATCTCTGTGAACTCTTTATGTAATCAGTATCAAACAAAGGAATTTCACTAATATGAACGAGGTCTTTGACCCCATTCTCACTGGAGAAATTGCTTCGTTCAACGAAGATTAGTTAATCATCGTTAGTTAATGAAGCGTGCATTCACATATCATTTAATGAAGAGCGGTACAGTACACATTATAAGCGACCGCTAACTAATATGAAATAAAACTGTGGTAGGTCGTACATGCGCATCGCGCGTCTAAACGCGCTGTGTGTTTTTACAGTGGCGCATCAAAAACAATAATTGCTGGGCACACAACTCGCTTGTGCAACCAAGCCTGCCAAATTGCTTCGTCAAACGAAGGGAGCATTCTCATTACAAATTTACTTCATCGAATGAAGCGATTTTTTCATCGAATAAAGCGATTTCTTCATCGAATGAAGCGATTTCTTTATCGAATGAAGCGATGTCTTTATCGAATAAAGCGATGTCTTCGTCAAATGAAGCTATTTGCTTCATTGAATGAAGTGAATCTGATCATCGTCGAATGAAGAGGTGTGCGTTCACATCGGGAAAACTTTTCGAACGAAGCGATTTCTCTGAGAACGGGGTCATACATGTAGTTACATGTGTAAGCTACATCTACAGTTGTTGCTTGAATACATACCTGCCAACTAGTCTGATTTTATCGTATTTGTTCCGATTTTTAAGTGTTAAAAGTGTTGAAAATCGGAACAGTCGGCTTGACCTGACTCCCTGCGCGTGCCACATGTGTTGTACATGAAAATGGGTGCAGTACTAGGTTTTTTTTGTGAAAATGTGAGAGATCAGTTGTTTAGAAATATTTTGATTTCCAGATTGTGTCATAAATGTACTTTCCAGATCATTTCATTAATTTTTCAGAATACTGTGAAGCCATGCATACAAATTACACACTTCATAATTTATACTTTTGTACAAAACCAGCCAATTTGGACTGCAATTTTGAGTACATTTTTTTTCTCCGAAATTCATTTTAAAACTGCGCAAATGAGTTTGGAAAATGCTTGATTTTTTTATAAGGAAAATATATGCTAATTTTTGAGACATTTTCAGAAAGAGTCCAGTTTTGGTCGATTTTGTCAGGATTGGACCTCTCCCCAATGAAGACCCCATCAGACCCTGTGGGATTTTGTCTTTAACTTAAAATCATCATTTTATAATCAATACTAAGTGATATTGGGGAAGGGCTAGTTTTATTTTCCTTTTCCCTAGTTAGAATTTCCCAAGTGACAACATTTCTGTCTGAGGCACTTTTCCAAGTGTCCAGTTTAATTTGACATGCAATGTGTAACATGAACCTGCAGATAAGTCTGTAGAGCTAAGCACTTTGACAGAAGTGGTTTGTGGAGAGCACTTAAATTGGACAGTCCCACTCGTAGGGGGGATAAACTTGGTATTCAGTGAATAATGCTGCTTTACGAATTTTGCTCAGGTCTCTACATTGAACTGTTCAAGAAGGTTTTAAAATCGGAGATTTTATGTCCTTACATATTACTTACATGTACATTATGTCCAAAGATTTCAGAGAGAAACTAAATGTACTGTATACAACTACAAAGTTGGGGAAAACATGAAGGAAAATACAAGTACATGTACAGTATTCAAGCAGAAAGACAGATGGTGCTGATTAATAGTTAATAATGGATGGGGTATGGACGATGTTCTGGGAAGGGGTGGGGTTGTAGGTGGCAGGGAAATAAGTTGTGCTCCAAATTATTCATACCCTTGTAATTTTTTGAGTATTTTAAATTATGTTAATAAATGAGTGAGTTTTGTCTGGCTTACTTATGATAAGTATATGTGACAAACAACTGAAAGAATAACCACAAGTGACATTTTCTGTAATATATTATTTTCGGGGTATTTTATTGACATATTTCCAAAAAAGGTCATGTCCATAATTATTCATACACTTAATAAAGTCACTCTTAATAATCAATTGACAAGACTTTGTTTTTTATCACAGCCTCCAAACGGTTCCTGTATCGGCTTATAATGTTTTGAAATTTTTCCACCGGGATTTTCGCCCACTCCTCTTTCGCAAAAGACTCGGGGTCGTTGAGGTTGGAAGGCTTCCTTGCTATTACCCGAGTCTTGAGTTCCCTCCATAGATTCTGGATCAGATTGAGATCCGGGCTTTGGCTCGGCCACTTCAGAACGTCCACATAGTCGTCGTCGAACCATTTCGTGACTGCCTTGGCAGTAAGTTCGGGATTGTTGTCCTGCTGGTAGGTCCAAATCTAACAAAGCTAGAGTTTCTCAGCGGACTGCTTTATGTTTTCATCGATGATCTTAATGTACTGCTCTTTTTTCGTGATCCCAACCACTTTGACGAGATTCCCAGTCCCATTTGCCAAGAAGCATCCCCACAGCATGATGCTACCACCTCCATGCTTGACGGTTGGGACCGTGTTCTTTGTATTGCACGCTTCCTCTTTCTTTCGCCAGACATAAGCAATATCCATGTGCCCGAAAAGCTCCACTTTTGTCTCGTCTGACCACAGAATCGATGACCAGAAGCTTGGATCCTTGTCTAGGTGTGCTTTAGCAAAGGCCAGACGTTTATTTTTGTCTCTCCATGGAGACCTCCCTGATGCAATGTGTGCTAAAGTGTCTGCCTGGATATCTTGGTCCCAGACTCACCAAGGCTGTTGAGGAGACCCTTCATGGCGATGCGGGATTGTTGCTGGCTTCTCGGCACACTTTTCTTCTGAGACGAGGTGACACCTTCGACTTACGACCACGCCCTTTAAGGTTTCTTACTGTGTGGAACACCTTGTACATGTACATGTACATGTACTTCCTAATTATATGCTCTGAACGGTGGAAACTGGCATTCTAAACTGCTTCCAAATGGCCCTGTAGCCTTTCCCTTCTTTGTGGCCATTGGCAATAGCCCTGCGCAAGCCCAGAAACTGAGAATGAAGGCATCAACTCCCCTCACTTTATAGCCTACAGGCAGAGTGCTATTATATGATGTTATTTGATTTAAATTTAATTGGACAAATATGTTAATGATTCAAATCTTATGCAAACATGTTAGGATAACAGTTGAACAACCAAAAGGAATCACTGGAATGTTGAAAGCATGTGCATTATCACAAAAAATTGCCTAAATGCTGATATTTTGTAAGGGGTATGAATAATTTTGAACAGGCACAAAAATGCAAATCTGGACATTACAATTGTTATGCAAATGATGCTGAGCCAAAAACGTGTGGTCTTGTGCAAGGCAACTATAACATACAGTGAAAGTTCCTTCACAATAGTTTTTGGGAGTGAGGACATTTTAAAAGTGTTAGATTATTCAAAGGGTATGAATAATTTTGAGCACATCTGTACATGTAAATCTAAAATGAGATAAAATCGTACACGTAATTTTCTCTGAAACTATCAAAATTGTGCCAGTGGCCGCTTGTTGCCGATCAGTGTTACCGCATGACTGCATACTGGAGTATGATGAAACGTAAACGTTTCGTGTGCATGGTGTGTGACTGTTAGGCCATAACGAACGAACAAACGATTTATTCTTTCGAATGCACAGTCCAACTATGTGCAACGTGTGCCTGCAACATATACAGCACGAGAATCGCGACAAAATTCCCGATCGATTGATATAAAACTTCGCTAAACTTCTAAAATATTTCACCAAAGATCGTCCAACCTAAGTGTGGATTAATCTTCAAGGTTGGGGAAAATATGATAAAACATTTCTGTATTTTTGGGGCTGTTCCTAGCTGTTCCGAGTGTTAAAAAAGGAGGGGTTTCCTCTGGTGGTGTTTCTTTTCTCCGTTTTCCCAAAAAACGATGTTATCAAACTGGACGAAGGCATTTTGAATGAAGCGAAGCGTGACGACAGAAAAAGAACCGAGAAAAGAATGACGCGTCGATCTCGAACACGTTGCAAGCAGGGCGAGTTTGTTCCAGAAAGACATGTGCAATCACTATCGCTGGTGTGCGTTACCACTATTGCTGTGTGGTGCGTAATGCGAGCGCAGCATACCAGCAAAGAAAACAATTACGTCATTTTTAAACTTCATTCTAGTCCGTCCTGTGTTTCCCTGCTTGCATTTTGCATTTTGCAATGCACTGCGTTTAACAGCGACCGCATTGTGACATCGTGCGAGTGTTAACAATGGACTTTGGATCGTCTAACTAGTCCATTCGGCCTGCCGGCGCGCTCAATCTCGAACGCAAATCCGAAGTGTTTTTTGCCGGACGTTTTCGTGATCGATCGTGGGGAATTTTTGCAAACTTAAAGCGTTGCGTTCACAATTGAAGAGTTGCGGCCTTAAATTTTGCCAATGCGTAGCGGCACCGCTTCGCTACAACGCTTTGGGGGAAACCCTGGTTTATGTGACGGGTATTTTTCTTACGATTCGTGCGTGGCATTTCATGGAGCACTTGGGAGCAGCAGAGTAAACTTGAAGGGATGTTTTTTTTTCCGCGTGCGTTATTGTGATTTTTTACTTCCGGTGTCTCGACAACAAAAGTACAATGTGGTGGATCGTTTTTCCTGGCATTTTATGCAGTTTTACAATCAATGTTGTAAATTATTTTTACTTTTTCATTTTTTGGAAAGAATTGAGTACATACGTTGTGTACAAAACACATGAGACTGGCCAAAGTGTTTTTTTCTTTAAGAGAGCCTCAATTGTTTTTCCCTCTCTTTTTCTCAACCAGGATCGACCCGCCGGAACAGTACTTCACTGAGAAGAAAAAAAAAAAATGATGCATGACGTCCCTCAACATTGTATCTGGTCAGGTGAAGGCAAAAAAGGGGCAACACACAAGTCGACCTACCCATGATGGCTCCATGAATTTATTGAAGTACAGTTGAACCTCATTGAATGTCCTCCTTGAGCTTTCATGATTTGGGAGTGAAAACGATGAAGAGCAAGAAATCGGAGTATATAGTTGAAATTTTACTTGTGAACTGTTTCTGGGGCTGTCTTTATTAGCCTAATGGAAGTTATAACTGATTAGGCCTATCGTGTCTGTGGTTTGCATTTTTTAATGAAGTTGGGACATTTTGTAAATTTTAAATTGTCATTATTTATAAAGCAATTATAAAATATTACTGTATAACGAAAAGAACATGTTTAAGTTTAGGAAATTTCATGTGATCACCTGCAAAAAAATCGTTTACATTGTATTTAAATTTTGGATCGAAATCCATATCTGACCAATGGTTTATCTTTATTGGTTTATCTTATGACCTGTAAAATTGATGTTAAGGTTTGATGAAAATATTAGGATTTTAATATTTAAAAAGGCGACTTTTTGTAAATCCTTAACGGGAAGAAAAATAAAATGCTAACTAACTGTACTGCCGGTATTTGGGAATTTTCTACAATTACAGGCTAGACTATACATCAGCATGCATGCTAGATAAGATAGCGAACTAAAACAAACTTTAACATTAAACAAAATATAAATTAAGGGTTAAGGTGTTTTTCCTTCCTCCACGGGCGGACGCGAACTCGGCGACTTTTTTGCTCATTTTCACGAAAACCAAAAAGAGTTCAAGAACCTACATGTACCTCCAACCACTTTATCGTCAATACATATCAAACATACCGACAAACATGTCTCATTTAAAACAAAAATGTTGCAAATGCGAGAAATCATCGGGGATTTCCTTCGTAGTATGGGAGTCCGTGTACCGCGCGCTCGCAGCTCGGTATGCGCAATGCAACACGCGCCGTATATACGGCGTTGTTGGATTGCGTGTTCTGCACTGCGAGTCCGTGTTTAATACACGGACTCGCCAGCTAGCGGGGGAGGGAATCCCCGACGATTTCACGCACTTGCAACATTTTTGTTTCGGCACATGTTTGTTCCGATATGTATTGAAGATAAAGTGGTGGGAGGTTGGTTCTTGAACTCTTTTTGGTTTTCGTGAAAATTAGCAAAAAAGTTGTCGAGTTCGCGTTCGCCCCATTGGTTTATGCACAAATAACCGGGTAATTTTGTCATCCAATACCATGATGCATTGCAAACATGGATACCGTTAACCCGTTTTTTCTTTACTAAAACATGCATTTTGATTTACATGGCATTCTTTACATTGTTTTTTTATGACCATCTACAGCTGATGCCCCTGCCAGCTTATTTTGAAAGTCCATAATAAATAAAAGAACTCAATCAATTCAAGACACGGCATGCAGAGAAATCTTGTATCTCCAGTTTCGAAGAAGCAGCATGTTTCGGTTCCAAACGTAGTGAATTAAATAATCCCTAAAAATAATCACTTATTCGGTCAGGTACTGTGGTCATGTACATTGTACAACCCACAAACCTCATCCACTATGCACCACTATGTACATTATTTTATTATGGTGCCGAGTACAAGTCAAGTGTACGTGTAGATGGCGTAATTGAGCTCTCATCACGGGTCAATGCGTACCCGCAAGCCCTCGAAAGATATCGCAAACACTATGCGGCATTACGAGGGCGGCCGAGCGCGCGCGAGGGGGGACGAGCGCGCTCGAGGGCGGTCGAGGGCGCGCGAGGGCGGTCGAGCGCGCACGAGCGCGCACGAGCGCGCACGAGCGTTTAGCGGTCGCCTCTAAACCCTCGAACACGCTCGAGGGTTCCTGCAAAGCTACCTCTAATCATCACTGTATACATGTAGATGTTTGCCTTTAAGCACCACTGTATTTTGGTGATAATTTGGTCCTTTTCATACATGTACCTGCCAACTTGTGCGATTTTATCGTATACCGGTATGTTAAAATTTTTAAGTGTTAAGTGTTGAAAATCGGAACAGTTTTTCACCCACCATCCCCCCAAAATTCAGTTACATGAACCACTTTCTTGTTTGTTACATATATATTAGGTGTTGGATAGACCGGGGAATTACGTTGAGCCTACGATCATTTCTGGCCTATCCCATGATGCTCCGGTTGTCCAGACTGAAGCATTTGCTCCTGTGCTGTATGTGCTGAAGACCAAAGTGAGTACCGGATATACATACTTGTAGAAAATTAAAGGGCCAGTATATCATTTGCAGTGGACCAAAATCTTACATGTACACGTATGTATTTCGCGAGTCAACAAGTTCATACATGTAGCAATGGTATAACAAACATCACTTGAATTTATTTCTGTCCAAGATGGTACTTTCTGTCCAAGATAATACTTTCTGTAAGAAAGTAACAAGGGAATGTGTTTGTAAAAAAACGTGTGCGCTTACTCATTTTTTGTACAATTCACAAAACACACAGATTTTGTATGCAGCTGAAATTTCTGCAGGCTAGTTTACTAACCTTCTTCGTCAGATCTGTTGTGCCCTAATTCTAGGAAATGATATATTTGGCCTTTTAACTGTCGGCATGCGATTTGTTTTCAATATTTTTGAAACACATTGTAGTGTAAGTATATCTCTTTGTCTTCTGTCTGATTTTACTTGCCATATTATTTTTGCTCTGATTTTTTTTAAGATAAAAAAAGACATTTCTCCCCTACCCACCTCAAATATTAAAGGAACACACCGGCTTTGTTGGGCTTGAAATAGACCCATACATGTAGATGATTCTGAAGGTCTTACTGAAATAGACTGAAAGAGACTATTTATTCAGGTTATGAAACAAAGTTAAACATAACTATGAAAAATCGACGTAACATTTTGACTCAAAGTCCAATGAACCGAAGCAAGTTTTACCATGGACAGTGCACGGGCGAATGTGACATTTACATACTAGCCCCGTGGCACACACACTGCGACCGGTACAGTGTCGTTGTTTTTGCAGCCAGACCGCCAGGTGTCTGTACACCTACATTGTACTCTAGCTACACGTATGCGGAACTGTCGCAACAACCGATTGCTAGTTGTACGTTCGTGAAGACAAACCATAAATGTCAGCTCCTTCAAAGAAAACGTACAGTGTCGTGGTTCTTGCAGCCAGACCGCCAGGTGTCTGTACACCTACTCTACATGTAGCTCCACGTACATGTATGCGGAACTATCGCAACAGCCGGTTGAAGACAAACCATAAATGTTCAGGGCTGTCCAGTGAAATCATCAGCAGAAAATGAGAGATACATTAAAAGCAAAAGCTGGCAAGTGAAGAAGTCGTGAGCCTCGCGCGATAGTGAACGGCTGGTAAAGCGTATAACCCGACTATTAATTGACCGTTCTTGTTAATTTTAAGCTTTTTTAGTTAATTATGAGACATTTTGATGATACTTTTTCACAAGGACCATCAAGAAATTATTGTCGATGATGCTACATGTACATCACTAAAAGTTAGCCGGTGTGTCCCTTTAAGATGTAATATACATTTAGGGAATGCACATATTTTGTTGGTCTTATCTTGAATCTTTTGTGTTCAGTTCAGGATAAACCATTTTGCCAGTTCTATGAGCTTTTTGTATTCAAAACAACTCTACATAATACGTACATGTAGTTGGATCGAGCCATTTCACAAACTGTGTTGGAAGTGATGATAACATGCAACAGCCAAACAGCAAAACATACATAGTACAGTTCATGCACTGGATGGCCCCCATAAAATGCTCAATCATGGTGTTGATTGTGCAGTCAGGTAAAAACATGGGGAAATGGCTAGTTCAGTGATTTATGCTACTAATAGAATGTGGCATTCAGTTCAGCTCTCTCTGGAGCAGTCAGATTATTTGACTGGGAAATCATATCATTAAGTGACTGATTTGTTTAGACATTGTGATGTTACCAACACATTTACATGTACAATGTAGAGTAAAATTCAGCCTCTAAACATGCTGAACATTATTATAAACCAAAAATACATATGTACATGTAAAGGATTTTCCAACTTCCACTCAGAGCATTATGGGTCAGATCATTACAATGATCAGGTTGGGGCAAAAATACAGTGATGTCCATGTAAATTGTACCAGTACCGGTAGCATGGGTATTATATAAGCTACAGGCATTAAACATGTTAAATTATATACACACAATTTATTCAGACTCAAAAAAAATTCATTATGAGATTGTTGGCTTTTTCGCTAGGACGTTTTTCTTCTGATTATTTTGCCATATTCATAACGCATGGCGTTGTCGGCACTTTTTCAGGTTGTTCGCAAACTTCGATCCTAACCAAACTTGTTCACTTCAAAGACATGGGTGATTCCATAAATTCGGGCCCCGGTGGCATCCTTTTGGGTAGATTGTACTTTCATGTTGAATTGTCATGTTACTTTAATCCACAAAACCTTCAAAATTGGTATCATGAATATTCGTTGTCCTAATTATGACTACAAATAGGCTAAAATTATCACTTTTTAGGCAAAAATGTGCGACATTTTATACACCATTTTAAATTTTCCTTCTTTTTAGTGGGTTAGCATGGTTATTTGTAAACTGAAAAGATTGATAACACATTGCTTTTGACAATAAAACCCACATTTGATGGACAATTTGATATTTTCATAATACAACGGTTTGTCAAAAAATGTGTTTCATGTGTAAGATTTGGTGTCCCATCTTAAGCGTAAAACATGTGTACATGTCTGTACGTACATGTAACTACCTGTAGGTGTTCTGGCCACACCAACTGCCACAACGTATAAATTTCCATGCATAATGTAAGCCTGTACTTAGTTTTAAATTACTTAAATGTTTGGACATGGAAATTTAGGCAAACAATAAAAATATGGTCATTCTGATTTTCGTCGAACCACTTTGGTGTCCCTCTAATATTTACATCGTGCATGTCACAAGTTAGTACCCTAATTTATGGAATCACCCACATACAAGAGATGTGCACCCAAGAATTATGTCATCATGAAGTCATAAGGTGTCAAATTACTATCAATGCTAGAATAGGGCGACAAATCGTGTGTAAAAAAGGTATATTACTCTTGCCGAAATTTCTGTGGTCTCCGGCGAGAGTCTTCCCGAAATGTTGCCCCATTGCGGCATTCAGCGTTGTTTAAATTACAAGTACATGTTCATGTACTTGAAATTTAAGAGTGTGCATAAGCAGATGGATATGTAAGAACAACACATCGTAACAACACATCGGCTGTCTTACGACAGGCTTCATTCGACGAAGACATCGCTTCATTCGATGAAGCAAATTTGTAATGAGAATTAAATGCTTAATTCCTCCCACAGCTTCATTCGATCTTCGTTAGCAGTCGGTATGGTATCACTCTTCATTAGATCTTCGTTAAGTGATATGTGAACGAGCATGCTTCATTAACTAACGATGATTAACTAATCTTAGTCTTAGTGAGAACGGGGTCTATGTCTTAGGTGGGACAGCCCAGGGGGTGGGGGAGGGGAGAGGTGGGGGAATGGGGGGTTGGAGGGCGGGGTTGGGTTGGGTGGGTTGAGTAGGGTAACAATTCGTCGCGTTTTTCTTATACTGACGAACATGGCCAAACTGCAGTTTCGAGTAATTCAAGTTTTTAGTTGGACTTATTTTGGTTCTTTTAATTCCCCGTTATTGAAAATAAAATTACACTTTTTGGTTTAATAACCTTTTTGCTTAATGTCTAAACTTTAATTAATTACATATTTTCCGTTTATTTGATTAATATCTGAGCAGTTATAAAGCTGTGAACGTGTTCGTCGGTATGAGAAAAAACAAAATTTGATGCGCGTGCTGTTCGCCACCCGTAACCCTATGCACTTTCGGGTTCGTCACTATGAGAAAAACTCAAAAAGTTGTTCACCACCTCCATATGTTTAGTGTGTGTTTGAATGGCGGTCCTCCAGATTAGCGGTTATATTACTTCATCGGGGCTGCGGACGAGACTTATCTTTATACTGATGAACACTTAGGTAATTAAGTACCATATCCACAAACTAACATTTTGTAAAATTCCATATATTTCTTTCTTTATTTATTTTTCTTACGTAAAAACAGCGTTCAGCTTCGCACGATATTGGTTGGTACCCGGTACCAGCGCGCTGTGTTGTAATACGCAGAAGCAGTGATCGGTCACCAATCAAGAATCCATGTTCGTCAGTATGGGAAAAGCTTTTTAAGCGAAATGGGGTTGTTCGTCATTTTCAGATGTTTCATAACTCAAAAACCAGACAATATCTTGGTTTGAAATGTTCAAAAACCCCAAAAATTTCAAAAAACGAAATTTGATAAAAAGTGTCTGTTCGTCAGTATGGGAAAATTGCGACGAATTGCACTACTCACATAACCAAGATCTCAATGTATCAGGGGATGCAATTGTGCATTAGTTGCATTTTTTTCGATTTTCTTGATCAAATTTACCATGAGTGGGCAGCCTATATTTACATGTCAGCGCCCAACAAATCCCCCATAAAGGCAGTTGCCCATAGACAATTAACTGCATGCTTGCAAAATGGATGCGTGCCTATGATGTCAAATTGGAAGCCAAGAGTAAAATTAGTGCAGTATACATGTAGCTTTGCCAGATTTTCAGGCGTGGGCAACTTTTTTGTGGATTTCTGAGAGCCCAGCAATTTGTTTGGTTGTCCCGGGATTCCAGGCAACCAATTTGTCGAGCACTGTTTATAATGCATCTAATTCCCGTCATTAGTCTAATTAACTATAGTATTGACAACATTTAACGAGAAAACAATTTTGAGAAATTTAACCACCACCTTGTTTTTCTTGAATCAAGGAAAATACAATGTAAAGGGGTTTTCTTGTGTGTCTCCCAAGAAAAAAATGTGCAAGAAAAGATTGTTTAATTGTTTTCTTATTTCAAGATGTTTTCTTAATTGAGAAATGTTTTCTAGGAAAAATAAAAAAGGTTTTTAAAACTTCTAAATTTTAGAAAATTATTCTTGACCCCAGAAAAAATATGTTGTTACTTAAATCAAGAAATTAAGAATAAAAACTTGTCTTGCTATTCTCCCAAGGAAAAAATAATCTTGGAACAGTTTCTTAAAATGGGCAGTGGGTCGAGTAACCTTCCATTAGACTTTCATCATCATCTAGCCAGATTCGTACATTTCTCCGGTATATTCTTGTCTGGACTGTAGCCTCAGGCAGTGATCGAATAAAATACTCCGGCTTTTATCCGTATCTCCAGGAACCCCTTTAGCAACGCTATTTCCTTTTTTACCATCTTAGTCAGTTTGATGCAAGTGATCACACAAAATGCCTGTAGCTTCTTAGGTAGCAACAGAAAGTTTATGAGAGATCCAAGGAGACTTGTGTATGTCAGGTAAATGTCTTCAGAGAAAAATGTCCATGTGCTGTATAAATTACGGAAAAAGATCAGTTTTAAGAAACTTCATTTCACAGATAAAGAATTGAAATACAAAAATATTCTCTTTTTGAGAGGGATATTTCTGTTTAATAGATATCAATTTTTGTTTGCTGCGATAGCAAATATACATTGTAGATGGAATGTCAGTGGCCATTCGAATAGAGCAAAGAACCTGATTAGAACAAATGTTGGCCATAAATTTATAGCCAGGAAACTAAAAATAGTGAAAGTGACAACTATTTTGGTTTCACTTCCAGGACACAATAACTACATGTAGAAGTAGAAAGGAGAAATAATTACCTCCGAGAATGCAATTCTTGAATAATTCTGTCCTGCCTTCTCGCAAAATAAGAACAAACCAAAAGTTTCTCTGATGAAATTAAATAACCCCGTTGGGGTACCGTGGCCGAGCGGTTTAGGTCATTGACTCGCAATCATAGGTGAAAACTTGGGGTTGCAGGTTCGAACCTCCCCACGGCTACGGTACCTGTGCCCTTGGGCAAGGCACCCAACCACACTTGCTCCATCCTTCGGAAGGGATGTAAAGCCGTTGGTCCAGTGTGTTAGGTAATGGAAACGCACTCTAAAGATCCCAGAGCATTCTTTCGTGAAGAGCAAGGGGGATCATCCCCGGTGTCTCTGGCCATTTCTAATTCTAATTCTTCATGGGTTTCCTCACGCTTGCGAGTGACAGTGCAATGAGCACTATTGAAGAATCCTTGGTATGAATACCAGAAAGAAATAATAATAATAATTAGACAAACACAGATATCCACAGGGGAATGTGTCTCAATGGCCGTAGTTTACCCAAGTGCCAGTGCAACTAATGACTTTAAGCACGTTTTTCCCCATGGAAGACGACAGTGTTGACTTGTATTGCGTGCATACCTTCAGCCTGTCAAAAATAGAAAAAGCTGAGCTCACTGGGTTGTTTGTCACAATTTCCAGATCTACATGTAAGCCAATTTGGCATTGATCAGTGGGATGCTTTTGGGGGACTTGTAAGCTAAGTTCAGATATTGGTCCATTCTTTCTTTCTCCTGAATGGGACCGAGGAGTTCCTTTGGGAAATCAGGGGAATCAGGAATAATGGCATCTCGAATTACACACACTCTACATTTCCTGGATATTGTGGAGATTCTGTATAGGCTGCTTTTGTATCGATTTATTCACTTTGCCCCAGGATAAAAAAAACCCTTGAAATCAAGACCCCCATTTTGTTATGATCTATGCCATGTGTGATTTTTTTGTTGGGGAGGCCTGGAGAATAGCTATATAATAACAATTTGTTTTTCTTTTATAGACGAATAAACCGCTTTTAAAATTGATTGAAAAGGAAGGTATGATAAGATTGCACCCACATGTATTTGTCCTGATTGTTCCAGCTGTCTGGCAGAATGAGAATTGATCCTTGTTCACTTGTGAAAATATACTTTTCTAAGAAAAGAAACTTGACACATGTGAAAATAAGATACTGACATTTTGGACTATTATTTTGATCTTACTATACGCTTCTTCATAGTTGGGTGATCTTGTCTCTGACGTGTATACAGTATTTTTTAAGAGAATAGTTTGCTACGCAGTCTAATTTTGAATGTCGTGAACTTGATAATTAAATTCCACGCAAGTCCAGGAAGTCCAACCCATATGGGGAAAGATGGCTTCAAAACGAACAGTGGTGTTGGTGATGTACATGTATTAGTTAATATTTATAAATACCTTAAAGAGGAAGAATCCCCCTTGACGAAAATCCAGCATTTAGGCTTTTTTCGATAGTCCAAACATCCCTCCTGCCGACGTGAATTTTTATTATTTTTTAATTGTCGGTTTTAAGTGAATAAATTGCAAGCAAAAGTGCGCTTTTCGAAAATGAGATTTTCGCGATTTCTGAAAAGAAAGGTATTCATGATATGCGCGTAACCCCGTGACGCAATCCTGAGAAAGAGAAGTCAACATGATAGTTAGCTCCATACGTTTACATGCAAAAAACTTGGAAAACCGTCTCTTTTAGATGGTGTTTTTTGAAGAATTTTGTTGTTCCAAAAAGCCAGAGATACATGTATGCCCAGTATCTGCGTGGTTGTATGTTTTACCAGACACTATGAAAAAAAAGAGCAGAAATATTTTCTTTTGTATTACCAAGAGAGAGAAAAATGAGTCGCTCATTCTATAACTTGTACGGGCGATGTTCAAACACGTGGAAACTACGCCCGCAGGGGACCGTACACAGACCACTGTGAATGCCGTTCGTTCCGTGACAAAACCACCCGTCGCAATGCACTGGCAGTATTTACTTCAAAAGAAAGCTCTTTGAGCCACAATTTAATCGTTTTTTCACAAAACAGGTAATAGTAGATTGTTGTCATATTACATGAAGTGTTTTTTTACGTTTGTATTTTGAATTACAAGGACAAAATAGGCATGATAAACATTCACTTCGTGTATTTTCCATTCAATACTGCATGAACAGACCGTTTTGTATGTTTCTCAGGATGACGTCAAAACCCTGTTGATAAACAAGCCAAGTGACCTCGAGCGTTTCAGAATCTCGGGTGAAGAGGGTCGGAACTGCTTTACGTTTTAAGCAAAAGCCTGTCGATTTTTTGTGAAAAACAAGTTGTGATGGTGTTGTAGACACATACACCTCCATGATAAACAGAAAAACTAAAAAAATGTGGAAGGGGGATTCTAGCTGTTTAAACAGTTTATACATCCCTATTGGCTGTACATCATGTGGGCAGTCTTAAATGGGCGGTAAAGGCCTAGCTAGTCTTAAACAGTTTCGAGTGCATATGGAACACGCGCAAGCACAGTGATGAAGTGTACATGTATTTACCCGGCCGTTTGCGTCCGCTCGCGTACAGCACACGTGCCTGCAATGCGCGCGATGCACGCAATCTAACAAAAACGTACAGCTCGACGCACAGCACTTTGAACAATGCGCATGACGCATGTAGTAAAATACTGTACAAAATCATAAATGGCCAAACTGCGACATTGATTGCCAAATAGTTTTACTGATTTACACAAAATGGTGTTTATGAATGGGAATAAAAGTGGGTTTGACCAGTCTTAAACAATACGTTTAAAACCGCCTCCATGTCCCTAGATGAGTGATAATGCCCGAGCCGCATGCAGACTCCCCAATAGACCGATCCAGTAAGCTCCGTCCATTTAGCAATTGCCTAGCAACACGGCACACGCGCCCTGTTCAGCGCGTATGGAACACGCACACGCACATAGAGACTGCTCGCTCCCGAAAGCAAAATGTGCACTGTGACAAGTATCCAGTCGTGTGCATGATACGCGCTTGCTTTAAGTGTTACGCGCGCGAACGAACAAAAACAACTAGACGCACGCTAGCAGTTCACATACGAACCAGTGTAGGAAAATGAATACAAAACATGGCAAAACGACAAGCTAATTTTTGTGAGTTTTATCGATTTACACAACAAAATTTGGGTCATTCCATGAAGTTGAGGAACATGGTTTCTGTGTTACATCCACAACCATTTTTACTTTTTGTTTGGCCTTGATAACCCCATGAATTAATACTATTCATAAATTCAAGCTGTTGGATGAGAGAAATCTAAAACATTCATTACTTGTAACAAAATCCTCATGGATTTAAATTTATGTCAACTAAATAGAATTTTGTTCAAATGTAGGTGTGACATTTGGTGCTTTTTAGCAGATTTTCTTGAATCACAAAGAAATTATGTAAGCTAGAATCCTTCAAATTAAAAAGGATTGTTTAGTTTGAGAGCTGAGTGTTAATTTCATATTCAACATGAAAACATTTGTAGTTGGAGTGAAAGCAGTTGAACTGTATTGGTTTTCAAGTTACATCCACAACCACCACTTTATTAAATAATTTAAAATGGCAGCACTTTGTCAACACTGAAGACTCCCAAATTACCCCCAAACAGTGTAAGCCACCACATCATGCAACATCGTTATATAAATAGTGATTCATTGTTCCCTTATTGACCATTTTTGTGGAAATGAAGAAATGTCACACTTTGTTCCTCAACTTCATTTATGAGTTGATTAAAAGTAGGCTGGGGTCCTACCGGTAGATCCTGGGCACTGATAAAAATGATGTTTATTGTGTTTTTGCGTCACTCGGGTGCTGCAGTTTGTCTGTGCACACAATTTTGAGGACTCGGGTAACCAAAGAGGGGATCCACTTTTTGGTTACCTCAACCTGGGGCTGTGATTGGTCAATTCCAAAATGGGCGGAGCTTACTGGATTGGTCTATTATATTGTCCTCTTAAACATAGATTCTTGTCCAGTGATTGTTTAATTGTATTATGTGACACTGATTTGTTTAATCATTTTCCAAGAGAAATAATGTACACATGTGTACTACTGTACTGGTTGACCTTTCACGTTATGTGGCAAACCGTTAATGTTAAAGCTGTAACCGAACTGACGAACCAAACAAGTTTTTGCCGAACATGGCACTTTAGGACCGAACCGGTCCAAATCGAACATCTCCTTCAGTTCGGCAGTGGTTCGGAAAAATTACTTTTATGCACTCTGTCCTTTTTTCTGCAACATATATGTTGGCCTTTCTTCGCTGAGGAATTAGCAAATTTGCATATATGCAAATGTTGGGGCGGAGCCTATTGCCACATTTTTGGTCCATGTATTTCTTGGAGCCATCTGGTTATTTACATTATAATACAAGACCATTGCACACATGTAGGACACGTAAAGGCTATGGTGGCAGAGGGGAGGAGCTTCTGAGATTTATGCAAATAATGACCATGTGTGGGCGGTGCCTGAGCATATGTGTTAGGCACTTTTACCATTTTACTGTGGACTCGGGGGATTTTCTTTTAATTTGCAGTACAACCTCAGCGCAATACAGTCATACACGTCCACGCATTTTTTAGAGATTTGAAAGTAAAATGTCATGAGGAATGTAGCTGTGTTGATATTTGGAAAATGTTGTCATAATTGAGCAGTACTTGTACGTGGATGGAACCATGGCAGTAAACGTACGTCTCTAACTAACATTTGACAAGTACCGTATTAGGGGAATTTGCATGTTTCTTTAGCAACGTCTGTTTGTGTTTGTGTTTGTGTTCGGGGGAAAAAAGTACGAACTTTTGCCGAAACGAACTGAACCCGAACTTGCCGTCTTTGTTACAGCATTAGTTATTGTTTATGCACTATTGTTGGTATATTGGTTAAACCTTTTTTTCTTCACCTGATCCTCGCTGTTTTGACAATTCCGTCCCTCACGTGAGGGGCGGAAATGCCTTTCTTATAGTCAATACAACAAATGAAAACTAAAATGAACCTGTATGTTTACCTGCTACTGATTTTATTACACAAACCCAGTTTATCACATTGAAATCGACTTTACAGTTTTATGCAAAGGTTGTTTTTTATGCGTGAGGGACGGACAATCAATAAAATTGACAACAACTATTTTCTACATGCATTTTCAACTATTTTTTGAAAATGTGTTGGCACAGTGTGCATGCCCAGTCAAATTTATTCTGTTAATTTTTGTAATATGATTGTAAAATATGGAAATTTCTTTACTCTTCAAGGTATTAATTTGATTAATTTAAGAAATTTTGAAATGTTCGCTCAGTGTTTACTAGTTTTGAATCGCGCTCAGAACCAAAACATTGCAATCTAAATGACCACATATTATACATGTCAACATGTATACAACTGAGGCAATTCAAACTTTTACCAGATGTTGAATTGCTCTGAATGATGGCAATTCCATGTACGTGTACCGTATGAGGTGTATAAAACGAATATTGCTTTGAGAGATCTACATGTACATACATGAAAACCATTTTCCTTTTGTAATCTTGACACGGTAAGCGTGCTACATGTATTTGGGTCTTCCCATGAAGTTGGAATCCCCGTTACATCAGTGACCTTTTCACCATATTATTAGACTTATGAATTTCATTAGACAATAGTACACAGAAATACCAGCGGCTGAGTGAGATAAATTAAAAACCTCCATTATTTGTAACAAAATAGCAACAGTCAACCAAATGGGATTTTGTGCAAACTAGCAGGCATGATGACATTGAGTGTTTTTCAACAGACTTTCTTGAACCACACAAAAGGTAACATGTAGAATCCTCCAGATTTAGATTACAAGTGATTGTTTAGATCAACCATGGATCAACAGGGTGTCCGCGGGTCTTTTAAAAGTCTTAAATTAATTTTTATAATTTTAAGGCCTTAAAAAGCATTAAAAAGTATTAAATTATTAGCTAGATGTTGGACCTGTTGTGGCTGGGTATGGAATTATTTCTTGTTTTGGTGGTTTAATTGGTCCTAAAAATTGGTCCATTAAAAAAGTCTTAATTTTTTTAAAATTTGACACCCTGATCAAGAACTGTGTGTTACTGTTAATGTCAAATTCAACTAGATCCCTTTTAGGGACTGATGAGTGAAATGGGATTAATTGGCATGACGTCCCCATTACATCAGTGACCATCATTTTGTCAAATAATTAAATATTGCCAAAGTTTCTGAAGACTGAAGACTCAAAAATTATTACAGAATAGGCAAACCAACATCGTGCAACAAAATGACGACTTCCTGTTCACTATAATTGGCCATTTTGTGGAAATGAAGAAATGTCACACTTTGTGCCTCAACTTCGTGGAATGACCAATTTATAATGTCAGGTTTAAAATTGTGTAAAGAATGATGAAGGTGATTGCCTCGCCCTCCATTTCTTTTGGCCTTGGCTTTGGCCTTGGTCCCATTTTGCAGTCTATTGGTTCTGATTTGTTAGTAGAAGTGCTTGTTGCAAACACAACAAGTGTCCCTGAGAATTCACACTGGAATTGACGTGATCTGCCTACAGATTGCCACATGCATCATAATCTTGACCATAGTCTTTCGTGACGCGCATCGGGGTATTTCCATATTAGAAAAGGAGCCAAAGTGTGACATTTTTATGCATTTGAAAAAATGGCCTTTGCAAATTAACAAAAATGTTTAAAGAAATTTCTGTGCGATTTCTGAATAATGTAGAATATTTAGAATAATTTACAAACAGTTAGACATGTCTTGGTATCATAGTCTTCAAAATATTCAAGAATGTTGTTTCACGACGTAAGGGGGCACTCCAAGGCATTTTTCAACTCTTGCGACTACATTTCAAGTCTTTTTGACCAGTTTCGTTCTGGAAAAGGTAGTTGCTGATTTTACCCAGCTGTAGAACCTGGACTTTATTGATTCAAATTACAGTATGAGCGAAATTTGTTACATTTTCAGCGAAAGATTCAAAATGTCACACTTGCATTTACAAGATCGCACTAGTTTTTTTGAATCGTTCTCGTTATGTTTTGGGTAGTATCAACAGATAAAGGTGGTGTTCGATTCATGAGGTCATATTCTTTATATGCCGAGGGTAATTCCGGTAATTATAAAAAATCAACTCTAGAAGTGTCACGACGTAAGGGGGACACTGTGTCCCGTTTTCATGGAATGACCCATATCACATAAACTGAACAAATTGAGCCACATACGTTTGTGTTTTGAAATTTTTTAATGATGTGCGCACGTGTACTTGGTGGTATTTAATACGCAGTTGTACTTTCCTACGAAGATACTTGTCTGTGAGAGGAGTCTATTAGCCGCACCCTTAATTGGTGGCCAAAATTGAGGCTTCCACCTTGTCATCTCTTAAATAATGGTGATGGAAAGGATCTTAGAGGGACAAGTCCTCTAATACACATCACGAAGAAAGGTATATTTTACCCGTTTCTCGTATTTGTTTGCTTAGAACCTGGAGGAGGCCATTATGTGGAACAATGAGGTCAAGCAGGGTCTTTCCAGCAGCTTGTTTACCAAGAACCCAAGCAACCACTTTCGATGGCTTGGGTGAGTACCCTATACATTTGTAGGTTTGGTTCAAAAGCCTATCGTATGCCTTTCCGATTTCATGAGGAACAAATTTGGCTGCGGTGCCCCGCTAGCTGGCTTCAGAGCTTTTAGAAATTCAAGGCCAGTGCGATCTGCCCTTGTTTTCATAATGCCATGGCCTGGAATTATTTTAGCAACAATACAGGGGTTTGAGATATATATCTTAACTGATATCTTTCAAAAGAAGCTTAGATGATTCTAACCAATAACATGAATCTAACATGTAGAACTAGATTGCAGGATTGGAAAACCGTTTTGTGTTACTCATATGCATATGCACCAGGATGTGTGGCAGAAGGTGTACGTATGCCTTCTAACCATTGTTCCCCTATTGTGTCTCAAACATCCAAGGAATTCCATAGGAATTTTTTTCAGTTTTTAGGGGTCTTTGGTGCGTTAACAAAAGGAAGGAGTGTGTTGAGGAAATAGTGTTATTATCTCATATGCAGCACGATACATGTATGTGGCAGAGGGTGTATGCCTTCTACCATTGTTCCCCTATTGTGTCTCAAACATCAACGAATTCCTTTCAGTTTTTAGGCGGGTTTGGTGCGTTAACAAAAGGGAAGAGTGTGTTGAGGAATAAGGGCATTCGAGGGGAGTCCCTTTGCCACATATCGTGCTGGGTATATATTATCTCCATGTCCGTTTGAGAATAAAGACCAACCTTGGTTGGTGTATATAAAGCTCATAATATATGCATATATACCTCATCTATATTCCAAGAAGACAATGAAAAACTGTTTGCGCTTTGAAGAAAATATGCCAAGCCACTGTTCTATTTAGGCTGATCCATGACTGTACAATGTACATGTACATTGTACAGCACCTCGTACTCAGACCTGATGGGGTTACCTCCATGGTTACATGTACTTGCCCCACAGGTATGGACACTTTGCTAAAAGGTTGATTGGCTTATTCAGACACCGAATTTCAGTTGCAACCACTGCGAAGGTTTTGGCTCATTAAAAAGCACATCAGGCAAAGCGCGGAAACCTCACACATGAAGCAAAACACATACATACCATCAGGGGCCAATTTCATTGCACTGCTAAGCACAACAATTTGTTTAGCACAGGATTTGTTTGCTTTATTTTGCAAAAATGGATTGCCAGCCAAAATCGTAAGTGATACATGTATGTATTGAAAGGTATTCTCATACTCTTGCTTAGAACACAAGTTGGCATATAATTTTGGCTCGTAATCCATTTTATAAATGTAACCGAGTCGGTGTACAATAAAAATTCATGACAACAGAGGGCATTAAAACCAACAGGTATACATTTGATTTATTTAATAAATGTATTTACATCGACACTTCAAATTGTTTAGCTCATTGTGCTCAGACAGGTACTTTCACAAATGCAGAAAGTTAAAAAGGATTGTAAAACGGCACTATCAAACGATACCGTAGCTTATAAGTGTTAAATGACAGTCAACTAGCAGAAACTTGGCAGCACTACGGCTCAAGCACAGCCTGAAAGGCAGTGTCACGGGCAGTCAGGACAGAAAGAACTCACTAGACCAACAAGTAGCACTCCCTTATATCTGGTGTACAGTCATGGTGGATAATGAATAACAAAACATATTGTATCAGGAGGACATACCAAAAATACAAAAGAATTCCACAAAATGGTCACCACCCTCCAGCAATCAGGGTAGTGGCACAAATAACAATGAATGATCGGAATGTGCATTTTTAAAAGATAAAACCAAATGGCTACACTGGGGCTGAACTGTGACCGACCATGCATAAATGGAGGTCCGGTCACATAAAGCAAATCAATTCTGTGCTAAGCAGTGCCATGAAATTGGCCCTATAGGTACAGGTCTGGGTACTTCAGCACATCTGGGGCGGCTTGGGGCTAAGTTTACCTCTGGCATTTATACTCTGATAAGAAGATATCTTGACTGGAATCATTGCTGTGGACATTTGAAACCAAGTTTCTTGTGATTGAGTTTTACGAACCCCCTTCGTTGAATTATTTGATAAAAATTTGAGACATTGCAGATCCTTAATGTAAATTTTGCCATTTCACTTTATTTCAAAAGCAGCATTTTCATGTACATGTAATGCAGTTTACATCACATGAACAAAATGTACATTTACATCCCCATTTTGTAAAATAGCCTTTTGCGTGTTCCACATGATTAGCGTCAGTGCACTGACGTATTTGAGTCTTTCCACGCGGTACAGGGAGCATTTTGGCAAAATACCTTTTGTCTGGTCTCAAAATAAAATAAATAAGTTTCCGTTGTTCTGGAGAGATAACTTAAGGCGTGTTCCCATTGGACTTCTTTTTCCGCGCCCTCGCGGGAACTTTCCGCGACTCCCTGTAAACATTCCTTCCTGTAAATCTCCCGTGCGTTCCCACTTACCATATATTTTACACGACGCGAGCGGAAAATTTAGCTACTCGGCTGGCCATATGTGGTCAATTGAGGGCGTGGTTTGCATAACCTTTGACCTAACAGGATGTTCGACATGCCATGCGATACACATATTGGCGCAAAATTATTAATTTCGAACAACTTCGATTAAACTTGCCATTATATTTGCGAAGAAAAGAGCATGAAAAAACACGTGCGTACGTTCATACAGGGCCAGTAACCAGAATTTGTTCGCGCAATGTGTGGTGGGATTGCACGATGCAGGAAGTGACGTCATCCATTTGGCATTTTACACAGCGGCAGCGATAGTTCTACAGGGCGGCGCTGTTCCCATTGGACTTTTCGAGGGCCCTGTAAAACTCCCGCGGTTGAGCGGAAAGTTTCTGCGGCCTCTCTCGCCCTGTACGTTTTACATCGTGGTCGCGGTAACTTTACAGGGACGCTAATTCTCCGTGCGTCCCCATTGGACTAAATTTTGTTACTCTCCCGCACAACCACGGGAGTTTAACCAAAAATAGTCCAATGGGAACACCACTTTAGGCCCAAAAAGGGTTACAAATAGTGTGACAAAATGCCTTTGTAAAAACCCTGTGTATAAATTTTCAATATACATGTACTGTACGCTCCTAACGTGGACGACCTAATTTGTAAAATTAACACAAGCATTACAAGTGTCCGTCCCATTTACAAGCGTATGTGACCCGCTCTGCAAAAAAGGGTATTAAGTCGCGCTGGCTAGTATTCTTTTTGCGACCATAAGAAGAAATCTGTGGCATTTCTACGCTCATTAAAATACCAAAACACAAAAGAAATTCCAGGGGGAACGCAGACATTCCAGGGGGAACGCAGACATTCCAGGGGGAACGCAGACATTCCAGGGGGAACGCAGACATTCCAGGGGGAACGCAGACATTCCAGGGGGAACACAGACATTCCAGGGGGAACACAGACATTCCAGGCGGTATCTGGGCACCGCCAGGAATTTCCATTGTTTTGGTATTTTATTGAGCGTGGATTTGCCGCGGATTTCTTTTTATGGTCGTAAAAAGAATACTAGCCAGCGCGACTTAATACCCTTTTTTGCAGAGCGGGTCACATATTAGCCTTGTCCAAGGCTATGAAATTGTGTGAATCCGTGAAGAATTTGCCTGTATGCTATGCAGCGAAAGTGCGCCATCGCGCTGTGAATTGTAGCCAACTGCAAAATAGTCTGGTTACCAAAATATCTTGGTCTGAATCCTGACTTCTCGGGCGAGGCTGTATCATAGCCCTGTTCTTTCTGTATTCGATTTGTTATGTGTTTCTTTATATCTGCGTTCGAAATCCGACGCAGTTACTTATGCGAAACCCGAGTGCTTATAAATATTCATATCTTACATAACATCCAATCAGAGCTCACTACTCGGGTCAAATGTGCGTGTGACCGGTTTGCAAGCATAAACGTTTGTTCGTCGTATATGTGTAGTGTTGTTGTTGTTGTAGTACGTTTATGGCACGTATGGCAAACGTAGTGCCCTGTGTGCCATCATGTGTAGTGTATAGTATGTAGGCCTGTCTGATGCAATTATGGCGACATCACACGTAGTGTTACAACTGAGGAAATCAACGGTAGTTTGAATTATGCAGCCTACAAATTGCAAATTGATGACTTTCACGAAGACCAGAAGATATCCCTCACATATTTTCTGTAAAGGTATGACGTATTTGTGAACTTACCAACTGGGTATAGGCTATACGTACGGAAAATCTGCTATTTTTCAAACGGCACCGTATTGTTCTGTCAGAACAACCGTTAACCAATGAGCTTTCGCGTCTCGGTGCTCTGTTCGAAACATTTGCATAAAGAGTCCCCGCCCATTAAACACATCGAATACAGAAAGAACAAGGCTATGATACAGCCTCGCCCGAGAAGTCAGGATTCAGACCAAGATATTCTGGTAACCAGACTATTTTGCAGTTGGCTACAATTCACCGCGCGATGGCGCACTTTCGCTGCATAGCATACAGGCAAATTCTTCACGGATTCACACAATTTCATACATAGCCTTGGACAAGGCTATATAGTCACATATTGGAAATTTGTACACAGGGTTTTTAGAAAGGCATGTTGTCACACTCCTTGTAACCTTTTTTGGGCCTAATTTATCCCTTCAGAACAACTTAAACTTATTTATAGACCAGACAAAGGTATTTTCTGGAAAATATGGTCTGTGTTGCCAAAATGCCCCCTTTACCCTGGAAAGACCCATTTCCTTTCACATGCACACTTATAGTATCCACTTCACTACTAGATACTAATTTTTTGTTATGTGGTGCACACGCCAGGTGTGAAGTACAGAATTAATACCGTGTTCACCCAGGGAGAGATTGGCATAAAGCAACCAGACTGCTTGTTGCTAGGCAGTGGTATAAATGTACACCACGTACACGTGTAGCACCAACAGCATAGTACGGTACATGAATGGGAACTTTCTAAACTCCACCTCCATTTAAAAGTGAAGAATTTGGGGCGCCAGCCATATGCAAATGTTAGACGCAAAAGGCCAATTCACTTCCATTCACTTTGTGCTAAAAATAGCAGCATATATGGTGGATGTAGTACTTCACTTCTATGTACATACTTGCGTTAGCTCTTACAGGGACATATTTTGGGAAATTGGCATACGCTCATTATCCATGGAGTACTTTAATGCCCGTAACTAGGAAGCACTTGTTAGTTTCAGTTTGTGTCAAGTGGTATGTGCTTTGGTCACATGGCACGTACAAGTGCCCTACACTTGTACACTTTACTGTTGTGGTATTGGGATGTTATCCACAGGCAAACATTATCGCAGAGTAGGGTGCTGACGTACAGTACCGGTAGGCCACTAAAGTTACATTAGAGTGATTCTTTTATACATGTGTACAGTACTTCCACAATTTTATTAGGTTACTGGATTTGTTTTCTTTGCAATAGACCCCACATCTACTTTAAATGAGTCGGTTCCCAGAAAGTTCAGTATGCATTCATATTACATGTAGCTCACAGAGAAATGAAATTTTAATATGTATACGTATGCATATTCTTGATCAGAACAGAAGTTGAATAAAGTGAACTTGTGGATAACAATTATATAAGGCACTGATCGACAAATCACGTTGGAATCACTTTTAAGGACTTCCTGGAGTTCTAGGTCCAAGAAAACCTTTTTGAATCAAGTGATTTCCACAGTAATGAAATTTTTTTTTTTCTGAGAATGGGATCGGAGAAATATTTTTTGGCTTTCTATCTGAGTGAACCTGTATGGAAAGAGCTGACCTCTGGATCTGCGTTTCCCCTAAACAGCCCTAAAGGTGTGACACTAGTTCAGGGAGGCACTTCGAGCAGAGTGGTGAACCCTGCCTCAGTGTACCGGTACCTTGCCAAAAGATGGTCATACTACATGTATGTACGCTGTATACCATGTAACTGACCAATAAATGTAACATCTCTCAGCCTGCTTGATTTTTCGGTCAGATAATTTGCATTTCTTTCTTTTTGTTTTGGCCATAATCCAAAAGTTGTGCATTTATATTACTTTCAAAACAAAAATGTATTATTACATTTATGCAAGTCTGGCTTAACCTGAAAAAGTTGACATCATCTTTCTGTGGCGCAATCCACAACAAAATGCATTATACATGAACTCTTGGCATTGCTGTTTCCCCTTTTGGAAAGGTAATTTGTCTGTAGCATTTATATGTCTGACCACATCTATAAGAATCTTACAAAAATATTGGAATTCTACAAGGCACAAGCGAAGATTATACACCACCATAGGCCCAAGATAGACCTCTCTACCCTGACGTCTGTAGTAGGGTCTGTCCACACTATAATGGACCCATTTGACCAGTGTAGATAAGAAAACAAACTGGGTCTTTCTATAAATTAGGTGTCCAATGTTGGTGACCCGTTACATTTTACATCTTGTTTTTGTAAATTCATGACACATTCTTTAATTACTTTCCATCTCAAAGAGTGAGTACATAAAGTACAATTCATACAAAATGGTTTAAAAGCCATTTTAATCGGGTGTAACGGGCCGCGGAGGACACCAAATGTCACACTTTTGAACCCCTAATTTATAGAAAGACCCAAATATAATGTAGGGGGGGCTTTGGTTTAGTGATGCACAGCTAGGGTTGGAGGGGGAAGAGACACGCAGGTTCTTTAGGCGGGAGAGTAGGGGTGGCTCAGGGTCTACAGGACAAGCTGGTGTTGACTCCGACTCTATTTAGAGGATGCTTTGACTTCATGTCCTGAGCTTCTGGTGTTTTATTGTCCTCTGGGGCAAACGGCCCGGCCTGTAAAATTCCAAGCAGGCACTCGATAAAGTTTACATCCATTTAAAATACCTTTAAGTTTTAAACAAATACATGTACATAAATTCCTTAAAGTTTTAAACAAATACATGTTAGGTATTGTCCACAGTGTAATTGATTAAAACCTGTATCGAATAATCCATTTAACAGTCTTCTGCATTAACTTAAAAAGTGAAACTATTTCCAAGACTGCAAGAAAAACGATGCTGGTGTTGGCATGGCGATAGTGTGCTACGCGCATGAGAGAGCTCACAAATAAAAGTTGGCTGACCCCGCGCGGTAGTCAGCCAGGCACTCAACATCACACGCACACGTACCCGCTCATGCAAGCATCACACGCTCGCCGGCCAACACAACATCGCCACAGACTACATATGTATGTATGTGCAAAAAGTAATGGAAGCTTCGAAGTTTTACTCGCACGGCCAGATTTTACCACCGCAACATAACGGCTCAAAACTATCGAAATAACAATTCAAGTACCTCTAAAAACACCACTATAATACTCTATGGCCTTGCGCGGATAATCTGGATCATATCATACCTCATATTAAACACAATATTCTTCAAAATTACAATGCAAACTTTCCTCAAAGATTTACGATACATTTACCTGTAAAATTCCAAGCAGGCACTGCCCGGCAGCCCCGCGCGCGCCTACACACAACGATCGCACGCGCACGCACAACGATAATCATTTTAAACAAACAGTTAAGGTTAATATTCTTACACATCGTCTAACAACCGCACTTGATTTTAGAGCTACAGTTCATGCCAATTTCAGTTTGTTTACCGCAAAGGAATGGTCCTGTGCGATGAGCTTACACCGGTGATTAAAGGTAACAAAAGATGGAAGACAAATATAAAAGAAAATAAGTGAACAAGTTAAATGGTTCGGAGTAGGTGTTGTAATTAAAGAATCATGGCAATGCATGTAAGACTCCCCTACAACTCTTCCCCGCCTTGCAGTCATCGTCCTCGATGACTCCTGGGAAGCGCTAAGTGAAAAACCTGAATATAGACCTAGGCCACATAATACCAGAAGCTCAGTTATATTCATCAACACAGAGTTCAAACTCGTCAACAAGGTTCAAAGCTAAAAAGAAACATCAAACAGCAACTTTAAGGTATAACATATAAACCTAACACGTCGGTTTCCCATTCAAACGAAAGAGCACTTGAATGGGATTTCTGAGTCACTTAAGTAGGGGTGAACCAGGTTGGTGGTTTGCCTCGCGATGAACGCACCGGGAATCTCGAGCCCAAGTTTGATTCATCTGCCACGTCGGCCTCTGGGACCGCTGTGCATGCTTTGTTATTCCCTGAGCTGGAGGGTGCCTGCGTACATGTACGTTGCACATTGTCTGTCTGCGCATTGGGTTTATCGCCCAAGCCACGTTGTTGAAGCACGTACCCTCTTGGGGTCGATTCACCTTCTTCCTCCGATGACTCTAAGGAAGAACTTGTATCACTTTGATGCTCCGGGAGCCACGGGCAATGCTTTATGTGAATCCGGTGTACAACCTTCTCATGTCCGGCTGGATCGCGGACAACATACACTGGCTGATTCTGGTAAGGCTGCCGGATGATGAAATAAGGCTCCGCTTCCCAGTGGTCTTGGATTTTCTTCCGTCCACGGTGAGCTTGCTTCCGGATGAGGACATACTGCCCCACTCCCATCGGTTTCTCAAAAACATTTCGGGCCCTAAGAGCTTGCCGCGCCCCAGCAGCACGCTTGGTGTTTTCCACGGCTACTTTGCGGGCTTCTCGTAACGCCTTCTGGTGCCTCCGCATGTATGTTGGCGGGTTCTGGGGCTTCCTCTGCTGAGCTTCCCCGCCTAAGTGTATACTTTGTGGAAAGCGCCCGTTTCGCCCATACATCAAGAAGAATGGATCTACACCAGTTGTCGAGTGTTCGGTATTGTTGTAAGTATACACCAGGGTTGGTAAGTATTCTGTCCAACGCTGCTTCTTGTGCTCTGGGAGGGATGCCAGCATACCGTGGAGAGTGCGGTTGAATCTTTCGCACTGGCCGTTCCCGGCCGGGTGGTACGGCGTGGTTCTACTTTTTTGGATACCGTACATCTCACACAACGCTGCGATGACTGTGGATTCAAAATTTCTCCCACAATCCGAATGAAGACGAAGTGGGCATCCATAGGGGAGAAACACATGCTTGACTAATGCTTTGGCAACTGTGACTGCACGCTGGTCCCTGGTGGGGATCGCCCAGGCATACTTCGTGAATATATCAGTCACAGTAAGCAGGTTCTCGTGCCCGTCTTGGGATGGCTCGAGCACCGTGAAATCCATTGCCAGAGTCTCCATAGGCGCCGTGGCGCTTAGTTGCGAGAACGGGGGTTTTGTCTGACGAACCGGTGGTTTGCTTACACTACAGCGCTGACATCTGGCGCACCACTTCTTGATGTATTCTTCCAAGTTGTGCCAGTAAAACCGGTTCCACACCAAACGGAACGTACGCTTGGGACCAAAATGACCACCATCATCGTGGAACATGCGGATGACCTGCTCCCACAGCTTTTCTGGGACCACGAGCTGTTGTTGAATCTGATGGTTGCAAGGCGAGGTGACTTGGCGATACAGAAGCCCATCACGGATGGAGTACCTCTTCCAGTCACGCAGGTATGTTAGAACTTGACTCTCAAGGGCTTCGCGTTCGGCACGATCAGGTTTTGCTCCTTTCTTCACGAATTCTATAACTGGGCCTAGCTCCGGATCGTCAGCCTGCAGTGCCGCAAGTTCCTCCACTGAATAACCTGGGAAACATCGGGTCCCTCCCTCCTGAAATGCTCTTATGCAATGAGACACAGCCAGTGGAAACTCGGTGCCTGGAGAATGGATGTCTAGACTCACTCCTAGAGTCATTGAGGAAACAGTACATGCTGGGACAGGTGGCACATCCACACTTTGACCCTCCGAGACTTCAGGGGCTGCCTTGCGAGACAAGATGTCCGGAGCCTGATTATTGCGGCCTGGCCTGTAGCAAAGTTCAAAGTCATAGGAACTGAGTTGCTGCACCCAGCGCATTTCTGTGCAGCCCAGGTTCGCTTTATGGATGAAGAGAAGGGGGTGGTGGTCTGTCAGGATGACACATCTACTGCCGAGGAGATAGTCCTTGAAAACTTCAGTCACCGCCCACTTTATGGCAAGGAGCTCCAATTTGAACGCACTATAACGGCCACTGCGCTCGGCTGGTCGAAGTGCCCGAGAGGCATACGCAATTACGTGCTGTTTTCCACCATCGCCCTGCTGCGACAAAATGGCCCCAAGACCTGTCGCACAAGCATCAGTCTGTACCTCAAATGGGTTGGAGAAGTCGGCGTATGACAGAATGGGCGCCGTCGTCAGGCAGTGTATTAGTGACCTAAAAGCAGCCTTTGCTTTATCATCCAGTGCCACCTTCCGATCTGGCCTTACTGCACTTCCCTTCTTGGTCTTTTCGCCCTTGAGGTAGTGGAAGAGCGGAGCAGCCGCAGAAGCATACCCCTGGATAAACCGCCTGAAAAATCCAGTAAATCCCAGAAACGACCGTATCTCCTTCACAGAGGTCGGTTCGGGCCATTCTTGAACAACTCGCACCTTCTCGGGGTCTACCGCTACCCCACAGCTAGAGACTCTATGGCCAAGGTACTGCACCTCCGTCTGCAGCAGATGGCATTTCGACGGCTTTAATTTAAGACCGTGCTGCCTCAGCTTCTGAAAGACTTTCTCAAGGTGGGCAAGGTGTGTGTCAAAATCGGGAGAAAACACTATGATGTCATCTAAGTACAATAGGACAGTGTCGAAAAACTGCTCCCCAAGACATCGCTGCATGAGGCGTTGAAAAGTTGCAGGCGCATTCGACAGGCCGAATGGTAGTCGCGTGTATTCAAACAGTCCAAAGGGCACTGCAAAAGCCGTCTTCTCAATGTCGTCGGGGTGCATCGCTACCTGGTAATATCCACTGGTGAGATCTAAGACAGTGAACAACTTTGAACCTCCTAGGGCCTGCAACGACTCCTCGATTCTCGGGAGTGGAAATGAGTCTCGATGAGTCAGCTGATTTAGGCGTCTATAATCAACGCACAAGCGAATGCTGAAGTCCTTCTTCTGGACTACCACAACTGGTGACGCCCATGGACTGGAGCTCTCTCTGACAACGCCCATTTCCAGTAGGCTGCGAATATGGTCACGCACTGCACTATACTGGGTCGGAGGAAGAGGCCGATGGCGCTGTCGGATGGGATGCGCGGTTCCTGTGTCTATCTGGTGCACCACTGTGTCTGTATACCCTAAATCATGTTCGCTCTGAGAGAACGACTCATTGTGCCTTTCAAGGAGAGACTCAACTTTGTTTAACTCATCAGTGGTCAGGTGGTCACCTATATCGACTTGTGAAGGTATTGAGGGCCTTGGTTCCTCTACAGTGACGTTGGAGACTCTGACGGTTGTGCCACCCTTACTCTCGCTGCCATCACATACAACTGAAGTCAGATACAGCGTCCCTAACTCCACAGATGCAGGTACGACAATGTCAGCTTCTGTCTCGTTGAACAATGCCATGTCGAACTGTCCGGCTTCTACTTTTACTAAGCAGGGAGGAATTGTTAAGCTCGAGGGGGTCCGATCTCCTTTGGCTCCAGCATCGCCTCGTAGTCTCTACCACCTGGCCCAGTGCACCCTTGGCCACGGATAACAACTCCCTGTCGCGCCGAAACAGTGATGGGTGGCCCTGCAGTCTTGGTTGCTTTGCCAACCTTTCCATCGCCCGCCCCAAACTTTATGGTCTGTCCAACAGCCTGTAGAGTCTTGTGCCAAATTGTGTCCTGTGAGGGCCAGGGGATCCTTTCGAGATGAGAGGCAGAGCTTTCATTTACCAACTGCTCCCAACACTGCTGGAGGACGTTCATCCCAAGAATACAATGAACTCCTTCTTTCTTCCAGGCCTGTTGCGTTTTGCTGTCTTCCCGGAGAACAAGAACCACCCGCGCCTCCATGGTTTGGCCAATGGCGTGAACATCAGTCTCGAAGAATCCAATGTAAGGCATTTCGACTCCGTTGGCTGATACGACGGAGAAGGGTCCTGGGAGTGGTTGTAACTGAAACCCCTTCGGGAGCAGCTCTCTAACGAAGTAGCCTTCCCCCACTGTGGTAACTTGGGATCCAGGGTCAAGGAGACTGGAGACTGGAGTGCCCGAAAATAGGACTGTGGTCGAGAAGCACTGCCCTACAGCTTGCAAAAGAAAATTATTTCCTATCTGTTGACTCGAGCCTTTTACACCAATCTCTGCAGTATGGCCCACTACTGCAGAGGCTGTCCGTTTAACGCTCCATGTTGCTGCTGCACAGGAACTAGTACTGCCGCCCGCTGGCTCTCGAATGTGGTCCTGCGACTTGTGGATGCAGGGGCGCTTGGTGTACCCCTCCCAGATGGGCAGTCCCTGGCAAAGTGTCCTGGAACGCCGCATGCGTAGCACACACCACGTCGACTTGGCCAACTGGAATCCTGTCTGCGAAAGTCCCGCTGCATGTAGTTACCCGGTGGTCGGAATGCTGGCTGCTGGGATGCTGACCTCGGGTAGAAAGGTTGTGTACTAGGAGGGTACATGGGATACCCCCACGGCCTCGTCATGCCCTCTACTGCCTTGAGGACGCCATCAGTCATAGTTTTTATGGCCCCTAAGATCTCTCCATCATTACTGGACTTCTGGTCAAGGTGAACGGTCGCCTGATAAGCAGCACCTGTTCCCACAGCTTTGCTCCGAGCCTCTTCTTGGCCTTCACGCTTGATGGCGTACTCCCGCAATTCTCGGAATGACGTCACTTCCTCCCGCTCATAAAGGTCACGGCATGTGTTCCGCATGATAGTATCATTTAGACCTTCAACAAACTGCTCCACTAGTGCCGAGTTTGGGCTCGAGTACAGTTTTGCATCTCGTCTGTTCAGCCGCAGGAATCGTTTCTCCAGGTCAACTGCAAAATCCCTAACACTCTCTCCCTGACGCTGTTTACGATCAAGGAACTGTCGCTGGAGCTCCCCGGTAGAGATCCTGTCCCCGTATGACTGTTTCAGGAAGGAGATAACCTCCTCGATGGTCTTATTCTCGGCTACTAGTGCCTTGACCTCCAATTTTGGAATCCCTCGCAGGTAGTCGAGGAGGAATGATCTCTTCTGGCTGGTAGGTATGGCGTAGCGCTGAAATGCACCTTCGATGGAGATGACAAAATCTTCTACTTCCCCTGGCTTCCCGTCAAACGTTATAATCTTTCTCTCGGGTGCCATGACTAGCTGTGCTCGAGTCGATGCTGCTGGGTCATCTGTCAGCTCACTTTTAGTATGGGCTTTCTCGGGGAACAGCACGGCGAAGACTCGGTCGCCCCAGCCATCTAGGGGCGGGCCAACAGCATCCTTGTGAGGGGGAACTACCACCTGGTCGCCATCATCACCATATAGTAATCCCTGGGCTGCTGGGAACTGGGCCTGCAGTGCGCTAAGGGAAAGGGGGCCATTTTCTTCTGCAAGGGGAAATTTACGAACCAGCCCATTCGACGTAACCTTTACGTACCGAGTCATGTTCACATGTATTCACAATATGGTTAGAGAAAAAATACATGTGCTGCAAACTGATAGTAAGTCATAAAAACACTCTGTATAACTTGAATCGCAGTGCTGTATAGTTAAAACTTTACGCAATTACACGTGCTGCGAAACACTATAAAATTACATGTACATTTAGTTATTAAAGTACAGGTAGCACCAATTTGCAATTACCGGTACGAACTAGAACATTACTCTTGCATAACACGGCATGTGTGAAACAAACTGGCTTGCACAAATTTTACACAATGACTTTGTGCACTGCATAACTGCTATATGACGACAGGTTAAAAACAATCATTATAAAAGGGATATCACCTTTCCAGCAAATTGCTATGAATAAACCTGCTACTTGAACAGAGACTAATTAAGGCTCCACTGCTTGGTTAACAATGCACTAATTATAACAGAAATCCACCTGAGAAAAATGTAGTTGCTTTCCCGGGTTTTTTTTTGTTTTTTTGACAATAAACGATCTCACTTGCAGGAAATGTCCCTTTAAGTACTGTACTCAAAGATACACACAGTAAATATTACAACAAATATTTCACCAAGCCTTTTTTTTGTTCTTTCCCAAAACAAAAATGCAGTTCTTTTGGCAGTCTACACAGTATGTACAAACAATCGCACAATGTATGTATGTACCTTTAAAGTTTGAACAACGGCCAATAAAAATACACGTGGTATTAAGTACTGTACACAAAGATGCACACCAGCAACATTTTCCAAAACACAAATGCAGTACTTATGCCAGTTTATGTATTACGATTACGAACAAACAAATGTATGTTATACATTCGTCTAAACACAAAGCCAGTAAAAATACACGCGGTCTTAAGTGCAGTAGGCCTACTTTATGCCACTCTGCCTATATTTTCTTTTACAACTGTGCACTGTATACAAACAAGCCACAATACAATAAAACCACGTCAAGCAGACTGAGGTTCGCAGGTTAAAAAAACGGTACTGCAAGCGCGCATCAATTAGCACTTAACAAGGTCAGCACTTTTTTCCTTTTCCTTTTTAGCTTTAAAACGCCATTAAAATAACAAATACTGCCAACTTTTTGTTTTTGTTGTTTTTAAAACAGTGTATAACAGGAACACCAAAAGGATTAAAAGTAACGCTTAATTGTTTTGTTTGCAATTTAACTTTGAAATCAAATAACTTTGTCACCAAAATCCTGTGATGAGGACTTGCGCCGTCTCCACATCCTGCCGACTACGCTTTGTAGGGGGGGCTTTGGTTTAGTGTTGCACAGCTAGGGTTGGAGGGGGAAGAGACACGCAGGTTCTTTAGGCGGGAGAGTAGGGGTGGCTCAGGGTCTACAGGACAAGCTGGTGTTGACTCCGACTCTATTTAGAGGATGCTTTGACTTCATGTCCTGAGCTTCTGGTGTTTTATTGTCCTCTGGGGCAAACGGCCCGGCCTGTAAAATTCCAAGCAGGCACTCGATAAAGTTTACATCCATTTAAAATACCTTTAAGTTTTAAACAAATACATGTACATAAATTCCTTAAAGTTTTAAACAAATACATGTTAGGTATTGTCCACAGTGTAATTGATTAAAACCTGTATCGAATAATCCATTTAACAGTCTTCTGCATTAACTTAAAAAGTGAAACTATTTCCAAGACTGCAAGAAAAACGATGCTGGTGTTGGCATGGCGATAGTGTGCTACGCGCATGAGAGAGCTCACAAATAAAAGTTGGCTGACCCCGCGCGGTAGTCAGCCAGGCACTCAACATCACACGCACACGTACCCGCTCATGCAAGCATCACACGCTCGCCGGCCAACACAACATCGCCACAGACTACATATGTATGTATGTGCAAAAAGTAATGGAAGCTTCGAAGTTTTACTCGCACGGCCAGATTTTACCACCGCAACATAACGGCTCAAAAATATCGAAATAACAATTCAAGTACCTCTAAAAACACCACTATAATACTCTATGGCCTTGCGCGGATAATCTGGATCATATCATACCTCATATTAAACACAATATTCTTCAAAATTACAATGCAAACTTTCCTCAAAGATTTACGATACATTTACCTGTAAAATTCCAAGCAGGCACTGCCCGGCAGCCCCGCGCGCGCCTACACACAACGATCGCACGCGCACGCACAACGATAATCATTTTAAACAAACAGTTAAGGTTAATATTCTTACACATCGTCTAACAACCGCACTTGATTTTAGAGCTACAGTTCATGCCAATTTCAGTTTGTTTACCGCAAAGGAATGGTCCTGTGCGATGAGCTTACACCGGTGATTAAAGGTAACAAAAGATGGAAGACAAATATAAAAGAAAATAAGTGAACAAGTTAAATGGTTCGGAGTAGGTGTTGTAATTAAAGAATCATGGCAATGCATGTAAGACTCCCCTACAATAACATGAAGTATTTGAAGCAAGTTGTCCCATTTAGCTACTTTACATTCTGTATTACACATGTACCTACCGGTATTTAGGCTAATTACATGTGTATGTTGATATTAAACATGGACGGACACTTGTATAGCTGGAAAGTGATAACAGAATTCATTATATTTCAACATACAAGTAATAATATGCCCACTTCAAATCTTGCAACACTTAAAGGAACACACTAGCTTTGTTGGGCTATTTTGGACTCGAAATAGACCCATACATTATTCTGAAGCACCTTCGAGAGTAAATTAGATATATCCTGAAAAGACGCCGTCAAATTTGGCCGTTTTTGAGCACTTTTGAAAAATTCAAGGTCACGTGACTTTTCGGAACCAAATTCTGGTTCCGAAAAGTCACGTGGTCTTGTGAGTTAGTTGTATTTCCAGCCGTATAAAAGTTTGTTACTGCAGAACTGCACCAAATTCAACTCTGATTTTCCCCCAATATTTATAAGTAATTGACAAAAGAGAAACTATTTATACAGGTATGAAACAAAGTTAAACATAAGTATGAAAATTTGAACATAATTGTTTGTTTCGAGAGTCCGGAGAACGGGAGCGAGCGTGTGCTACGGCAGGCTACCGTGGAGTGTAGGATATTTGCGTGTAGGTGTACGTTCTTGAAGAAAAAACATGATGCCAACTCCTCAAAAGAAAACGGAAATTCCTATTCGGTCGTCCGGGCTGTCCAGTGAAATCGTGAACAGAAAATTGGAGATATCCTGAGCAGGAGAAGAGCGAATCGTTTGTGACAAAGTCGTGAGGCTCGCGCGTAGTTGCAATGGCTGGTAAAGTGTATAACCCGTCTTTTGACCGTTTTTGTTAATTTTGCACTTCTTTAGTAAATTACGGGATATTTTGATGATCTTTTTTTCACAACGACCATCAAAAAAGTATTGTCAATGCTGCTATCACTAAATCATGTACATGTAAACAGTAGGCCGGTGTGTACATGTATACCTTTAACGATTTCCCCCTTTCAACATCAGCCAATTTCTAGGTAATTCTTTAAAAATATGATGAAAAATATGTCATGTACGTACACGGACATTTTGTGACAATTTTCCGTCCGCGTTACAAACAAAGTTGTGAAGTAAAGTCAGGATAGTGAACATAATCCTTGGAAGACTTGAGATACAGTACATGTACCGGTACTCGGAATGTTATAAAAATAATCAAAATCAATTATATCATTTTTATCAACTTTAACAAAAAAATGTTACCAAATGTGCCCATTAGTGTGGACAGACCCACTACTGGAATGTCATGGGTGCCATTTTTAGTTTTAGTAAACAAACTATGTAGATGTGCCTCATGTCTGTTTGACATGTCTCACGGATGCTGCTGTAACTATGTATGTATTCGCCACAACACAGATTGCACGAGATCCATGTCAAAATGACACCTTAAAGTACACATTGAGTTGTTTTTGCATGAGTTGTCTATCTTGCGCCTACAACACTACATGTACATGTACATGTATGTATGTTAACTTTGGACACAAGGGGATTCATTGCTGAACCAAAAAAATATGCAGAGCAACAAACAACTTGGAGGCACTTTTGGGGGATTTTCAAGATTTCTATCAGGATGGATGTGATCGTAATTCAAAGAGAATTGCTCAGACATACATGTACCGTATTCAGTAGTCATGCAGAAATATTGGCCAAGCTATTTTTTAATCCAAGTTGGCTACCATTTTGATGCTGCAGTTTACTTCACACACATATGTACCGGTACTTCTTTACATTGTACATGTAATTGATACAATAATCAATTGATACTTGGGCAGTTTCACAGGAAAGGTTGCAAAATGAAAAATAGGTAATTGGTGGTTTTTTTTCACATAAAGACTGCTTGTTTTTGCCTCAAACACAATCACGGTAAAGCAATCTCCAAAACAAATTTCACAGTTCTACGCATTACATGTACGGTTCTCAAATTATAAACTTACATGGGTGCTAAGGCACAAGATTTTGAGTCTCATTCACATTTTCTAATAACCGTGGCCGAGTGGTTTGGGTCATTGACTCGCAATCATGGGTGAAAACTTGGGGTAGCGGGTTCGAATCCAGCTGCGGTACCTGTGCCCTTGGGCAAGGCACTCAACCACACTTGCTCCATCCTTCGGAAGGGATGTAAAGCCGTTGGTACAGTGTGTTAGGTAATGGTAACACACTCGACGCTCTAAAGATCCCAGAGCATTCTTTCGTGAAGAGCAAGGGGATTCCCCGGTGTCTCTGGCCATTTCTAATTATAATTCTTCATAGGTTTCCTCAAGCTTGCGAGTGACAGTGCAATGAGCACTATTTATTATTTATTTATTATTTATCAGGGTTCTCCCCACGCTGAAATTCCGGCCCGATACGCAGGAAAAATTGCCGATCAAAAAATTTAGCTTCCGATACGCACACAAAAAATCAAAAATATCACACATGGTGCTGCTAAAGAATACAATAAAATTACCATACATAAATTTTCTCTCGTGAAAAAAGAACCATGCATGCACAGAGAATTCATGGCAAACAATAATTCCTTCTGATTCGCACGTACGTACGGCCGACCAAAAACAGCTCTCGATACGGTACAGACGGCCCGGCTGGTCCACGGGCGCCGGAACGTGCCTAGTCCGGTTTCCGGACCATAAGATTCCCGGCTTTAGTGGGCCGGTAACCAGTCCAACTCATGCCGATCACCGTTTTGTTAACTTGAACGTCATTGGCCAGAATTTACTAGCAACAGGTCATATTATTTTTATCAGCCAATCGGCATGCGTTTTACAACACGAGTTGGCCTCATACTCTGAACGGGGAATTCCCTGCACGTGAAATCCCCTGCACGCACGTGTACAGTACATGTAGATAGCTGCATGTTGTCGATCGTAATTTTTGGGCCAAGTCCATATGAATGGATGCGGTATGGAAAAGAATTGAGTACATGTTCATGTAGTTGATCATGGCTTCAAACCTTGTGTGCAAAACATGAGGCAGACTGAATTTGTTTTAGGAAGTGTTTCCACACAAAATATTAAAATTTTCTCACTCAAACATTTCGAGTTTTTCTACCAAATTTGCACTAGTCCTAGTCTTTTAAAAAATAAAATAAAAATCACACAGAGCACTGCGTTTGCCATATGTGCCAACCTAACACACATCAACAACATGTGAATTAGCATAACGCCAACTACACGTTGCACATGCACACAATGATCTGTTTATCGTATGACGTAGTAAGAATTTATAGGGAGTTTACGAAAAGGGGCTAGAGGCTCAGGCTATGTACATGTATGCTCCTTGCTCTATGGTTTGGCTACGACAGGATTTTATCAAAAAGTTATTTGTCAAAAAACTTCACTGTGTCATCTGCAGGGTTTGATATCTGTTAATAGTGGAAAGTGTTTACATGTATTTATTTAATATATCACTGTGAGTCACAGGAGTACATGTATTCTAGTTCATAATCCTGAGAGTTCGATATATGAATGTTACTTGACACCCTGTGCAGTGCACAAACCCGATGAGGATGGTCTGATGGTGTTTACATTTTCTCACTGCTAAATTTGACTTTTTAGGATGTGTTATTGCTTTCTGAAGGCCAATAAAGGCCCTGCTGGGGACAATCGTCTATGGAACTCCTACCCATAATCCTTACTGCTGTGCTCAGAGTATGAGATTAATTTTTTTAAAATAGTTTTCTTGCTGTAAAGTTCTGCAGGAGTGGTGTCCAATTTACATGTTTATCTCTGAATGTATTGGGTCCACATGACTCTCAAAATATAAAATATAAAATGGCCTGGTCATCAATAATAATAATAATAATAATAGGATTTGTAATGCGCACATATCCACCCTGCTGGGTGTTCAAGGCGCAGAAATGATCGGAATTGATCGGATTGTGCTGCGAGAATCCTCTTTAATACCCAAAAAATATATATAAATTATAAAATATAAATTGCCCTGGTCGTACAAATTTTTACCCATGTTCTGATGAGAATCAATAAAAAAAATATGATGTGGCCTAACTGCAATTGATGAGAAATACAATTAAATGGCAAGGGAACCACCCAGACCTGCCAAAACATTGAAGAATGATTCTTCAACATTCTGTACACCAAATGTCATTAGAATTGGCCAAGTCGTTTTTTTTTCCTGCCATTTTGAGTGAAACATTGATTTGTTTGTTAAATGTTTTTTTTAATGTCCTTTCCTGAACATGGTATTTTTTTCCCAGACTTAAAAGAAAGAAAACACTATATATACCCAGCACGATTTGGGGCCTAAGGACTCCCCCCTTTTGTTAACGCACCAACCCACCCCCCCCCCCCCCCCCCCCCCCCCCCCCTACTGCCCAAAAAAAACCTTTTCCTTTGGAATTTCATGGATGTTTGAGACACAAATGGGGGGTGGGTAGTGGGGGAGTTACTCTCGGCCCTATATCGTGCTGCATATGAAAATAACACTACATACATGTACATGTACTCAAGTAATCAAGTATGAACAGAAGTTAATTTAGACTTGCGTCGGGGAAATTGAATGTTAAGTAAGTTTGTTTTTGCCCTTACCCGACGTAATTATTAACACCGTATACTCAATGCTTTCCCGAGACACTATGAAAAACTTCATAGCGTGCTCGGGTGGGACTCGAACCCATGACCTCCTGCATACAAGGCAGACGTCTTAACCACTCGACCACCGAGCTAGCCGGTGTTGAATGGCCGGTTCGAATCATATCGCAACGGGGATTGCAATTAGTCAGAAGTTGATTTAGACTTGCGTCGGGGAAATTGAATGTTAAGTAAGGTTGTTGTTGCCCTTACAATGTGCAATCACAAGTAAAGTTAATAAAGCATGAGTCGCCTGTGTCGTGCAAATGTTCGTTAAAAATGTCCTTTCCTGAACGTATTTCTTTTATTTTAAGACCAGACAAAGGTATTTTCTGGAAAATATGGTCTTTATTGTCAAAATGCCCTCTATACTGTGGAAAGACCCACTGAAGAAAAAAGAGTGTACTGCTTATTAAAGTTAGCACACAAATTTCCAAAAAATAAACATCTCTAAAGATGAAAATCAATGGAGTAGTTAAAATTAACTCTATAGAAGATTCCAGTAGCATATTGTCTTGGTCGAATCCTTGGTGACAGGTGCATCTTTTTAAAGACCACAGTACAAGGGTCTAGCAGGCAAGTTTCATTAGCTCTAAACATTGTTTGTTCAGGTGCTAAATGCTTAAACCGCTCAGCTCGTCAAGCGTTTATTTGATTGGTTTGTCTGTTTGTCGGATGTTTGAGCTTTTGGCGCAGAAAATCGGAGCTCTACAAACCTAATTAACAATTTAGTTGCATTGCAGAGTTCAGTTACAGTAGTTGCACTGGAGGGATCACCGTCTTATGAAGAGATTTGAGTGTACACAAATCATTTTTATTCAAACTACATGTACGTGTATCAAACAATCTTTTGTGGGAGCACTATGCATAAAGGTTTTTAAACTGATTATTGATCTTTTTGTTCTGTTCATCCTTTTTGTGTCGATAAACTTAAATATTCATAATCTAGTACTGTAAAGCTCTTTCTGACAGACTACCGTAGCAGAACCGTCGGTGCTCATCAGTCATCCTTGAAGGTATTCTAGATCGTTTGATGTCGTAAGAAAGAGGACACAGTCATGAAATAAATAGTACCGGTGTTTGACGTTTTCCAACAATCTTAGTCGTTATCAAGTACATATGTAATTAGCAATTTAATCTAGGTTTTCTTTTTTCTAGGACACCCTGTATTACAAGCGTATAGACCGTATCGAATAGCCGCCATTTCGTGGGGCAGTTTCTTTGTTCCTTGAGGACATGCATGGTTGCACATAATTGTGCTTCCATTGTTGAACGGTTTAAGTAACAAAAGGTGCCCTACGAAATGGCGGCTATTCGATACGGTCTATACTTGTCTTGTTGCTGACATCGATTACCAAAGTTTTAAATTGAACAGCTTTGTACATTACGCACCATAAGTTAGGGATATTGTTATTTATTTATTTATTTTTTTATTTAATTTTTCATTTCACCTACATGTATTACTGTGATGTGTCTGTCATGCAGATATACATGTACGTGGACATTGTACAATTGTCGCATATACATGTATATACAAAATGATCCAAGCGGAATGCGTACTAAAATAACCTTTTAAAAAATTCTCCACACCCCAGTCTGGACCAATTATTTCGTAACTTACAGCACTCCAAACTTTCCAAAGTGCGTAAGTTATTGTGAGTAGTGTATGTACTTCCACATTGAATTTTGGTGATGACTGTTCCAATTATGGGATATTCCATGTAGTGATTTCCCCTGGTCACTTTGCCATAATTCAGTGATTTTTTATTGAGACAGCTAGATCACCTGTACCAAGACACCCTCAGGACACCTTTCTAAGCTTGTTAGTTTCTCATTTACTGAGTGTTTTTTGCATTTGTATACAGTGCCCACTTGTGATTAAGTTATGTATTCATCAACACATGGTAATTACTTACCAGTGCAGTAAGGCCCTAATCCCCTGTGAAAGGGTTGTCTAATTGGATGGTTATTTAACACCTTGTGGTCACTTTTTGGGCTAGAGGTGTTTCTTTGAGGTGTTACATGATGACAATAATGACCAGGCTTACACTACATGTACATGTAGTTTTTATCCCAGTCCCTGGTACATGGAATAGGCCTATCAATTAGGATTTTTTGTTAGGGATTAAAAGTAGGGCTGTGGTGGGGTTTTTGTTTGATCGGACACGCAGGTGGAGAACAGTATAGTGTTCGGTCAGACATACACCGGGGGAGGGGTACGTGTGGTGGGTTTTTTGTTTGATCGGACACGCGGGTGGAGGAATGTATAGTGCTCGGTCAGACATACACGGTGGGCATGGTGGGAGGTTGTGTGGTGGGGTGTTTGTTTGATCGGACACGCGGGTGGAGGACGGTTTAGTGTTTGGTCAGACATACACGGTGGGAGGGGGTGTGGTGGGCTTTTTGTTTGATCGGAAACGCGGGTGGAGGAAGGTATAGTGTTCGGTCAGACATACACAGTGGGAGGGGGTGTTATTGGGTTTTTGTTTGATTGGACATGCGGGTGGGGGAATGTATTATGCTCGGTCAGACATACACGGTGGGAGGGGGTGTGGTGGTTTTTGTTTGTTTGATCGGACACACAGGTGGAGGACGGTTTAGTGTTCGGTCAGACATACACGGGGGAGGGGGTGTGTTTGTTTGATTGGACACGCGGGTGGCCGGACGTTATAGTTTTCGGTCAGACATACACGGTAGGAGGCGGTGTGGTGGGTACGTGTTTGTATGATCAGACACGCGGGTGGAGGAAGGTATAGTGTTCGATCACAATTACACGGGGGGAGGGGGTGTGGTGGGGTGTTTGATCGGACACGAGGGTGGAGAACGGTATAGTGTTCGGTCAGACATACACGGTGGGAGGGGGTGTGGTGGGGTGTTTGTTTGATGGGACACGCGGGTGGAGGCGGTATAGTTTTCGGTCAGACATACACGGGGGGGGGAGCTCGGTTGTGGTGAGGTGTTTGTTTGATTAGACACGAGGGTGGAGGACGGTATAGTGTTCGGTCAGACATACACGGTGGGAGGGGGTGTGGTGGGGTGTTTGTTTGATCAGACACGAGGGTGGAGGACGGTATAGTGTTCGGTCAGACATACACGGTGGGAGGGGTTGTGGTGGGGTGTTTGTTTGATTAGACACGAGGGTGGAGGATGGTATAGTATCCGGTCAGACATACACGGTGGGAGGGAGGGTGGTGGGGTGTTTGTTTGATCAGACACACGCGGGTGGAGAAAGGTATAGTGTTCGGTCAGATATACAGGGAGGGAGGGAGGGGGTGGGGTGGGGTGGGGTGGGGTGTTTGTTTGATCGGACACTCGTGTGGAGGACGGTATATAGTGTTCAGTCAGACACGCGTTGGAGGGGGTGTGCATGGTGGGGTGTTTGTTTGATCGGACACGCGGGTGGAGGAATGTATAGTGTTCGGTCAAACATACACGGTGGGAGAGGGTGTGGTGGGGTGTTTGTATGATCGGACACGCGGGTGGAGGAAGGTTTAGTGTTCGGTCAGACATACACGGTGGGAGGTGGTGTGGTTGGGTGTTTGTTTGATCGGACACGGGGTGATAACGTCATAATGATATGCATTGACTCCGCTACGTCATAGCGAGGAGACATCACTATTTTGCAAAGCAAGTTGCATGTTTTTCGCATAGCATAAACCACCAGTCGTTATTTTTCTGTGAAATTTTCAAGGTTTTCGGTGTATTTTCTCAGTGGTTGTTACACGGAATTCATTTTTGATATCAATAAAATGCCAGCTTCGTGCCTTGTTGGTGTTAACACTTGCAACTCTGTGGGAAAATCCGCGGTTCCGTGCGTGCATACAACGTGTACGTGTTTGCTGCGAGGAGCTAGGTACACGACCACAGTCACTAGTGAATCAGCTCTGTGTGTCTCCTCGCTATGACATCACACACACATGTAGCTCGAGTTGATTGACATGACCTTTTGTTTTCAGTTTCGCGTGAAAAGAGTCTCGAACAAAACTGAAATTCTGACTTTTCCAGGATGAAATTCTGAATAAAATGTTCTCAGTATAAAGGACTATATAAGTGAAGAGAGACTTCCACCCAGCTTTAATTTCGATGGAGGAGCTGATATATTACTGAGATTGAATATATGTACATGCACCCTCCTTCAAATCAGTCCACAGTATTCAGTTTAATGGGTCAGATCCAAAACTACATGTATACCCTAAGTGTGATTGGACGAAAAATAAAGCACTTTTATCCACAGGCCATTAATTTGTAGGCTGGTAACTTGGTTACAATGGGTTAATTAGATCTGGGAAGAGAAAATAATTTAAAGAGAGCATGAAAAAGAATAGATTTACACTAAACATGCTAAAGGTGGGTAAACCTGCAAAAAAAATCCGTCCGTCGCACCATTTTCCGTCCCGTCGCACAAAACGGAATTTAAGCGGGCCTCCCACTGTGCGATTTTTGCCACGAATTTTTTTGTGATAATGCACCTGCTTTCAACATTCCAGTGATTCATTTTTGTTGTTCGAGTTATCCTAACAAGTTTACATAAGATTTGAACCATTATTACATATCCGTTTAATTACATTTAAATCGAAGAAAGTCATAGAATAGCACTCTGCGTGTTCATGCCTTCATTCTCAGTTTCTGGTCAGCATGACAAAAAAAGAGAAACTATTGTCAATGGCCACAAAGAAGGGAAAGGGATACAAGGCCCTTTTGAAGCAGTTTAGAGTGCCAGACTCCACCGTTCAGAGCATAATTAGGAACTACATGTACAAGGAGTTCCACACAGTGAGAAACCATAAAGGGCGTGGTCGTAAGTAGAAGGTGTCGCCTCGTCTGGCAAGAATAAGGGTGCCGAGAAGCCAGCAACAATCCCGCATCACCATGAAGGGACTCCTGAACAGCCTTGGCGAGTCTAGGATCAAATATCCAGGCAAATATCTAGAAAGACGCCACTCATGAGGCAGAGACATCGGGAAGCTCGTCTGGCCTTCGCTAAAGCATATCTGGACAAGTATCCAAGCTTCTGCAGTATATGGCCATCAATTCTGTGGTCAGACGAGACAAAAATGGAGCTTTTCGGGCACATGGCTGTTGCTTATGTCTGGCGAAAGAAAGGGGAAGCGTATAATCCCAACCGTCAAACATGGAGGTGGTAGCATCATGCTGTGGGGATGCTTCTCGGCAAATGGGACTGGGATCTCGTAAAAGTGGTTGGGATAATGAAAAGGAAGCAGTACATTAAAATCATCGATGAAAACATCAAGCAGTCCTGATCCGCTGAAAAACCCCAGCTTGGTCGGCATTGGACCTATACCGGCAGGACAACGATCCCAAACATACTGCCAAGACAGTCACGAAATTGTTCGAGGACAACCATGTGGACGTTCTGGAGTGGCCGAGCCAAAACCTGGATCTCAACCCGATCGATAATTTATTGAGGGAACTCAAGACTCGGGTGATGGCAAGGAAGCCTTTCAACCTCAATGACCTTGAGACTTGTGCCAATGAGTGGGCGAAAATATCGGTGGAAACATGCCAAAGCCTTGTTAGCCGATACAGGAACCGTTTGGAGGCTGTGATAAAAAAAACAAAGGCTTTTCTATTGATTATTAAGAGTAACTTTATTAAGGGTACTATGAATAGTTATGGACATGACTTTTTTGGAAATATGTCAATATATTACCCCCTAAATAATACATTATAGAAAATGTCACTTGTTGTTATTCTTTCAGTTGTTTGTCACATACTTATCAAGTAAGCCAGATAAAACTCACCCATTTATTAACATGATTCAAAAGGGTATGAATACTTTTTAGCACAATTACTGTAGCTCCCCGAAAATCATTTATTTGTTATTGTCGTAGTAACTTTTTGCGTTTTTTTGGGCCCCCTTGGTGCCCACATGGATGGTCAGATTAACTTCATGTTTTCTGACCATTCATGTTTTAACTTCACACACACACACTAGGCATGTGGGTTTGCTTCATTTTAAGGGCAAAGCAATCCCGTACGTCAAAATTGCCCAACTACAGAAAACAATCGTAAAACGTTCTGTTTGATTTGTTGTTTGGGTCAGGTGGTTTATTGACCCGCCTATATGTGATGCTGTTCCTGTTCTTAAAGGTTTAGTGAAGTGAACATTATCAACCATTTGTTTTTATACACAAATCAGAAGATCAAAGTGTTGCAGACAAAGAGGCAAACTGAAATTTGTTTTCATTTCATAAAGAAGTGACCTTTTCTCTACAAAATTCTTGACAGACGAGGGCGCTGTTTATTGCTGGGCATGGAGGGAACTCACAGTTGAGAAACAAAGAAAGGACATTACATTTCAAACAGTAGCAGTAGCCCACTGATAAATTTCTGACCCAAACAAACTTGTTAGGATTGTTGCAAATGACATACTAAACAAACTTAGTAAACTGTTACAGATCATAACACCAAGAAGTCGCCTAAAATGGCAAACTTTTGTACACAAGTCAATGGAGATTTCCTCTGTTGTCCTAAGATGACATCACAGATTTGCTCATGAATATGAAAATTCTCATTATCATAAAAATAAACTTGCAATTACACCAAAACGGAACAATCAAACTTTCTGAAATTGACCGAAATGTGTAAAACACACCCTCTACTATTATTATATTTAATAAAAACCCTTATTTCACACGTCCTTTGAAGGTTTTCCAATCATGTACATTAAGTTGATTATCATGTCCCTTAAGAATGCTACATTTAAATTCAAATCTTCAGCGTATCGAAACTGGTATTTTGCTGTGTAGCCATAGCAGTTGCACTCACAACCTGGTGCTTGGAAATGCAGTATACATATGTAAATCAACCCAATTTATATCTTGCACACCTATCTTTAAAATCATTGCATAATACATGTACCTGACCACCTCTCTTTGACACAGGCCCAGGGGCTCTGACTGCGGTGTTGTGAATGTCAACATCCCCACCAGTGGTGCGGAGATTGGAGGTGCATTTGGTAAGATTTCGTCTTCCTCAACTAGTAATCTCGCTTGTACTTACAATGTAGATTGCTCTTGATGAGTTTTATATGAACATAGCTCGAGGGTTTTATATGAACATAGCTCGAGGGTTTTCCATCTCACAAGAAGATAAAGCGAGGAAATTTGTAAGTACTCTTGGTTCAGCGACACAGCAAGATGCGTCATTATACTGTTTGTACAACACAAGATTTTAAAATCAGGTCGGCAATTGCTGACGGCATTTCGAGAGATTTATTTTCTTGAGTCAAGTGGTAAACTTAATACGTCAAAAAGCCCTTAGTCGCTTCATGAATCTTCAAAGGTTTGTTTGTTTCCTCTCACCTGTGTGGCTTTTAAGTACCGGTATGCTGTATGTACATGTATGTCTAAAACCTGGATGCTGCCAAATTAATTGGCTTGAGGAAACGTGCATAAATCACATGTGTACAAACAAAATGGCGTGCGTATTGGCTCTGATCCCAGCCAACTCTCTCCCTCTGTGTGTATGTACATGTACTTTATTGTACTTCATGGTTGGACCCTTTCATACAAGAGTTTATTTGACAGCACAAAACCAGTTACATGTAGAAGTCGCATGTTTGTATTTTATATATACATGTACACTGCTATAAATGCATTGTATGATTCAAAATATGAACATTGCGATTTCAGTGTCACATGTAAAAGCCCGACAAAAATATTTAATTATAGTGATACAAATATTAATTTCCATTTTTATTGCTTTTATACAAATATGTTGGAAAAAAGTTTTGGGGGATCTTTAGGTTTTTTTTTCTTTCGATTTTTCCTTGTTGCACGTGGCCAATTCTTGGCTAAATTAACATAATAATTGTTGCCCTTTCAGGAGAACCCCCAACATACATGTACGTTTAAGCCTCAGTGTTTAGTAATTACAAAACTTGATTTGAAAACAATGTCAGTCTGTCTCAAAAATCTACTCAACCCCCGTACTAGTCTTGGCCCAAGACTACTCTAATCGATATTGGTTTGTGTACGCGTTGGCCATTCCCAGTAGTGGGCCCTCTTGCAGCACTAACTGGCCAGCCCTTTGCTCACTAGAGTAGTCTTGGGAATCTCTCCCGGAAAGTTTAACTTTTTCTTTGTTTTTGCCTAGGCTTTCCTAGGGAACCGATCAGCGAGTGACCCAAATACAGCAGAGCGTGGGAATGCAGCGAGCGACCCAAATACAGCGCGTCGACCGCAGAGCGTGACCCAAATACACCGCGTGCACGCGCTCCGAATGGTTTGAAAAATATAAGGCGGCTTACAAGAATCATCGAACATGACCGTTTTATCGTTGCTAATATTTTCGGTGGCATAAGTTTCTTGGCAAATGTTTGCGAATATATTTACAAACCTGTTTGCAAAGGCGTATGACATCGCAAAATACATTTGTTTATTTAGATAATTGCGACATTGCAAATATTTGCAAAGATATCTGTGGTATGCCATGTCCCTTGTGTGCCATCATAAAACCCTCTGCAGCTATTTACATAAAACGGTACCGCCCCCAATGCTGAACTTCCGGGAGAGATTCCCAAGACTACTCTAGTGAGCAAAGGGCTGGCCCGTTAGTGCTGCAAGAGGGCGCACTACTGGGAATGGCCAACGCGTACACAAACCAATATCGACTAGAGTAGTCTTGGGCCAAGACTACCCCCGTACGTGCTGCAATTGCATTTTTAATACATAATAAAATACCACAGGACAAGAAAAATCAAGGATTTTGGCCTTACATGTAAATGTACCTGCTGTCAAATATCAGAAAGTTCACATTTTCTTTGTGAAATCTTTTAAAAATATAACTGAGAGAGATTTCACAAGTGGTGTTTGCTTTTGTTGATGAACAATCAGTTCTTCACTCTGAAGCTTCATGTAAAAGAATGAGCTTTCGAAGTTTTAACATTTTAGAAGGAAAGAGGTCACATGCTGTCTTCGGCAGATTTTATTTTCAAGTATGTATACATAGGCCTACATGTCTTTGTTTTCTGTTCAATTTTCAAGGATGAATTCCTGCTTAGAGTTCCACTTAAACCTGGCTAATCAGAGGTCCTTGGGACTTCGAAGATGACATTGCTATAACAGACAATTTGCCTTGTTATACAACTTGTTATACAAAGAACAAGAAATATGACCCACCCACTGTACGAACTTCACAAGGAATGACGAAGAAATGGGCAAAGAACGACATTTCTGCTGTCAACTCCTTTATGCATTCCTATGGCAATACACGGAAGAGTTAGGCAAAAACATCATTATTTGCCTAGTTTTTGTGCAGAATGGCGGCTCCCATAAGCCATTCTTTGTAAAGTGCTTAAAAGGATGGTTCAGCACAATGGTTTTCTTTTTGTTGGGTTTTGACTTAAACACATATTGCACTATAATCCAGCTAATACTTTGACACCGTTTGGCATTCATAATGGAAACAAAAATACATTATTAATTTGGCAATATCTGGAAATATATGACATTATCTCCTTGTAGGTGGTGAAAAGCACACAGGTGGCGGTCGTGAGTCGGGCAGCGATGCATGGAAGCAGTATATGAGACGTTCCACTTGGTAAGTTATTCAGGACACTGTCTGTTAAGTGAGTCCATTGGCATTATTATTTCAGCAGATGAGTTTCCAGTCATAGTCCACAGATGAATCGGCCCTATAAGATGCAAACCGCTAAGTGCACCAGACTACTTGCATATTAAAAGCAGACGCGGATCCAGATGAGGAGGGGGAGTTCTGCTCTGACTAATGTAATGCATTTTATGTGTGTCTGTCAACAGTCGACTACGGGGGAGCTGGGAATTAAGTCTAAAGCGGGCCTCCCACTGTGCGATTATTGCCACGAATGTCCTACGAATTGGTACGATTGTCGCAGACTGCCTATAGACTCTACACACAATCGTAGCAAATCGTAGCCAATCGTACCTAATTCGTGGCAAATATCGCACAGTGGGAGGCCTGCTTTAAGCGGGCCTCCCACTGTGCGATTTTGGCCACGAATTTCCTACGATTTGGTACGATAACCAGAGACTGTCCATAGACTCTATACACAATCGTACAAAATCGTAGCTAATCGTACCTAATTCGTGGCAAAAATCGCACAGTGGGAGGCCCGCTTAAGGGCAAGTCCAATGCCCCATGAAGCAACAACAGTGTCCCGTTTTCAATAGGATTGGGCATTGTGGCACAAGGGGTTTCCTTCGGGCCACTACGGCCCACGAAGGCTCTATCTAGTAGGGTCATGATAGGTTGTACATGTACTACAATTTTAATTGTGTTGCATGCAAAACTCCACTAGTACACGTTACCGATTTAAGACGTTTGATAAGGATTGACGACGGGTCCCTAGTTTTAAGTATGGTCTAACGAGGGTTGACTAGGATTAACCATTAAGTTCAATTGTAGCTCCACCGGCAAGCAAAACCAGGAGTGTGTATAGACCGTATCGAAGAGCCGCCATTTCGTGGGGCACCGTTTGTTACTTAAACCGTTCAACAATGGAAGCACAATATGTGCAACCATGCAGGGTGCACCCAAGTAAATAGGGATCCCACAGGAACCAATGCTAAATGCCCCATTTTCAAAAATCCAACCGGTTTCTTGAGTGGTACGTACATAAAGAAACAAAACACGATGTCAACTCCTTTAAAAAAATGACAAATCCATTCAGTGGTCCAGTGAAATCATCAGCAGAAAAACTGGACAAATCCGAAGCAAAACCTGTCAGGAAAAGGGCGTCCGCCGGATCATTTGCGACAAAGTCGTGAGGATCGCACGATAGTTGCAACGGCTGATAAAGCGTATAACCCGACCTTTGATCTCTTTTGTTAATTTCAAACATGTTTAATTAATTACACAACATTTTGATGATTTTATTTTTATTTTTACAACGACCATCGAACAATTTTCAAGGATGATACGTCACTACAGCATAAACAGGAAGCCGGTGTGTTAATGAAGCGGATAAGCCCCCAATATTAGACGAATTGTGCACTTTGTGACAAAAACATGAAACTTTGTACAATGCTTTGAACGTCAACTTTTAAGACGTGGAGGCATTGCTGATATGACCTCTGAGGTCAGTGAGAGGTCAACCCACTTTTGATGCACAAACAAGCATGTATAGGGTTACCCGTTATCTACGATGATCTTAGTTTGAAAAAAATATTACAGAATTTACTTTTTTTTTCTCGACGCAAAGAACATAGGCCCTAAATAGACTCAGAGAGTGTAGTACTGGATTTATTTTAATGTCCATCTGATGGGATTTTATAGGTTTAGAACCTCGTACATGGAATATATACGGTTAAAAAAGAAATCAAAATCATACTTTGATCAAAAGATGGAGTAGGCCGATAGATGAAGCTTAATTTATCGGTCATTAACGTGTGTTATCACCCGACTACATGTATGTATGAACACCTCTGGACAAGGCTGACTGCAGCAGCCCCTGCACTGAAAACTTTATTTCGTCAATTGACACACAAAAATTAGTCATACACTGAGTCTTATATGACTAATTTCTAATTAGTCATACGTGGTTTAAATTGACTAATTAAAATTAGTCATGAAAAAGGGTCTTATTTGCCTAATTTAAAAAATGATAGTCATGCGGGAAAATTAATTGGTCATGAGGGAAAATTAATTAGTCTTGCAAACAAATTTATTAGTCCTGCAGAAAAATTGATTAGTCCTGCAGGAAAATTAATTAGTCCTGCAGTAACATTAATTAGTAATGTCAGTTAGTCAGCCTGACAAACTTACTTTGTCACGTGCAATACACGGTGTGTTTCGTATAACGGACTGAAATAGGCCTACGCAGAATACGTGCAATGACTGCACGGTGTGTTGTGTTAATGCAACAAAGATATCCGCAGTTTGATGACGATAATGGGGACAACATAAATGGAAGAGGCAATGATGTACCCAGAAAAACATCCAGTTACTATTCGTAGCTTATTTTATAAACTTCTAACTGCAGCGAGGAAAGGAGTCCAACCTGGGCTGACCTAAAATTACGAATACGTACTGAGTTGTCCTTACAGATCATGACTATTTGTGTCAATACACGAATGTTGAGACCCGAGGCACGGCCTCAACTATATGTCTTTACTCCGACACACGACATAGTTTGAAACATGCAAACCAATGTTTGTTTTAGAAATCTCAGAGTCCCGCACAATTCTTTGGTGTCACACAAAACCCGTCACACGCTTACCTTTCCAGAGTAACGTCACAGAATGTTCAGTCCAGTCAAACACGACTTCATTTTACGGTGCGGTTCGCATGTAATGGCGTCGCACAGCTGCACGAAAGCAAGAACTGAAGATTTATTTTCCCACGACTGATTTCATGACTAACCTTTTATTACATTATCAATGGAAAGAATATTCCCGCCGAAACTCGGTGACTTATTAAATTAGTCATGAGTTCGGCTGGATTATTCTTGCCATTAGTAATGCAATAAAAAGTTAGTCATGCAATTAGTCATTGGAAAATAAATCGTCAGTTTTTGTTTTACGTGACAATACAAATTAGTCAAAAGACGATCATCACATTTGTCAGTCGTTCAGATTAGTCTTCTGCTAATATTAATTTGTCTGCAAATTTCCAACCTCGTAATGCAAAAGTTTTAATTCGTCTTGCACCAACAAAGATTTGTCATGCACCAACAAAAAGTTGTCGACTGACAAATTGTATACATGACTATAACCATTTTGCCCTTGTTTGACTAATTTTCCACTGTGATTGACTAAATAAAGTTTTCAGTGTGTAAGAGCCCCTGAGGCAGGGTGCGCACTCTGCCTGATAAAGTGCTCCCTAGAGACCTGCACTTTACTGCTGTTTTTGAAATGCGCAATTATTCCACGCTGGTTCAATCAGTTAGAAAACTCAACAAAATGGGTTGTCTGAGATCTCCATGATTTTCACAGGAACAGGAAATGTCACATTTCATTGCTGTAGGAATAACTTTGTTTAAACTGGTCCAATTGGACCTAGAGGAAGTCAATGGAAAAATATTGAATAGTGATTCGAAAATCCAGAGCACGGACTAAAATAAAACAGCAGTGCAGTCCATAGTGTCATGCCCATGACTGAAATGAACTGCTGTTTTAACCACCCCTTCCGGGTCCGATTCTGTTGTGCACAATCTGGATGAATTTTAGCAATCTGGATGGATTCTGGGATCAGGCAGGAAAGAGCTGCCCAATACCTCTGTGACATTCTTTTAGCAGATTACTCTCGTAAGCACTTGGGGAGGACTCATGATCAGAGGGCCAGGATGTGGTCTGCGGTGGATCTCTTCGGAGTGAACCCGGACTGCTCAGGGCGCTGGTGGTTCAGTAGCTGCCGGTGCACCCGATTAAGAAGCACGCGCGCAAAGACCTTGCCCGGAACTGAGAGGAGGGTCACGCCCCTGTAGTTGCTGCACTCTCGTATGTCACCCTTCCCCGTCCAGATTGGAACAATAATGCTCTTCCCCGGTCAGATGGGATGACACATACCCGAGTTCCAGACGGAACAGATGAGAGTGTGCAACCACATGAGAGTGATGCCGCAGACACCTGGTGCATTGCCTTCCTTAAGCTGACCCTGAACCTTTCAAACTTACTCGAGGCTCGGTGGGTCGCAGGTTCGGCAGCTAGGGGCTCGTCTCCATCCGCAGGGAATTCTCAGCCAGGCGGGTCAGCACTCCTCGAAGTATCCGGACTAACGTTCCTTAATGGCACACTCCCCGGTCAGGAGCTTGCCGTCAGTCGCGCGTATCGTCGGGCTTCTCACAGGGGCACCCAAGAGCGCAGGTTCCATATTGCCCCGTAGGCCGGCCGAGAGTCGCTTGTACTTTAAAAGTTGATCTCGACCAGGTCCCCACGCATCGCCAAAGCGCTTCGCGCCGCAGCTTCCTGTGCTGTCCATCTTGCCGTAGAGCCTCGCCCAGCTCCTCTCGATGATTTCAGCAGTTTCTCTGGAGATCCCGCGATCTTGTCTTCTCGGCTTCTCCGGAATGCATACACCGGCAGCCTCCAAGACGTGGGCTCTGAAGGGTGACCACATCACTTCCGGGCAGCAACCATTCCCTAGCGCATCCCTCGGCCTGCCGCCATAAGCCTGAGCCACGTCCAGGTCCTGCAGGCAGCCGACGTCGAGCCTTTGGCCCATCGTCGGCCACCTCAGCCGCAGCTTTAGGGTTGCTACCAGCAGCCTATGGTCAGTGGTGAATTCAAGAACTGGGCACTCCTGTACACCCGGACGTTCTCGATCAGCCTCCAGCGCCCGACCACAAGCACATGGTCGATCTTCTTCCTGGTGACACCATCGTTGGAATACCACGATCCAGCTATCGTCAACCCCCTACTATACTGCAAAGTCAAGCAGCATTGAGGAGCTTTCATCACGTGATCCAGAGCCGTGAGGACCGATACATGGCTCGTAATCATCTCTGGATGTGCCAGTGGTAGCATTCAAGTCACCGAGAAGGACCAGCATATCCCCCTTTGGGTACCGCATCCACCACGGATTGGAGTTGGGCATATAATACCTCCATCACGGAGTGATTACTATCCCCGGTTGGAGCGTACACTGTGATAAATGAGACTACGCCCAAAGTATGGGCAAGCCTCAGAGGCATCATACGCTCCAAGACTGGTGTAACCTCCCTTACCAACAGAGCAAGCCGGTCAGCAACTGCCACGCCCACACCCAGTCGGTGCTGGCCATCAGCTTGGCCGGACCAGAAGTACGTGTAACCACCTCCTCTGATCTCACCCAAGCGTGGCCTCCTAACCTCGGACAAGGCAACAACGGCTATAACGAGCCGAGCGAGCTCCGCCGATAAGGCAGGCACGCGGGCATCCTCATGAAGGGAGAGGATATTCCAGGCACCAACCCGAACCGATCGCGTCAGCACCACCGCGCCGCGGTGGCTCAACCACACCAACTTGACTGCTACGTGGTTTCCCCCTAATCGGGCGACGATGGTCCCGTGGGCTTTGCCCACCGCCCTCATACGGCAAGCCTTTTTCGTGTCAGGGGTACTCACGGAGCGGATTCGATTTGTTTTGTGACCCAATTTTCTCGACTAGTTTTGTGACCTAGAGCGAATGAAGTTTAAGGGGGCCGGGTTGCCAACCCTTCCCCGCTGCCCCCAGTTAAATGGAGAAGGGGTGCCAACCCTTCGGCGCCGAGGTGCCGCTGTAGCCCGTGGCTCCAGTTAAACGGACAAGGGGCGCCAACCCTTCGGTACCGAGGTGCCGCTGTAGTCCACTGAAGGCCATTGCCAACCCTTCGCCACCGAGGTGCCGCTGTAGCCCCGATTGTGCATACTTGTAAATTGCCAAGGCCGCTTTCCACATCATTTGCATAAATGTGCATATAACTTTGACCTTCTGTTACAGAATGTACTTAAACATAGCGCACAGTTAAAATAGGTTGATTTAGATACGGTAGCCCAGTTTTGTCAGTTTCAGTAACGTTAGACGTGCATAATACTATATATGTATGTATCATGTACAATATAATCATTTGCATTTATTTGCGTATCATAGTTGGCATGCACTCTTATTCGTCTTGTACAGCTAAATGGATATCCCATCAACTCTGTTCATCATTAGCAAAATTCCGCCCGTCTTAGAAGCGTCATTTACTTGTAACTGTGCAAATTGGTCAAAATAGTGTTGTAATGTATATATGGATCATGTACATTATTTTGCATATATTTGCATATATTGGCATGTATGCTTATTTTTTGTACAAGTTGGATTTCCCATCAGTATTTATCTTCATTATTAGCTACAATTAACCTAGGTTTTTGATGCATCATGTGCTTGCACACTGCAAATTGATGAAAATAATGCTGTAACATAGACATATTATACACGTTTATTTGCATATAGTTGCGACATTTCCATATATAATGTAGCATGTCCTCTGGTTTGTAACAGTTTGGATTTTCCATCAACTCTGTTCATCATTAGCATAATTTAACCCTGATTTTAGAGGCGTCGTGTATCTGTAACTGCAAATTTGTCAAAATAATGCTGAAAGGTCAATGACCTCTAGGCCAACAGAGGTCAGATCCAAAATGCATCCACCTCACCCTAACATTTTCATGCTTTAGTCACAAAGTGCACAATTGGTCACCTAAACAGCTCGACTAACATACGCATTTTTCTGGGAGAAAACCTTACGGCCGGATGGGCCTTGCGAGCACAATTGGGTGTCACAATATCATATGCAAGTGGTTCCCTACACTAAAAACAGTATTTAGTCAGACTAAAAAAAATTAGTCTTATTTGACTAATGTATAATTAGTCATACGTGGTTCGAATTGACTAATTTTAAATAGTCATGAAAAAGGGTCTTATTTGACTAATTAAAAAAATGATTAGTCATGCGGGAAAATTAATTGGTCATGCGGTAAAATTAATCAGTCTTGCACAACATTTAATTAGTCCTGCAGAACAATTGATTAGTCTTGCAGGAAAATTAATTAGTCCTGCAGTAAAATTAATTAGTAATGTCAGTTAGTCAGCCTGACAAACTTAGTTTGTCACGTGCAACTACACGGTGTGTTTTGTATAATGCACTGAAATGGGCCTACGCAGAATATGTGCAATGACTGTATGTGGGTCTTTCCACAGTAATGGGGTACATTTCTGTAACATTCAAGATCTTAGGTCCCAGTTCACTTCAAATGTCTTAATTTTATCTTTAAATTATCAAGCTAAACTGAGCAAATAACTTTTTCACCAAGCAGTAAGAAAAATAGTCCTACAACATAAATTTGTGAAAACCCCGTGCACAAATTTTCCTATTACGCATGTAATAAAGACAACAAAATAAATCAAAAAATTGTCTGTCCACGTTACATACGTAATATGAACATTTGTACACAAGCTTTTCAAAAATGTATGTTGTGGCAGCAATTTCTTACCTTTTTGGGCAAAAGTTATCTCCTGACACTATGAGCAACTAACAATGGAAATTGGGCACAAACCATTAATAACAATGGTTTGTGCCCAATTTCCATTGTTAGTTGCTCATATAGTGTGAGAACAAAACAAGGACATTTCTTTAATTCTGAGATAAACTAAAGACATCTGAATGGAATTATTGACTTATTTTTAAAATGTACCCCATTACTGTGGACAGACCCACGTACAGTGTGCCGTAGTTAGCGATAGACGCACTGAAATAACGCACACACATATAGTGCGAATGTATGCACGGTGTGTTGTTTTAATGCAACAAAGATATCCGCAGTTTGATGACGATAATGGGGACAACGTAAATTGAAGAGGCAACAATGTACCCAGGAAAACATCCAGTTACTGTCGTAGCTTATTTTATAAACTTAATCATAAGTGCAGCGAGGAATGGAGTCCAACCCGGGCTTACCTAAAATTACGAATACATACCGAGTTGTCCTTACAGATCATGACTATGTGTGTCAAAATAATACACGGATGTTGAGACCTGAGGCACGCCCTCAACTATATGTCTTACTCCGACACACGACATAGTTTGAAACATGCAAACCAATGATTGCTTTAGAAATCTGAGTCCCGCACAATTATTTGGTGTCGCACAAAACCCGCCACAAGCTTACCTTGCCAGAATAACGTGACTAGAATGTTTAGTCCAGTCAAACATGACTTAATTACGGTACGGTTTGCATGTAATGGCGCTGCACGAAAACGAGAACTGAAGATTTATTTCCCCATATGACTAATTGCATGACTAACTTTTTATTACATTATCAATGGCAAGAATAATCCCGCCGAAACTCATGACTAATTAAATTAGTCACGCGTTTTGGTGAGATTATTCTTGCCATTAGTAATGTAATAAAAAGTTAGTCATACAATTAGTCATTGGAAAATAAATCGTCAGTTGTTGTTTTACGTGACAATACAAATTAGTCAAAAGATGATCATCACATTTGTCAGTCGTTCAGATTAGTCTTCGGCTTAAATATTAATTTGTCGTGCAAATGTCCAACCTCGTAATGCAAAAGTTTTAATTTGTCATGCACCAACAAAGATTTGTCATGCACCAACAGAAGATTGTCAACTGACAAACTTTACACATTACTAATCATTTTGCCCTTGTTTGACTAATTTTCCGCTGTGATTGACTAAAATTTTCAGTGTATTCAATGTTTGAGTACGGGTATCCGACTAAAGAATCTAGCAGGACGATTGAAGAGTATCACGCATTTTGAGAGAAAATAGACTTTCTACGATATTCTTTTATTATTATTATTATTATTTTATAAATTTGTTTTATGAGGTGTATACTGCCGTTTATTCAAGCTAACCTTCTATATAGGCTAAAACAATAGAATTTGTTCATTGCTAAAATACCTTTAATATCACATGTGTTTTTGCGAAGTGACATGCATGTAAAAATCTGTTTTCGGAAATAATTTTATTGCAGCTAATCATAAAGTAATATAGCATTGACGGTTACAATGAAAGCGAATTCCTTTGTCGGCCACTTTAATTTCATCGTAGATTATACTTGCCTGCTGCAAAGCCCTGTAGATCGGAGGATATTTAATATTTAATTAATGTACGTTTGGGGCACGATAGAAATCATCGGGAAAACGAGAAAATTGGGTCACAGAAAATGAGCATGCAATATTGCATTTCACTCACGGTGGAAATGCATCTCAAAAACATTTTGAAAATACTCCTGTAGGGATGAAAAATTGTCAATAACAAGTGCCGAGAAATTCAATTAAAATTGCTCTCCTTGGGCGGGAAGACGAGTCACCCCAGAGGATTTCCACATGTGACATGATCGCGATAAAGTGATCAAAATTAGGAAATATTGGCGACTATCAAGTTGACGGTTACGTACACCACGCATACTTGAGGCAATGGTAGATTTATTATGTATTACGTTCAGAGAAGAGGCAATAACCTCGGCTAAATCACTCGGTGCTTCAGCGGGCCGGGGCCGGTCGGGCTGTGTCTGGGGACGCACTTGTGGATATCTCGGGGAGAAGTAATAGCGGAAGCCAGAAGGAAGGTCCGTTCCTCATCAAATCCCGGCCTTAAGGAACGATGCCAGACAATATAAATTGATGGGCCTTGGCAACGTGATCCTACAGAGGATCCCCCGAACCTTTGATTGTCATTAAAGGAGAACGTGGGTCGCGAAATTTTGTTGTGCCAGGGTGGGATGATGATGATCAATACCTTTCATGATACGTGAAAACTACGTCTCTACCTCAACAATGATATAAACCTTCATGAAAAATGAAAATGGCGGATGCTGAAATCACTGAATGGACGGCGCCATTTTATCGAAATCTATATTTAGACCCCCTGCGAAAATATGGCGTGTTGCGGACAACCCTTTTCACTACTTCGATAGGTTAGATTTGCTTCGTTGTGACCATAACAAACAGAAATAACGGTTCACAGAAGTAGCTTCCTCGGGGAAAAAAAATGCTCGTCCAAATTTAGGAAGCTGCAGTAAAAGGCGTAATGCATGCCAACTAGCAACCAACTGTCTGCAGGTTGCTTTATGACACTGTGTCCTACACCAATTACTTTTATTGATTCTATACTTACAAACCGTGTAAGTTTACCTCGAGAGCGTGCGAGACTCGTCGACTTCCGGAGACCTCGTATATATCAGTTTTAACACATGCAGCGACTGTTTTTTGTTTTTTTTACTTTCACACCACGTCCAAATTTATCAGTTTCACCTACTGATTCGGGGTCCACTGTAAAACAAAACAAAACCTTTTTAACAAAAATGGTAATACTATACGCCATGGAAAAACCACACAGCAATGACAGCGCGTCGCTGGTAGCCCGCAAGTGGCGCGAATATTTTGGCGCCGTCTACTTGGCGCGAATACGTTTCATTAGTATAGCCGTTTTCAAAAGGCCTTGTTTCGGCTTCAGACGCTCTTTGCGATTTCCGTCTTGTACGATTTCCGTCCATGTATACTTTATTTGTTTGGGATTGTTGGTGGTTTTATACTCTCAACAGAAGTGAACGTTCAATTCGACGTTCAAACCAGATATTTGATTTAGCAACACTAATATGTATAAGATGCACCAAGCCTGTAAAGGTACTTGCAAACCGGAAACAAAAGGTGAAACATTTGTATTTGTTTGTGAAAAACTCTGACACGATTTTCTTTATTTTATTTATTGAATCGATAGCGTCCGGGTGTTTATAAACGCGGTCTACGGTAAAGTGATAATTCAAAGAAGATCGTCGCAACGTTAAAACCCCATTGCCATTCCCGACTGGTCTCCGGAAGTGTGACCCGCCGCGATACTTTCACGATATATTCTGGAATTACTTTCGCTGGAGCTTTAAAATGGATTAGAGTGGTGCAATTTACAAACGATGTACCTGCCCGGTCAGAATTTTTACCCGTATCAAAACGGTCCATTGAACCTGCTACTGACTAACCAGTACGGCAACTCCGCCAAAAAAAGTCACCATGGCATATTCAAACCGCTGAAGGCGTTCATACGCCATCATAAACCGTTGAACTCAGGTTTATTCAGTCTTGTAATGTCCGTTGACCCAACTCGGTTTACTTTACATTCAGTCTTGCCAAACGTAAGCAGGTACGCACGTGACATTTTCTTTTGTTTGTCGACAGTTTCAATTGCTGTCTGAAGTTTCGTAGATGTAACATTTATCTACGCGAAGTATACCCACTGTGTGCAGTGGTACATTTCAACACAACACACGTTACACACCTGTGCACCATCATCATACTCTCTTGTCAAAACTGACATAAACAAATTTAACAACTCTCGCTGCAAATTGAAAAACCACCGTGATGTTAACACAGGCTGGACTCTTAATATGACCATTTCTATTTTGGAGCGTCTACAACAACATTTACACACGGACTTAATGGTTATATGAAGACGTACAGTATTCCTGGAAATTACTTCAAGGGATTAAAGTTGCATTGCCCGTGTTTCGGTGAAAGGATTAAAAAAAATTATTTACACAAGCGAACGAATTTAGAAAGCTTACGTGTCTCTGTAACGAAAAATATCAAAAACTTAAATTTCCGACGTCGGGAATTGGAGATACAAGCTTTTTTCTTGAAACGTGCTTCACATGTTGTACATGTGCGCGTACGCTCATATGTACATAATATGTGTACAATGTACACATGTACGCGCACATGTACATTTACGTCATAACCCTGTCGATTAATTGACCTGCCAGCCTTTTAATAATTTCTTGTTTTTAATCGACTGGCATTAATCCTTGACGGATTTTTACGTTCTTGGTACCAAATGAAAGCTGATAACTTTTTATATTCTAAACAAATACCTATTTAACTTAATTAAAAAACAAATTTGACGCCCAAATCGGCCCAAACACGGGCAGTGCAACTTTAAAGAATGTAGTCGACCGAGAGTTGGTTTCTTGACAGTTGCAAATAAGGATAGATGATCGCAAATGTCACTGGTATCCCTCCACGTCAGGCCTGATGGCTAAATGCCCATTATATCATTTGCAGTGACCCAGAATTTCACTTCTTGTGTTTACAAGGGGAAAATTATTGGTGTTAATAGCTATGGTTACAAACACCACAGGAATTATATCAGTTATATCTACGTTGGTACATGTGCTTTTTTTTGTTTTAAAGGTGGTTTTTAAAAAGATGAGTGCGTGCACACATTTGTGCAGCATTCGCTTTAAAGGTTTAAAGTTTAAAGGTTTGTAGTGCATCCACCTATAGCAGGAATTTCTGCAGACTACATGTAGTTAAACAGCTACTTGAACAAAAATCCAGCATTTGCACCTTTTTCGATAGTCCACATATCCCTCTATACCGCAGTTTATTTCAAATTGCCCGTTTTAAGTGGATAAATCGCAAGCAAAATGCGGTTTTCGAAAAAGAAGTTTTCGCGACTTCTGAAACGCTCATTAGGTGTTATATGCGCGTGACCCCGTGACGCAATCCCGATAAAGAGAAGTGTCGGCTCCATCGTTTACACGCAAAAAAACCGTCTGTTAGATGCATATGGAAAAGTGGTCCCTTTTGCTCAACGCGAAGCACGACCGCATGGAACTACACGGGTCTAAACCGTTTTATCCGGGCAAAAATTGATTGATTGTTTTTCCGCCAAAGTAAAACATCAGGAAATCGGGGTCGCTCGGAATTCTAAACTTTGTATATTTATCTGAAACATTCCCACATTTGAATGACATTCCCACATTTGAATGACATTGGACATTTCGTTTCGTCGGACCAGCATTTTAAAAATGCTTTTGCGACATCCCCGAGTTCCTCTTTTATGTATAAAACTATAGGGGTGTCAAGTTACCGATGCGGCTGGGGCGACTTTGCAGCACCGTAATCAATTACTCTATGAAAGCGGGTTTTCCGGGAATCCATGCAGGATGTATTCTTCTATAAAATATGTAAAAATTACTGTGATTGGTCGGAAAATGTCGTCGGAATAAAAGGAACAGCGACGCCTTCCGTTTTACAGTCCAATGGTATTCGTCGTGACCTGAGAAGCTTGGTACACAACGTGGGCTGTGCCATTCCCGTACGCAGGGATCTAATTTTCACACACACAGCGTGACCCACACACGGCATATACATGCACAATTCCTAGTTAGCGATACTCTTTCCGTACACATACAACACATATTAGGGCTGTATTCTTCTGATAAATGTATATTAATTCAGTTGTCCGTCTGCGTTGTTTACATGATTTACATGATTATTATTCTACATGTACATACAACTCCTTTCTGTTAGCCGTAAAGCAGTGCACGTATACATCAATTTGTGAAGTGATTTACCCACATGCCAAAATGGACGTGTCCCAACTGACCGCTGTGTATTTTTCCTTGACCTGACGTCCAATCGAGTCGTACACACACAAGTGATTTTATGGGACTTTTGCCGTGAAACTCTTCCATACGTGTTTTTTGTATATTTTTTTTCGTGCAAGGAGCCAGAGATATACCCAGTAGTTGCGTGGTTGTATGTTTTACTAGACACTTAAGAAATAATTTTTTTCTGCGCTTTTTTTATTTCCAAGGATGAGAAAAATGAGTCGCGCGTAAACAAAGTTTGGAGTATGCGAACTTGTACACTGTAAAAAGTGACTCTACATCATGCACGTGATTCTACCAAGCTCATGGACCTGAAGTGTTGCGCTGAGCAATGCATACGCCTCATGGTGAGGCGAGTTTCACCTCATGTTGAGGTGACTGTCACTTCATGTTGAGGCGAATGTCACCTCAAGTGTTTCATGTGCCTGGTGTGATAGTCAAAGCTTAAATAGAAATTATTTTCAGTAAAAGCTTTTTGATTGTCAATCATCTTACACCTCGGGTGCAACACATGCTGCTCAGCACGCTCTGACCACCACTTCACACACCTGAAGTGACCATTTAATTTTACTTTTTAAATGTTCCGGCCCCATACGTGCATGAGACGCGAGTTAACAAATTAAACCATCAACTTGATGCACATGAGGAACAGTGGTTTGATCTACTTGAGCTACTTGGGTTGCTAGTCACTAACACATCAGGTACCTAATCCATAAGCAGTTACCTGCCTCATGTGTTCATGATTTTGATAGTTCCCACGTGTTACATCGGCCGGTACAAGTTAGAAAGAGCGACTCATTTTTCTCTCTCTTGGTAATAGAAAAGAAAATCTTTCTGCTCTATTTTTTTTATCAAAGTGTCTGGTAAAACATACAACCACGCAGCTACTGGGCATATATCTGGCTTTTTGGACCAACAAAATTCTTCAAAAAACACCATCTAACAGAGACGGTTTTCCAAGTTGTTTGCGTGTAAACGTATGGAGCTAACAATCGTGTTGACTTCTCTTTCTCAGGATTGCGTCACGGGGTCACGCGCATATCATGAATACCTAATGAGCGTTTCAGAAATCGCGAAAATCTCATTTTCGAAAAGCGCACTTTTGCTTGCAATTTATCCACTTAAAACCGACAATTAAAAAATAATAAAAATCCTTGCGGCAAGAGGGATGTTTGGACTATCGAAAAAAAGCCTAAATGCTGGATTTTCGTCAAGGGGGATTCTTCCTCTTTAAGTTTACCAACATTCTCCTTTAGATATGTTATGCCATTATTCCAAGAATCTGTAAAACAATTCATCCTGCAAATGATTTATGGGCCTTATAACATATTATAGTCTTCAATGTGGTGATGGCAACATTGGAAGCTGATGAATCTAAATTGATAAATTTAAATGGAAAATGTTCTCCCGTTCCAGGCATGCGTTTATTGGCACCTTATTAATAAAGCAGCTTCTTGTCCGTTTTGGGAAATAGTCCTTTGTCTCCCTGCTGACTTAAGAGTAATTGTTTCTCTTGCAGCTATTATTCTTGCCGAATGTTTCCGTCTTGCGCAAGTATCCGCACACCCATCTATGTGAATGTGTAACCAGCTTGTGGCTAATCGAATGTGACAGGGGACGAAAGTCCAACTGAAGCAAATTACATGTTGACTGTAATAATGTCACTTGGAATGATTTATGCACCTGTTTTTCCACGTTTCTCTCTCTTCGTATAGCACCATAAACTACGGGGACGACTTGCCGCTGGCCCAAGGCATAAAATTCGAGTAAAGGAATCGTCCGGATGGAGTCTGAAGTGGCGGGATATTTTTCCAGTCCGTCTGAGCGAAACTACCCTGTGTTTCGAGGTGGTCGGATTGTATTTCGTTTATTTCATAAACGCGGGCAGATGCAGCTGAAAAGTTATTTGTACCGGCAGTCGCGTTATAAAATACCTTTAAAGTGAGTGCATGATGCTAACGTTTCATTCTTCGCATATAGTAGACCAACGTTATCTGATCGGGATATATTAATTACAATATTATAGTGGTTTCATCATTGCACGTTTTGTGGAGTTCAGAAAAAAGAAACTCATTTCATTGCATACAAATCATGATGACAACTTGAATATTATTTCAAAAGGTTCAAATATCGACTGAAATATAAGAAAGCAAATGTATTAAAGGCAGTATACATGATTAGTATCTCGAAAATTACAAATGTTCACGGATTGACGCCTAACTTACACAATATAAACATGATGGCCGTAGAAAACTTCCCCTGAAATGGTTTTGTATGAAATGCTGTAGTTTTTGAGAAATGAGTAAAACATCAATTAGTTTTCGTCTCATGAGACAAAAATTCAATTCGCCCCAAAACCATTTCGCCCCAAGTACCATTTCGCCCCAAATTATTTCGTCCAAGCACTACATCGCCCAAAAACCACTTCGTGCACATGCCGTGGTTCAGGGCGAAATGGTTTTGGGGCGAAATTACTTCAAACTCTTTTTTGACTGTTTTCTCAAAAGTTAGACGAAGTACGGAGCTGGTTTTTGCTCAGGTTGGTTTTAATCATGCATATCTTTAATCACACAGGGGGATAAAACTATTTGTAACAGTTTACCAATCATGTATATATAGGCCTACTATTTTTAAGTAACCATATATTTGGTGTGTTTCATTATCATGTTGAATTTGTGTTTTGTTTTGATTTGTTTTTTTTTGTTTTTTTGCCGAACTACGTTTCCTTTCCAAGACGTTATTGGTTTACCACATTTCCCTTCCATAAATTTCTCTTCCAAAAAATTATGCATATTTTCCAAGACGTAACTGCATGGGCAAATCCATCAATATATGTATATCCATCAAATTAGTTGGTGCAAATTATGTAAGATTTTTGATATCGAAATTGCCAATGTTGTTGCCATCAACTCGAATCAAAATACCAGTGAGATAAACTTTAAATATTCCCTATTTAGGACGCTGGTGACGTATCACTTTCTTAAAGGTAGTCTACATGATTGGTGAGCCGTTACAAGTAGTTTCATCCTCCTGTGTGATTGAAGATATGCATGATTAAAACCGACCTGGGTAGAAGTGAGTTCCTTACATCGTTTAACCTTTGAGATAACGGTAAAACAAAAAAAGCTTTACAGTCATACTTCGCCCAAAAACCACTTCGCCCTGAACCACGGCCTGTGCTTGGGGGCGTAGTGGCTTAGGGCGAAGTGGTTTTGGGCGAACTGGGTTTGGGGCGAAGGGGATTTTCGTCTCATGAGATGAACATTTGTTGTTTTACTCATTTCTTAAAGACTACAGACACAACAATTTCAGGGGAAGTTTACTACCGTCATCATGTTTATATTGTGTGTAAGTTATGTGTAATCTGCGAACATTTTCGAGATACCAACCATGTGTTCTACCTTTAACTATACCGTATAGTAATTTTCGTATTTAACAATTTTTGTTTTAAATTGTTTATTTTAAATGATTTTGCTTTGCTTGCTTTACGTATAGCTGTTGATGGCTTAAGCCCCCTTTATTATTCTTTACACATGTAGAATTTTATAGAAATATTATGTTTAACCCCAAAGCAGAACTCTCGTAAGCAGAATGTTTACTTTATCTAACGTGTCTGCTCTGGCTACTTGTCGGAGCTATCTCATAAGAATCTTTATTATTAAAACCGCGAGCATTTCTAAGACTAAGGTGTGATGGTGTTGACCGAGTTGTCACTACCCACAGGGTTTCATTTTCACTCATAATTATTGTCAACCGACATGGATGCCATAGGGTTGTCCTTTTATAGTAACCTCCAAATGGAATAGTACCTGTTTGCTTGCCAAGGGCAAAGGCAAAACACCAACGCAGCTGAATTTGCGCGGATGGTGAACTCGATATTTGACCGTTACGTGAGTGGCATACAAAAACCTTATAGAGTAAGACGTGTGTATACTACATGTCCTACTTTTGATTTTAAATAACTGTCATTTTCCAACGGATTCTAACCAAATTTTCACATCATGCAAACAAGGCTGGACAACTTTTATTGAGTGAGTTTCAAGAGGGTGAGATTTATTAGTCATACAAAAAAAGGTCAATTTCAGAATTCGCCACTTTCGGCTTCGCCTCCTCCAATGTCGACACACCGCTGGAGACTGGTGGAATGTGCACGCTGGAGCCAAACGCTTCTGAAGAAATGCAGGATCACCCCTAATGTTATCGCAAACCATCTTGATCGTTTCGCGCAACTCAACAAGAGGTGCAAAGGGACCTCGCACACACTATGAACATCTAATAATGGAAATTGGGCACACACCATTGTTACTAACAATGGGGTTACAATGAACATGTACATGTTCTTGCTCATAGTGACATATACAATTGCCTTGCGGTGGAGGATGCAAAGTCGAAAGTAGCAAATTCTGAAATTTCGCTTTAGGTTTTTTGTATTTCGTATGGCTTTTAAATCTCACCCTTTTGTCTAAAACTGATAAAACTCGCTCAATAAAACTTGTCAGGCCTTGTTTACATGTGAACATTTTGTTTAATTCCGTTGGAAAATGAAAAAGTTATTTAAGATCAAAAGTAGTAGATCAGCTAGTAGCCCGAATTTAAACAAACGTGGAGTGACTAAAGATATTTTTTATATGAACGTTAATAAAAGTTTTACGGAGCAGTCTAGTATGTAATGTCTTATTTAGACACGGTTTCCAAAGAGAAAAGTACGCAGACACGGAAATACCTTGTATAGTTGTGTGTCGTATTTGGGTTCCATATGTCTAAAGTCAACCTCCCACAGATTCTTTTTTTTTTGGATGAGAATTTCCTTGATAAGGTAAGATTTGTTCAGACTGTCTGTGGACTGATCAAAGATAACATGGCGCCGCAGAGGCGCAAGATAGACCGCTCATGCAATGAAGTTAAAGGGCCTGTGACATGCTAAACAACTTTGTGCCTAAGCTTTGCTTCATAATGACGGATTACTTGTTCAGCAAGACATACTATTGTTCGTTTGGATGTAAAATCAATAAAAGGTGGCCTTTTTCAACTTTGAAGATTTCACTGCAACAAATCACAGACAGAGGGCGCTGTTTTGAGTGCATCACATAAGGAAGACAGAAGGGAAAAGTTAAGAAAAAACATAAGACTTCAAGTTGGACTTGTGGCAAATTGCTGCAGTTTCTACCCCCAGTTTTGTCATGGCTTACAGTAGGCAACATGTAAAACAAACTCAAACAGCCATGGATTACAAAAGTTTCAGGAAAATTGAGAAAAAAAGTTGAATCTTTTGTGCACAGTTGAATGTGATTTTTCTGTGTTTGCCTCTTGTGACATAGTGACCTTGGTCATGAATATGCATATTCGCATTAGCATAAAAACTAAAAACCTTTGTTTTAACCCCCAAAGCAAGCTCCAAATAGGATTTTTATGACTTTAACTGAGTAGAGTGGTTTTAAAGCATAGATTTCATTGATAAAAATCCTAAATAAGGGGCCCTTGAAGTACGAAAATGTGTCATTGCCTCGTGCCTTGTGCCTGTTTGACATGATGCCTCTCGTGGTGTAATCTGTGTTGTGGCGAAAAGTAACAGCAGAATCCGCAACAGGTATGTCAAACAGACACGAAACGCGTCTAGTTTGCTAAGTACATCGCGCTTTTACATTTTCGTACTTCATTTTATTGAATTGATTTCGCATGAGTCTGTCTTGCGCTATATCATCTTCGCTGTAGCCTGTTGATAGATCTTAACAAATATTAGCTAAAGTGGCAAATCCGTAGCAAAAACCACACGGTGCATATAGGAGGCCGGCTTCATGTACATTTCTACGACAGTATTACGGTTTCATTGGATCCTCGTATTGTCACCCGCCTTAAATGTGTTCCATTTTTGACATTTTCCTTGTTTTTTATTTCTTTTCAAAACATTAACGACATGTTACGTCAGTCAAATACGTATAAGACGTTTTTAAATATTTTGTTTTCTTTTTTATCTTCTTTTTCTTCTTTTGTTTTAATGGAAACAGTATGTATTTGATTTTTTTCCAGAGAATGACATTTATTTTTGAATGTGACACCCGCGTACAGTCGACATTTCTAAGCGTAATTTCTTATGCATACAATGCAGTTTGAAAGGGTCGCAAAATAAATGTCCACATGCCAGCAATTTAAGAGTACATTGACTGATTTTATCGCACGTGAATCTTGCATATCAGATTCTGACGTGACACCATATGCGTTATCCATCAAATGTATCGTGCGTGCGTACGTGGTGAACTAACTGAACTGCGATTGCCGTTTTAGGGAAACTTACACCCGAGAAACTGCGTTCGTTGGCGCGTGCGAAGATGTCTTCGTCTCGCTGAACAAAATTTAAGGATCAGCCTTTCCGCTTCAAAAGATAAGCAAATAGCAGCATGACCAACGGTAAGTTTCAGTGACGATTAACTTTAACTGCAGGTATGGTTCGACGAGATTTCCTCGAACGACGGAAATCACCCGTCGTTCGAGGGACTATAGTCGACTATAGTCAACTATAGACGTGGGTTGCCATGATAATTAACTCTAAATACCATGGCCGTCGGAAGAAGTACCATTGGATGTCTGCATACCCTGACTGCATGTATGTATGTATGTATGTAAAATTTTAGTTCGCGGTTAAACGGGAAGAGGTCAACTCCCCCACCCCTCTCCCCAAAACCCCACGCCCCCCCCCCCCCCCCCCCCCCAACCCCAACCCCACAACCCTGTGCCCCAGTGAAAAATCCTGGCTACGCCGCTAAAAAGCACACCGACACGGTTCAGTGATTTTTAGTGTAGACCCATTGCCTAGGCAACTAACAAAAGATGACGTAATAACTTCGGCAGTCTATAGTCGCTGACTCGAAGCTCCAAGAAAGTCAACGAAATATCGATATAAGCCCGAAGGTATATATATAAGCCATCGATAGTCCGATGTCTGTCATTGGCCGAAGAGCCATTCTAATGAAAACCTTTAACCATTTTTCATTTTCTGATTCGATTAAAGAACATGTATACCCTCCGGAATACCGTGATTGCATACGATACCATTTTAGTCGAGCAAGATACTTATGCGCTATTGTCCCTTCGAAATGGTATTTTGTTACCCAAGCTGTTTGAAAGATACGCTCATCGTGCGTGAAGACTTATTTGGGAAACTCTATCTATAGGATGTGGTGTCTGTCCTAGCTTACGATGCTTATAATTAAATGATGAGGTCATCACGTGTAGTATTGGTGTCTGCAGCAAACTGGCTGTATGTGCATTAGGTTTTCTCTATATTGCGCAATGCACCTGCAGTCGGCAATACTCAAGACTAATTGTGTAATGCAAACAGTACACAACAATTATCATTTTTTTCATCATTTAAAAAGAAAAATGTAGCGAAACGTAGCTGTAATCCTTCCACCCTCGAGGTATTATGCTGTTACTAAATATACGATATTGTCAGGAAATAAACTCCAGAAAACTCCTGTTTACTCAAATCAGTGGCTGTTCTGTCGAGTTTTAGACCAAATATGACCCTATTTTACAACTAATCCATTAAACAACAACTTGTATTTGAGTCTAGATCCACTAACATATAAATATTTCTAAATATTAATAATTATAAATATTTATAAAAGGAAGGGGGAGATATCAATTTCCCTACCCCCCTCCCCCCACTCTTTTGCCTACCATATATGTTGTAATTCATATTTTGTCGGCAAAATCATGGTACTGTCGGCAAAAATAAAACGGTTAATGAAACTAATATAACACCGTTGATAAAACGCCACGACAATGGCAATGTTATTACATTATATTACATGTGTGTCTATACAAGCTGTTGCGTGAGGGCGCTCACCCGCTTACCGACTGACCCCTCTCTACCTCCCCATCTCCCGCCCCTCCCCCTCCCCATCTCCCCCTCCCTCCCTTCCCCCACCCCCTCCCTCCCTCCCCCCACCCACTGCTGAGCGACCCGCTGTTTTATGGTTATCACGTAAATTGTTTAACGGGAAATCCCGTAAAATTATACGTGCTTTTCCCATAGTCGTCCCCTCCCCCTCACCACCCCTCCCACACGTCTGTGGAAATAATAGACCTTATGCATGGCGGCCATGACAGAGGGCAGGTTTTCATATTCAAATGTGTGACAATAGATCCACAAAGTGCCCACTCGTGCATGACGCACTGTGACAATGTGACTGCCATCTATCATGGCCGTCGTGCATAAGGTCTATAAGATAAGCATGCACTGCAAAAACGTTGTGTAAAATTGTACTCAACATTTCATTTAACGTTGTCTAAGTATGCAATCCAGCAGTTGTTGAGTAAGAAAATGCACAACCCTGTTGTCAATTCTGTTTACACAACAGTTGGTTATTTAATTTCAGCAACAGTTTGGTTTTACGCAACAGTTGGGTTTTTGTTTACTCATATGTTGATCATCGTGTGATAGCAACTGTTGAGCATTTCTGTCTACGGAAGCATGAAAGGGACATTATTAAAAGTAGTAAATCATAGTTATGACTTAGCATAAGTCATAATTATGACTTATAAGTCATATAATAAGACTTATAAGTCATAATTATGACTTGTGGTAAGTAAGTCATAATTTTACTTGATAATTGTATTACGCGTGCAGGATTTATATGTACTGCTAATTGATTTCATTTCGAAGGGATTTATAATTGATTTTATTTGGTAAACATGATTGGGGGAAATTTACATGACATTATTTTATGTAAAATGTGTGATACTGTATCCTCTTGTTAATGTTTTGTTTCGAACCTTTTACTATAAACAATAGGCCTATGTGCTGTTTATGCAAACTTTTACCACGGTGTGCTTGTTACTGGCGGAGGTTGAAGTCGGTTTAGAGAAAATGAAGACATATTTTGCAGAGTTGAGGCTTGTTTGGGTATTGGAAAGCACTCTGATGGCTGAAACACACCGGGCTGGGTACGTTTACGTAGGCTTGTACTACGTGTGAAAACAGGTCCCAATTTTTTATCTTAAATATAATTTTTCAACGGATTGAACCCAAAATTTCAGATAATGACAAATTTTACTGAATGGGTTTTATCAGCTTTGTCCGAGAGGGCAAGATTTAAAAGCCATGCGGAAAAAGTCACTTTGCGCGAAATGATTGAGATGGTAAACATGCAATAACATTGGGGGTGATCCTGCATTTCTTAGCTTTCGGCTGCAGCTCGCACATTCCACCACCGTCCCCAGCATAGCAATGCATTACATTGAAGGAGGCCAAGTAAAAAGTGGGGAATTCTGAAAATGACTTTTTTGTATGGCTTTTAAAATCTCACCTTCTTTGACAAAACCAATGAAACTCACTCAATAAAATGTGTCAGGCGTTGTTTACATGATCTGAAATTCTGGTTAAAAGCCGTTGGAAAATTACAACGTTATGCAAGATCAAACGTAGACCGTTTTTTTGACACGAAGGCCAAGTATAATACGTCCAGTTGTCCAAGGGATTCGACGACACTGTACTGCATGTACATGTATCCACGGTTGACGTGCCCATGTATGCGGCCATATGAAAATGGCCGCAGTGCATGTGCTGCTAATCTCATGTCACATAATCACTTGAAGTACTGGACGTATTTTCAATGGAAACATACCCTAAATAACGTGCCACAGTGTGCCCCAGTTGACAATTTTACCTTTGAGTGTCCTCTACTGCCTGAACAAGCCCGCACCGTTTAGTATTTTTCTTCATTTTCTCCGTATCGATTTCGACGATGTTCTACCTCAATCAATACCAAGCACATACATGCGCGTGACGTTTACATAACTGTTGGGTAATTTTTACACAACTATTCGTTAAATTTAGCCACGTGGTCCCCATTTGCTCAACTCTCAGTTGTAAATTTCGTGTTCCCGCCGTTCACGTTTGATCAACAAATGCGTAAACAAGCGCGGTTATCTCTTACCCAACGTTGGACAAAGAAAATTGTTACACAATGCACAAAATGTCAACATAATGTTGTCTAACTTTGCTCAAAAGCCGATGAAAGTAATTAATACTTTCACAGCTTAGTTTTAGAGCGTCTTTCGACGCCTAATCACCGGAGAAAAGGGCTTTAAATTCAGATGTTTTGTGAGCGAAGATCGCAATTGAGATGTTTTAAATCCTTCTGTTCTCTCTGTCGTGCTGTCATTAAGACGGAATGACGAGTACAATCTTCTGTCATGGGATGTGTGGATTTCGCAGCTTTCTGGGAGTTGATGAAAAGATTCCCATGCACCTGTTATATTATCATCTGTCGTGGAAATGAATCCTTGTCTGTAGGGACAGTTCTTTCCGGGAATCGATTGACTTGAAATACAATAGCGTCTTTTCCCAGGTGGTTGACACGATATCAGGAACAACAGCATATCCCTGACCTACTTCTTCTAACAATGAGATCTTTTTGCTTTTGGTGGGTCAGTTCCATACTTGTGACGTAGTAGAATTCTCGTAGTGGTGCGTATATATTGACATTTTATTTTTTTATTTTGATCCATTTCATTTACACAATAGGCCGTGGGCTGAAGGTGAAAAAGTGATATAGAAGTGGGAGAATGCTCCTGTCAAAGGGGTGAAGGCATGAACTGTTCACCAAAATGTAGCGTTTGATGCTCTTATAGAGAAATTAATGTTCATGTGAAAACACTGGTTCATGTAGCTGAAATCCAAGACAGAAGATCCCAAATCAAGACGGTCGCCATAATATTCCAATATTGACATAATGTACCTCACATTATAGTAAATAAAAATAAATAAATTATTATTAATGTTATGGGGAACCATCATTTTGAAATAAATGAACCGTAATGGCCCAAGTTTATAATGGCACTTTGTCATTGTTCTTAAAATGTTCAAAATGTGATATATTATTTATGGTTTGTAACATGGCCACAATCATGGGTACACTTTTACGATGCAAAAAAAGTGTTACATTTAAAAAAGCACAAACTATACTTTTGGAGTCTTGACTTTAATATGGCTTTAATATGTTATTCAATTGATGTTGTAGAAGCCAAAGTCTGTTCCATAAAACTTCCAAAATGTGGTATTTAGGGGCCTTTTGTGTAAAATTTAGCCTATGCAAAAAAAGGGGGTTTGGAATGGTACATGTCATGGGTGATTGAAAAGTTTTACTGCAATAAAAATAAACAATACAATGTTTGCATAAAATTATCAAAAGAGGTTCTACCCTTTCTCCGTGTCAGTCACTTGGCTATGTCATCCCACCAGACTCGCAAATTTTGCATTTTTATTGTATGCTATAGATTCCGTTTTTTAAATTGGAATTTTTTAGGTTATTTATTGTAAAATTCCATGAAAACAACGGGGTTAGGTTAAATTCCACCAACGATTAACGCGATGCGGAATTCTCGCGACTCATTATTATACCATTGTATAATGTTGTTACATCTATCTACTAATTTGAGTAAGCCCGTTTGTTATAGATAAACTCCCAGGCACCTGAACGAAACTGGCTGAAAATATTCGTGCGTGGATATTTCGGGCTGGTCTAGAACAAGATGGGTCGGAATTTGTTTATTCCCCCGTGTAAAAGATCCACTAAAAGGCCCACTAAAAGTAGACGATAAGAATTTCGCGTGAAACCTCATAAAGCAGACAAAAGTCGATCGTTATTCTCTAAACCCGAAATTAGGCCTACCAACATAATTTACAAATCCAAATTGCCGAAACATAAATTATGCTTCTCTGAACAGACAGACTAGCTACCAGCACGGTAATTTTAACGAACTAAAAATAAAATTAATTATATATAGAACTGTTGACGGTTCAATCGTTGTAAATGCCGTGTGGGATGTGTTCCTATTTATTAAATACGAACAATAATTGAACGTATTAACAATATATACATTGTTGGTGTCCGCTAACGTGTCGCGGCCCCTACATGTACGTGGCCCACTTTAATTTTCATTTCACGTGATGAATAAAAAATACGGCCTTGTGTTATTGTAGTACGCACCGTTAATAGGGAGGTTTGGATGCTTCCGTCGGAGTTTTTGCTTTTTTGTTGTCATTTGCATTTGCTTTTTTTCTGGAGGACACATAATTGTACATATAAAAGCGTGAACCTGCTATGTTCTTGGCTTTTGCTGCATGTGTGAATGAATTACCAGTAAGTTGCTAAAGTACTTCACGTTAACATAGTAAATGAACATCACTATATAAAAAAACATTAAATGTCTAAAAGTAAAGTAAAATGATATTATCATGAAGTGCATGGCTAAATGAATTGGTTGGTTTTATTTTGCGAACTATGCGTTAAAAATAGATACCACGTCGCACTCCTTATACCTTTCAATTGGCCTTTATGAAGTATAGCGGACACAATAGCAGGGCGCACTTTGATTTGGGTATAAATTTAAATTAAATTTGAACTTTGCACTTATTTATTTTATTTATTTCTTTGTATAATAATTACAACATGTAAATCAAGTCTTTCGAAAGAAATACAATTGTTAAACAATTCATAGCCAAATAAAATTGCGCCATCTCAATTTGTTCCGCCATACTTCTAAAATGCTAATTACCCGACGTTAAATTTTAGTTCGTGTACGTCTTTCACCATTGTCATCATAACCAGTTGTCGTATGTGTCAGTTCCTTTTATTCCTTACGTGGCATTCCATTGTACCTTTATTTATTTATTTATTTATTCCATTTATTTACCCAGGGTGTGCCCAAACAGTTTACAAAAACTGGTACACGCCCTGGGTCCATCACGCGCCACACTGAGTAGTTGGGAGATATCAAGTTTTTACTCTCGTATTTTACCACTTAAGACAGTTTACGCATCCCTGTTCACTGTTGGATGAGAGCACTTCACGTGGCCATTCTTAAACAGATGATAAAGGCCCGGCCAGTCTTAAACATTGTTTAGCCTGGACTTGGCGTTCCACTTACGCAAACGTTTGCACAGTTGGTCAACAATAATTTCGGATGGAACGAAATGTGCGCCACCAACGTTGGCTAACGTTAACTTTTGGGTTGTTCGCGACGCGAGTCATTTCAAAATGGCGCACCGACACGAACGATGACAGACGATGGTCAGTTTGCAGTTTTGAAAATAAAATAAATAAATACATATAGTACATCGCACCTTTCGTTTTTCCCCTGATCGATGTCAATACAAATAAACCAACGGCAACGTGTCACGTTTCTTCAAAAGTTTGATAAGCATCGGCGAGCCACATTACAACGTCGATATACGACTGCTGGAAGTGGGATCCGCCATCTTGACAACATATTTTTGGCAAACAATCTGTTCCACATAAAGCAAAACGTTGCCGCCAACGTTTGTAAACGTTCGCTTTTAAGTGAAACGCAGCCATGGCCGCATTTTCATTCATTTGCGTCTGAATCGCCCCATAGACCGATACAGTCGGAGGAGCGCAGCGCAAACGCAACACATGCAAGATGGGATGAAAAAGGCGGACCTCAGGAAATGCGGCTTTATTTTCGGCAAACTAAACATGACCTCCATGTTCGTACATTAATGTTAAATATTTGGGCCGAAAACCAGTAGACCTAGCTTCGCGCGGCCATCTGCTAGTATTTTATATATTTCTGCTTTTCATAATCGTTCAAGTGATCATCCCCAGGGTCAGCGCACACTGTTCATGAGAACAATGTTGAAACTACATATGCAGCACGATATGGGGCCGAGGGTACCGCTCCCCCACCATTGTTCGCCCATTGTGTCTCAAACATCCAAGGAATTCCAAAGGAATGGTGCGTTAACAAAAGTGAAGAGTGTGTTGAGTCATATAGGGGCGCTATGGGGGGTGGGGGTGGGGGGGGTGGGGGTGGGGGAGCGGGGTCCTTAGGCCCCATATCGTGATGGGTATATGAAACTGCATGCACCCGGTGACTATTCCCTGGGTTAAGTACATACGCTATCATTTATCAGCACAGAATAGTGATCGAGGTTAAAGCTCAACAAATGATGATTTTAAAACACAAGTCTATGTAATATCATGGAAAGTTCCGGCAAACTCCAGAGCAATACATTTTGTGTGTGTGAAAGAAGTAAACAAATTTTAGTCACTATGGAAATTACTAGAAAAATCTCGCTTATTCATTGTGTACATAATACAATTGTAAAAAATAATCCATACCAAAATAAAATTGCACCCTCTCATTTTGTTCCGCCATATTCCAAAAGGATTCACTCGGCCTTTTTCGAACTGCGAGGAATTATTATGCTTTTCTTTAATACCAATTTCGGCATAGGTCTATGCAGCACAATATGGGCCCGAAGATACCGCCCCACCATACCATTGTCTCCCCCCATTGTGTCTCAAACACTTGGAAAGGAATTCCAAAGACAGAAGGCGTAACGTTCGCCCAGCCTCTGTATACTCAGCTCAAGACGCACCTTGTTCTATTTTTACCAAACAATATAACCCAAAAGCATAATATCTTGCCAAAAGGCTATACTTGGGGGCGACCGTACACCCGAACTGTATGCAACGTACCCGCTAAGCAACTCCCTATACATGAGCGAAGCAAACGTTCGCCATATTGCTAAAGAAAGTCACCGCCTGGCCTAGAATGGTTGTATACTTTCACTGGAGTACCGGTACGTGTTTTAAGTGGAATACAAGCGATATGATGGTCCCGAAACCATGCCACTCCTTTTAGTCGACTTTACCCGACTAACCATCGTCGACTACACTTTGTTTAGTCCAGAAAGGTCGAACTATACAGTTAATGCCGTTGCTTGAACTTGCTCATAGTTAGTTGCTAGTTGACTCAGAGATATATCAAAGGCCTGAAGTTACACACGAGTTTGTATTGTAACTACTGCAGTTCCCCAGTAACCGCTGCATTAGATCCTAACATGCAGATGGATCTGATTATTACGCACTGCGCAAACAAAATATGTAATGAAACAATAAAAACACCGGTGAGATTGGTATCCTCGGTGTGCCCGTACTTGTGTGCACGCGTGCGATAAAACCTGATCCTTTTTTGCAGGTCACATTTATTAAAAGTGCAGGCACAACGGGTCAAAAACAAACACCAACCTGCCCTAAATATTGGATTTTTTTTACTTCCGTTATGTTTTCCTCGACCCCTTTTCCCCCGGCAGACCGAGAATAGATAGTAACGGGAGCCCATAATGTACTTCGATTGGAACCCGCTTCCTATATGTACACGTACCTTCTTATTTCTACCCGTTTGTAGACTTTTTGCTGGCTGTCTCAATTCCCCCCGATCTTGGTAAACAGTCGGGTTTCCTTTTCGGCGGTTTGCGTTTCTCCCTTTGCCCGCAAAATGCGAAAAGTTTGAATAGATTGCTAGAACACCAACGATTACTTTGTCGACTATTAAAGCCTATCGTGTATCCGTTAAAATAAGCATATTGTGTGAATAAGCAGTATAGTTAACAATACACGGGATGGCGTGTCTGGTTGGAGTAATATTTCTTGTCGCGCGGATTTGGGTTTGTTGGCCGAAATACTGGCGTGTCTTCGTAGGGAATTCTGTTTTGTAAGAAATTAGAGATTATGAATTTGAGCGTGTTTGTAGTTACATAGGTATGTTATTCATGTTGCCTTTTAGGTAGCTGCAAAGCGTCTAGTGACTAAATTAAAAACCTCAACAGTGAAATATATAGGTTTGTCTGGACAAACAATTTCTTTTTGTAAAGCTTGAGTAAAGTTTCCCTTGACAACTCATGACGTTTTGTTTGTTTGGGTCATTACAAACGATATAACGACCTTTAATGCTTTTACACAAGCGTACCACAATGTAATTCAGTGATTGGACAGCGCATTTTCCTTTCCGGCTTAAAGGCCTTGATCTCGTTTTTGGACTGCTCGAAGGGAATTCGGAAATCCAAAATCTTCTGGGCAAAAGCCAGAAAAACACAAAATTCCCCCTTGTATCTAATAGCATTACGAAGCTTATTTGCATTAATCGTAGGTCGTAAATATTTATGAAAAGCACGGCCGTCGAAGGGGAGATTTTGAAACATTGATAAGGCAGTTTCTGATCTGGCTGCACCAAAGGGTTTAAGGAATTATGAAATAAAAAAGCACAGGAATTATCAGTAGGAGCTTGGGAATACCGTCCAACAATCCCGGGGCACTTTAGATTTGGAACCCTGGAAATCTAAAGGAAATTCGCGTGCTACCTTCTGCTCCAGTTTGTAAGTAATGCATTTAGATTCATACATCCAGACAAATCGGGTCACAAAATCATGAAAAGCTGCCATGTCATGGCGAGGTTGTTGCGTTTTAATTTGTTTCGGGTCTGGTATGTAAACATTGCACTCGGTGTGAAAACCTTGAAATTTACCGCGGTTTCCCAGGGCCAAACAATCTAAAGACTCATTTGTATCACAGTAAAAGTTAAAACCTCGACTAATTGATATCTACCTCCCCCCCCCCCCCCACCCCCAATTTTTTTTATACGTGCTCCTCAAACCTCCAATGTTTTCATATAATCTTGGATTATATCAAGACAAAGCACAAAGCAACTTTTACCGTTAACTACTTTTATGTAGTAATAATATGAAATTGTTTTTATGGTGTCATTAAATGTGCTGACGTAACATTGACACCGTTTTGGATCAACTGGTCATAATTTAATAACTATATTGTGCTTAGAAACGTAGAATGTCTTTACAAATTATTTGAACAAAGTGTTACAAATGTGAATTACCTAATAGAAGCATCTGCGGAATATTATTGATAAAGTTATTAGTGATTACAAAATTTGACGTAATGCTAGGTTTACATTATGTCCCCGGTGGCCACGGCAGCCCCGTTTGCACGAAACGTAGTGCGCCGTGGAATTTTGGCAATTTTCTTCTCCGTATTCAAGTTTTGTTAGGTCTTGCTAAGTTTTCTCACGGTCTATCACGATATCCGTGGCGGGGTTGGGGGTGGGGGGCGTTGTGGTGGGGTGGGAGGGGGGGGGGGGGGCGTGGGGGGGCGTGGGGGGTGGGGGGTTGGCAGGGGCAGAGTCTCTTTGCCACATATCGTGGGGCAAGCGTTTGCGTGCCAATACCTTTAAAACCGGATAGGGGCCTGGACCCGCTGATAATGGCCCAAGCCGAAGGCGCGGGCTATTATCAGCGTCCAGGCCACTATCCGGTTTTATACGGATTGTTTAAGATCTGCCAAACCCACTTTTAATCCCATTCATAAATACCTTTGTTGTGTAAATCACTTTTTCGCTTCATCTTGTTGTTTGTACATTCAAACCGCTAGCTGTGCGCGTCGAGCTGTTGTTCGATCGCGCGCGTTACGCGTATAATAGGGAGGTTTAGATGCACGCAAAACGCGAACGTGAACGCGAAATTCTTTAAACACCGGTCACCTCATGAGGAGGTCTTAGAACTCGGGCTCGAATCTTGGTCACATCAACAGTTTTATCTCGCCACGAAAGTCAAATATGTATGTTTTTGTTTTCATCTGTTCTAAGATCTCCCCAGAACAAAGTCAAGTGTTCAAAGCATTTCACGTTCGCGTTCGCGTTTTACTTGCATCTAAACCACCCTATAGTGTTGTGTACGCGCACGCAGACGACCCGGTATATGTCGCATGCACGGTGCAACTTGAAACAGTGGTCATTATCATTCGTTTAAAACCGGCCACGTGATGTGTTCTGAGCCAATGAGAATGCGTTAACTGTCTAAGGTATTTATGAATGCATTTTAATGACGATTTTGGACCTAATATGCATACTTCTGACGTCATAATGACTCCATTCATAACACAACTAGCCTTTATCATACTCCCTGACCCTGAAAACATAGTATATATATCTTGTTTGTCAAGATTGGTTGTGTACTGGCCGATTTATTGAGAAAATAGGATATCATTTTATCAGTGGGGGTAAGCGAAAATGTTCGTGGGGGGTCTGTAGCAAAATCTATACAGATTTGGGCGTGATCCCAACATTTTTTTGAAAGGTCTTGACATGTACAACAATAAAAGCTTGGGTGACTTCATGCATTTGCTATGGCCACGAACTCTCTCCTAGAGCCAGAAGTATGTGTTTGTGTTCTCGGGATGATTTGGTATTAGCAGTAACGAAAGCCTCTGCTGGTACATCAACCATGTTGTTCAGGATCTTGTTGAGCATAGTCAATCTGCTAGCTTTTATTCTTTCTTCCAGAGTGACCCATCCATAGTTTTGGAGAAGTGATGTAACTGTCCCTGGTGACGTGCTATAGGTTTTATCAATTAATCTAACTGCCTGTCTTTGAACTCGTTCCATTTGATGAATGTCTGCTTTCAAATGAGGGTCCAAAGCATATTCTAAAATGGGGCGAACAAATATTGTGTAGGCTGTTTCTTTGACTGAAGTATTACAAAACCACAAATTCCGTTCAATTAGTACCAATATCTTCAGAGACGTTTTGGCCACATCAGAGACATGTGCTGTCCAGGACATGTTACCAGTGATATTAACACCAAGGTATTTTTGAGAGTCAACAGATCCTGACCACATAACCGGCAGACAGTTTTCGTAGGTCTCCGGGTTCCTGTGGAGAGCTGTTGTACCCGTGTAAGAGACGACCCGGGTAAGTGCTTCTCCGGGTTAACGCTTGTCGTGTGAAAAGAAACTCCGGGTTAAATGTAACCCGGGTTATTTACCGCTACCCGGGTAGAAAAGTTACCCGGGTCGGAGGTGGGTAGTGGGAAAAGCCTGGATTGCCATGATTCTAGTTTATGAAGGTCTTCTTGCAGCTGGTGCTTATCATTATTGTAGACGAGGTAGCCATCTGCAAAAAGCCGAACTGTAGATTGCAGGTTTACTGGGAGGTGGTTTATATCATTATCAAGAATAGCAGTGGCCCGAGGACGGAACATTGGGGAACACCAGATGTAACTCAGATTGGCTCTGATGCCTCCCCATCTACAGTGAATTTATGAGTGCGTCCACTGAGGAAATTGCCAATCCAGGTATATGCAGGGAACCGGTAAATCCATAATGACAAAGTTTGAACAAAAAGAGATTACGGGGAACTTTATCAAAATCTTTGGAAAATTAGTCCAATATGGCTCCATAATAAGCATCCAAAGTTTTCCTGTTGTCAATTTGTTTGCTTACGTCATGAAGGGTTGTGATTAACTGGGTTGCAGTAGATCTCCTGGCCCTAAATACATGCTGATTATATCACATAAGATGTCACTATGAGCAACTAACAATGGAAATTGGGCACAAACCATTGTTATTAACAACGGTGTGTGCCCAATCTCCATTGTTAGTTGCTCTAGTGTCACAGTGTTGTGGTTCTCAAGGTGTTTCATGATATGGCTGGCAATGATGTGCTCTAATATCTTGTAGGACACAGAGATGTTAGGGATACGGGACGGTAGTTTGCGGGGTCAGCCTTTTTTTGAAGACGGCATGCAGTTTGCCATTTTCCAGGATGCAGGAACGTCACAACTGTCAATGGATGTTTGAAAAATGTCCCTGAGTATGGGTGCCAAGGGGGTTGCTACAATGGGGGTATCTCGTTTGGGCCAGGTGCTTTTGAAGAAACCAGGTCTTTAAGCACCTTAATTATTTAATCCTGTTGTTGTAATTTTCAGGTTAGAGATGTCTTCACATGGGATTCCTTGGAGGTTTGGTGATGAACCAACTGGTCTTGGTTAAATGCTCTCTGGAAACATATATTTTATACGTCTGCCTTGGATCTAATGTCGCTAATGATAGTATTTCCCTGTACCAAATCTGTAGTGCCAATGTATTAATTCCGACGACTCTTGATGTATCACCAGAAGGCCTTGGCATTGAATTTCAAGCAGATGTTGGCTGATATATGTTTGCCTGGCTCTGCGGAGATTATTTTTCATATTTTTCCGAGCTTGTTTAAAGTTATCCCAATCGTTAACCTGTCCAGATTTGTTTTGCTTTCTTGTATAAACGGCATTTTTTCCTTGTATTATCGTTTCAATGAGCTATTAAACCAGCGAACATTGTGTCTAGTGGAAATAATTGTTGAGGTATATGCTTTCCTGTAGTTTCCAACTGATGAGTGTCCATTTGTCTTCCGTATTTTTACCAGCTGTAAGGTATTGTATACACCGGGCTAAAGTTAAATACGCCTTGCACAAGTCCTTATCTACACTGGCCGTATGTCTGAGAAAGAAATACCTTTTTTCTTGGCAACTTCTTTCTCTTGAGTTTCAGGTTGATAACTGAGTCAACTGAGTGTAATTGGACACCTGATGACGTCATCATAGTTGTGAAGGTATGGGCATGTTCACTGACACTCGGTGAACACCTGTACTAATTTTAGGACAATTTGCAAACCAAAAAAATGAATATTCAAGGCATTGAATTTGAGACGCTTGTAATCTGACACCCGATGCCGCATTAACATGTAAACACGTTGGTACACTACTTTATTATGTGGTCTTTGTTGTGACCAAGTGTCATTGGACTACTGAGAAGGACTATGTGCTTTGTCTATGAGACTTGGGACAGAATAAAAAGTACAACACGCACTGTGTAATGCAAATGGGTCTTTCCACATTCAAGATCTTAGGTCCCAGTTGATACCAGATGTCTTAATTTTAAAGGAGTAAGAAAAATAGTCCCACAACATACATTTCTGAAAACCCCGCGCACAAATTTTCCTGCTACGTATGTACAAAATACAGAAAAAAAATTCACAAAATGGTCTTTCCACGTTACATACGTAATAGGAAAATGTGTACACGAGCGTTTCAAAAATGAATGTTGTGACAGCATTTTGTTTACCATTTTGGTAATTCAAATGAAATTTTGGTTCCTAGATGAGGCTTTTTTGGGTGCAAATCCCGTTTGGGGAACATGTATGAGACATGGTTAGACATTTGAGGGCCCTTTTGGCGAAAATTATTCAGAAATGTTGGACTAAACTGCAATTTTAGGTCATCTTGTAGATTTGCAAAACGCAAAAAAAAAAGATTTCCATCAAAATATTCACAGAAATTTCTCCAAAACCATCATTTTCCCTGACAAAGCAATATATGTCGAATAAAGCCAGATTCTTGAACAAAATAGTCATTACAAACTTATTCGGGGTAAACATATTTTGACTATAATTTGAATTTAAAAAACACACATCGCAACGTAAGTCAAAACGAGCAAACGGAGCGAATGCGGCGACGCGTGGTTTGCATTCTAGTATCGATTACTGACGCTGAATTATTGTTACGAGTAGTCGATACCACACGTACACGAACGCCTTTCTTGTCCACTGTACCGCATGCTGTATACACAGTATACAGCGCGTAGTACAGGTACGCGCCAAATTTCAAAATTATTTGAACACATATAAAAAAATATCCGCCTTTATTGCCACGTTCAAATCAAATTCAGGCACTAAAATAGTTCATCAACTGTACCAGCAAATATGTCTCAATGTTGCGAAAATGATATTTTGCGAGCAAAAAGGCAAATTGTAAAGTATGTTTTCAAACAAATATTTAACAAAGTAAGCTTTTTCCGATCCGTAATTCCGTGTAATATCTGCCTTTTTAACGACTTGTTTGCCTTGGAATTGTTTAAAGTATGTCTTCAAAAGTCATTCTGTGTATTTTTACTGGTTGTTTATTGCTGATTTTTGCCAAACATTGCGTATAGGATAACACCCAGACGATTTCGACACCAAAAAGCGCGCAAAATATAAAACACACCTACGGCCGTTAAAAGTTCGCAGTATTCTGTGTCACCCTCGAACAGGTGTGCTACTTTCTGGCAACTAGTTGTACCCAGTTGCGTCGATGTACGCGTACTTGCAAGTTGCAACTAGTTGATGTCAGTTGCACGTGTGTGTCTGAATGTACACAGATGTACACAGATTGGTGTGCGCACATCGACAGCAACTGCAAGCAACAGTTGCTTCCAGTTGCAAGGTCAATGTACTGTAGGCTTTACCGTGGGCGTGTTTGTTTCGGACGGATCCAGATTCAGATCGGCGCTTATCCAACGTGAACTCATTCACTTCGCGCACATCCTGATCGAGATATGTGATCTGTGGAATCCTTCTCGAGAGATGGTTCAGCGCTAAATCCAAAAATGGCGACGTAAACATCGCAAAGATTTCTGTGAGTAAAACTGTGTCGTTTCAATTTTCAGAGGCAACACACGATGCAAACACATTCACGACGAATGTCGTCGGGAACAGACATTTTACACATTTTGGAACAGAAATTGTACACATGTTGTTAATCAATTGCAATCCACGTGATTTGAGATCCGAGTTGAGAGCAGTTTCGTTTGTTTCTGCGCGGTAAAACAACCCGGGATCTGGATTCGGATCTGTCGTGAAACAAACACGACCCGAGTTGCCGTGTCGATGTACGCGCTCTGAAAGCTGGATGTTCTCAGTTGCGGATAGTTGCGCAACTGATCAGTTGCTGTCGATCAGTTGAGTTGCTTCCAGTTCGATGTACGCTAGGCAAAGTGAAAACTTTGCCAGACATAAGCAACATCCATGTGCCCGAAAAGCTCCATTTTTGTCTGACCACAGAATCGATGACCAGAAGCTTGGATCTTTGTCCAGGTGTGCTTTAGCGAAGGCCAGACGAGCTTTCCGATGTCTCTGCCTCAGGAGTGGCGTCTTTCTAGGTCGGCGGCCATGAAGACCTCCCTGATGCAATGTGCGCTGAAGTGTCTGCCTGGATATCTTGGTCCCAGACTCGCAAAGGCTGTTCAGGAGACCCTTGATGGTAATGCGATGATTGTTGCTGGCTTCTCGGCACACTTTTCTTGTCAGTCGAGGTAACACCTTCGACTTACGACCACGACCTTTAAGGTTTCTCACTGTGTGGAACTCTAAACTGCTTCAAAAGGGCCTTGCAGCCTTTCCCTTCTTTGATTTAAAATTAATTGAACTGGGGCCAATTTCATAAAGCTGTTTAGCAAACAAATTTGCTTACTTAAAAATGTGTGTGCTTTATAAAAATTGGTAGTCGGAATTGCATGTCAACTTGTGTTCTTCACAAGAATATCAGCTATTCTTGACTATTAACCCACTTTTATAAAGCACACAATTATATGTTAGTGATCCAATTCTTATGCAAGCATGTTAGGATAACTGTTGAACAACAAAAAGTAATCACTGGAATGTTGAAAGCAGGTTCATTATCACAAAGAAATGGCCTAAATGCTGATATTTTGTAAGGGGTATGAATAATTTTGAACCGGCACAAAAATGCAAATCTGGACATTACTATTGTTATGCAAATGAGGCTGAGCCAAAAACATGTGGTATTGTGCAAGGCAACTAACTGTCCTGGGATACAGTGGAAGTTCCTTCACAATAGTTTTTGGGAGTGAGGAAATTTGAAAAAAATGTTAGATTTTTCAAAGAGTATGAATAATTTTGAGCACATCTGTATATTTTAGTTTCGAGCCGTATACCGACTTGAGAAACGCGATTGCGAGACAATATTCACGATTCAAATCGCGTTGACGCTGTTGCCATAGCAAGAACCAATCACGATAATCCACGCACCGCACTCCACGGTGTATTAGCGTCCATTTTTACCAGGGGGTGTTTAAATGAATATGAATAAGCGTTTGGTACTGCAAAATCGGAAAATAGAATTAAGTAACGACAAAGACATGCTAAAGCACTTTTCGACTTGCACTCATCAGAGCGAAACGCAAGAATGGCGTGGTGACGCTATCGACAATAGTACACTCGGCAAAAGAAGTTCTTGGACACTTGTAAAAGTTCAAATAATTTTTAAAAATAATTCATAAAAAGCACATTATTGTATATCAATATGACCACACAATAGTTCTCTACCAGCATGATATGGAGTTAACGCGTGAGCAATCATGCATGGCTGGTTACACGCATTGAACAATAGCAAGTACAGTAACAGAAAATTGCAAGAAATGGAGCATTCAAATGCTAATAATCATGTCCATCCTGCAGGCCTAAATTTGTTAACAATTCCAGTGGAATAATGATGCATCCAAGATGGATAATTTCCTCTTCTTTTCAAAATGGCATTTAATTTTGACTTGACAATGTGCACGGGATTTGTTCAATAATGAACCCCCAGCAAAGAAACATACTGCTTTTTTCTTTCAATGGATCATTATGCCACATAAACTGTTTCACAATTGAATAACTGAATGCTCCATTTCTTGCAATTTTCTGTTACTGTACTTGCTATTGTTCAATGCGTGTAACCAGCCATGCATGATTGCTCACGCGTTAACTCCATATCATGCTGGTAGAGAACTATTGTGTGGTCATATTGATATACAATAATGTGCTTTTTATGAATTATTTTTAAAAATTATTTGAACTTTTACAAGTGTCCAAGAACTTCTTTTGCCGAGTGTATAAGGCTTTAGGCGGGAATGACGTGTTCAGAAAGCTGAGCGTCAATATACTCAAGTGAAAACGCCACCCTTTGTGTGTTGCCATGGTTATTGGGTCTCCACTAAAACAAGTGAACTGTTTTCCGGCGCTATATACAATGGACGTTTCAGATTACCAGCGAATGTTTAGACCCAATTACCATGGCAACAGACGTCACACTTTGGTAATCTATTGGTCAGCTCGACAACAGCAAGGAGCACGCGCAGTTAGATTACATGGAGCGTTTGTACAAATTCTTTCTGACGACACAACACGGGTGAATGAATGTCGCCTCAAGCATGTGCATATGCGTGATACTGCGTGCTTTGGCCAGTACCGTGAACTGCTGTTCGGTTGAGTGGTTTTTAGTTTAGATCCAATTGCCTAGGCAACCAACAAAAGGTGACGTACTCACTTCGGCAGTCTATTGTTCCGAGCACTCGGGTGATCAAGCAAGTGTTGTCCTATAGCAGATGTGCATTCGGGCTGTGTTGCAGCTTGGCGAGGGTTCTTGCAGACACGCGACGGCTGTTTTCAGGAAGCAGCCACGTTGCTGCGGATGGAGGATGGGACATATGCTGTTTGATGCGATCCGTCAGTCTTTGAGACGTACGTCATATACGTACCGAGCTTCACATCGGCACCGAAACTCATAAATAACATTGTTAAGTTGTGTGGTAGGAAGTACGTCTTTGCGGACTGCCGGAAGTAACTTGGCTGAACAGTGTAGTAGGCGCGAGTCACGGCTTTCGTAACTTGTTGCTCGAACGTTTGTGAAACGTTTCCTCTCCACGGTACTTTGAGGTACACGGGACATTTGTTCGGTCCGTGAGGTCGAGGTTTAGAGAGGTTTGCGAGCGAGAGGGATACGTGCTTGCTTATGACCGATTCGGGGTAGCCGTTTTCGCGCAGGATAGACTTGATGTGGTTTATTTCGTCGTGCAGCTTACACGGGGAACAGATGTTTGCTGCTCTTGACACCAGTACTTTGATCAAGCCTATTTTGTACCTAGTAGCACTAAATGAGTCCCATCGGGTGTATTGTCCTGTGAACGTAGGTTTCATGTATACAGACGTGGTAAACCAAGTGGGTGCTTTCTCAACCACAACGTCTAGGAACGCAAGAGAACCAGATTGTTCAATCTCGTGGGTGAACTTGAGTGCGGGATGGAGACCGTTTAGCTTATCGTGGAAGGCTTTCCATGTAGCAACCGAATCGAACACAGCAAACGTGTCGTCAACATAACGGTGGTACACGAGTGGCGTACATTCTGCACGGGTAGATCAGCAAAAACCCGCTTTTCATGGTAGCCAACGAAAATATTAGCAAAAATCGGACCTAGTGGTGACCCCATAGCCACACCATCCGTTTGTGTGTACATGTTGTCATTGAAACTGAATTTAACTCCCTTCGTGGCTCTATTTATGAGCTCGATAAAGGCGGATTCAAACAACGAGGGCGCTTCAAGAGTGCTGTGGAATAACTATTGTGTGCAGATACGAACCGTTTCGTCCGGGGAACGTCAAAGAACTGGTAATGTCAAAGGAGCACATTGTTACCCGTTGGCAATTTAGGGTACACGTGCGCATTATTTCGGCGAACGTAAACGAATCCTTGATGACATGTTTAGAGAATGTGTACAAAACGGGTTGAAGAAGTTCAGTGAGCCATTTATTTAGCCAATGCATGCTGCGCTGAACCTGTCATAGCGAGAATCGGACGCAATGGTACGTCATGTTTGTGAGTTTTCGGTAACCCGTACCTATAGTCCGGCAGCCAAACCCAGATTTTGGGCCTAACCTTGTTTTGGGGTCTATATTTTTTTTTTTCAACGGATTATGATAGTCTAGACCCTCTGTTTGAAAAATCTGAAAACTGTTACTCTGTCAGCATTGAGCAATTTTTATATCGGTCAAATACAAATTGGCCGCCAAATTGTGTTTTTTTGTTAATAAAAGCACCAATTGCTCTGTTATAGTGTGGCTGTAATGCTTTAGAATTGTTCAAAAGGTCACAGAATAACAACATTTCATACAGAGGTATCCAATAGCCTCACAAGAAATATGGATTATACCAATATCAAATTTTAATACAGTTGCCATGGCAACCATTTGTCAAAATGGCCACCCATCCCATTAAAATGATATCAAAGTGGCCTGTATTGAGATCAAATTTACAAGATAGGTACCGGTATAAGAATAGGATGTTCTAGAGGAACATCCACTCTGTTCTTTTCAGAATGGCTGCCTTGTCCATGGTTTATGTTAATCCTACATCTAAAACAACAAAGAAAATTACTCTTCAAAAAAGTCTAACATTATTCAGTGTTGAGGCACAATGTACATCTAAGCCATATGCTAACCCTTCAATATTGTAAGGTTGTAAGTGTTCTTTTCAATGTTATAAATGTCAAGACCCCCGCCCCCACCCCCCCCCCCCCCCCCCTCAACCCCCCCCCCCCTCAACCCCCCCCCCCCCCCCTCAACCCCCCCCCCCCCCCCCCCTCAACCCCCCCCCCCCTCCCCCCAGTAACAGTAGTTACAGTAGTTGTAATACAATAGCCTATCCTAGATGAGTCCAATAAATTATGTTCCTGTGTTTTTCCCGAGTTAGTATTGTGAGTGCAACAAGGCCAAACTCTCATGCACAATGTTTTGTGCCTGTAATGCATCTATGAAATGCCTGAATGACCAAACTAAAGAAGCAAACAATGTAAATCAGTCTCAGGAAGACGTGGATGCGTGATCCCATATGTGACCCGCTCTGCGAAAAAGGGTATTAAGTCACGCTGGCTAGTATTCTTTTTACGACCACAAAAAGAAATCCGCGGCAAATCCACGCTCAATAAAATACCAAAACACATTGGAAATTCCTGGCGTTGCCCAGATACCGCCTGGAATGTCTGTGTTCCCCCTGGAATGTCCGTGTTCCCCCTGGAATGTCTGTGTTCCCCCTGGAATGTCTGCGTTACGCCTGGAATGTCTGTGTTCCCCCTGGAATGTCCGTGTTCCCCCTGGAATGCCTGTGTTCCCCCTGGAATGGCTCTGTTACGCCTGGAATGTCTGCGTTACGCCTGGAATGTCTGTGTTCCCCCTGGAATGTCTGCGTTACGCCTGGAATTTATTTTGTGTTTTGGTATTTTAATGAGCGTATAAATGCCACAGATTTCTTCTTATGGTCGCAAAAAGAATACTAGCCTTTTTCGCAGAGCGGGTCACAAATCAGCAAACATAAAGAACTATCACAGTGTCAATTACAAATGGTATCAGCAGATATTTTTTTTTAGTTTCATCCATTTAAGTTTTCAAGTAATATCGTTAACATTTCATGTTGAAAAGCCAAAGTGCGTTGTTGTTAAAGGAACACGTTGCCTTCGGGTTGCGCTTTATTGGGCGTTTTTGGGCTATTACAAGCGTTTGAGGTATAATGAGCACGATCTGAAAGATGTTTAAAAAGTAGAATATAATGATCCACACAAACGTGCCTTAGAAATGCTTCAATTTCGCGTAATTTCTCGAAGCAGCACGCTCCACCATTTATGGGAGTCAAAATCTTGACTCCCATTAATGGCGGAGAAATTATATTAGTCTTATTTCCAGCCTGGAGAAAGAAATTATTTTTCCTTCCTCCGTTGCGTGTGATGTGCCTGTTTTTTTAATTCGTGTCTACAATAACCATTGGGTATAAATCATCCAAGTCCTTTCTATCGGTTTGTCCCATGACAATATTCTTACCCTGATTGGCGAGGTTTTCGTTTTTTCTTTTTTGACGCGTCTGCTGTGTTCTCTTGACGATCCATTTTTTTGACAGCCAGTCAGTGTGTGTGTGCGTGTATGGGTTTACATTTCACACATGTCTCGGGAGGCGGAGAATGGTATGGTACCTTGCGTTCATCTGATAGGTTTACCTGACCACTGGCTACGGCGACAGCCTAACTCCTGTTCGTCGCTGCATTTTGCCCACTACCCGGACGATCGTATTGACGGCTTGAAATACGTATACATTTCGCGGGACATGTAGTGGGGGTCAGAGGTCAGTGTTTGTTTTTTTAATTACCATTCACTAATTATAACACATTAAATGTGTTTTATTGCAAGAACAACTCTTAATAAGTATAAGGAACACCCTCAAACGTGAGATTTCGTGAAATCTGAAGGCAACGTGTTCCTTTAAGCATGTGATATGAAGTATCACACATTATCAAGTGAAAAATAACCTATTTGTTCTATGAAAATATATACATTAGAAACAATACTGGAAACTAACACATTGAGGGAAATAATAACGAAATGAGTTGTAATATTAAAAGAAAACCAATGAACAGACTAATTTACCATTAATAACAACATAACAATAATAAGATTGTATTCATTATTTAAGAACCAAGGCACTAGCAATATAACCTACTTTACTCAAATATTTTATTGTTATTATTCTTTATAGGGAAGAGAGTATTGCACTACAATTTATATTTATTATATAAATTATATTTATGGCACTTCAGATCCCTCTGATAAATGACTATTAATGCATTCAGTTCATAAATTTACATGTGGCCGCCGTATACATTATGCAAATTAAGCTCAAATAGACAATGCTGGCGCCATATTGAATATGCAAATTAAGTTATCTGAGATTGTGTATAACATCAGGTTTGTTTTAGACATTTGCCTTTGAGAAATAAATGCAAATTATTTGGCTATCCTACGCAAATGTACTCTTAAAATGATTATTTTCTTTCAAAAACCAGGTTTTTGGCGGCCATTTTGTTTTTTGCCTATATCTAAAATTGCTCAATACCAACAGAGTAACAGTTTTATGTTTGGTCAATTTGGGTATTTCAGGAACCATAATCCATTTTTAAAAAAACTATAGACCCCAAACAAGGTTGAGGCTGGTGGCTGCCGGACTATACCTAGTGCATTATACAGGGTGTATAAAAAAGTATACACTCATAAAATTGTACATAAAATGGAAATTGTATTATAATATAACATTGGCTCACACATATCGGTAAACATACGTTTTATGTTTTCATTAACGTCGTCATCATGTTGGGAATTTCACGCCGGAGTGAACAGGCGCTAGTTCTGTAAACAAAGCAAAAATTAACTTGCGCCGAAAAATGGAAGATACAAAACAGGATCAAGGAGAATGAGAGGTCAATTTGACATATCCTTTCTTTGCTATGAGCCTTTCGGAAAGTTTAGGTAGCCCTTTCCGTCCTCCACTTGACCGTCTTTTTTTGCACACAGATTTGCACGCTCAGCGTAACACCAAAGGCACGCCCGATCACTGCTCTGTTCTGCCTGAGAAGGGCGACTTTGATTTTTATTGTCTCTCCAGGTCATCCAGTTCCACGGGCAGTAACAAAAACTTGAGATGTGCCCCGAAAAACCAGAGGTGTTAGGTCTGGTGATTTTAAGGCGGCCACTCCCAAGTCTATTTCACAAATTTACCAGACTTAACATCACTGGACTTTTAATGGCGACAGTTTGTGTTACTGCCCGTGGAACTGGATGACCTGGAGAGACGAATAGGAACCAAAGTCATCTCGGACAGAACAGAGCAGTGATCAGGCGTGCCTTTGGCGTTAGGCTGAACATGCAAATATGTGTGCAGAAAAAGACCGTCACGTGGCTAGCTAAACTTTCCGAAAAACTGACAGCAAAGAAAGGACATGCCAAATTGACCTCTCGTGCTCATTGATTCTGTTTTGCATCTTCCAGTTTTAGGCGAAAGTTAATTTTAGCTTTGTTTACAAAACAAGCCCCTGGTAAGTCAGGCGTGAAATTCCCAAAATGATGACTACGTGATAACATGAAACTTATGTCTACTGGCGGGGGAGGGTGGAGGGGAGGGGGGATGGGGGGGGGGGGGGGGGGGGGGTGGGGGGGGGGGGGGGGGGTGGGAGGGGTGCGGTTGGTGGAAGTCCGCTTATGTTTACTGGCGGGGGTGTAGGGGGTGGAGTTGATCCATTTCAAAGACATATTATAACAACTTTTAAAAACAGGGACAACAGTTTTACGTATTAACTGAATAATAATGTTGATAAACTTATAGACAGTTCAGCCATAGATGCAGTAATACTTCGGAAAACCTGAAAGTTCCTTATATGCATTGGTTTCTGTGCTGCAGACAATGTTTTAAGCACCTTCAGTTACTTTCTCACACAGAGATACACTGTTTTAACCCTTTTTTATTTTGTTGTCCTGTCAACCCGTGAAGTGAATGCGTACATTCAGTGCTTCCAATTGAAAGGTATACCTTCAATTGAAACAGAAGCATCAGGATATTTGACAATCTCGAGCGAGTTAATTTTGACCATGATGAACGTGCATTATGTTATGAACAGAAGACCTAGACCAGGAAGGTAGTCAATGTAATAAATTGTAGAGATCTGTCTTTAAAACAATTAGTAAAAAAAAAAGAACTGTTACCTAAATTATTAACCCCGAATTACAACAGTCGCAAATGTTGAATATAACAACAACAACAACAACACCCCATCATTGCCTGTCAAGGTTGTAACGCCTGTGTTGCAGCCAAGGTGACCTCAGGTGTAAAATAATTTCCCTCTGTAAGTATTTCAACACACTTTGTTCCCAGTCCTTAATTGCCTCACCGAGATGAACACGCAGGGGGACCGTAGACGACAGCTTACATCCCGCGTTAATGGCCAAGGATTCTTCGACTTTTTCATTCGCACTCGTTCGTGAAATCCCGTTAGTGCGACTTGGCATATTTCCGATGAAAAATGGCCTGTCACCTGAAGCGTGCATAGTCCGCAACCCTTCCCCTGTGTACATTTTAGCATTAATCGCGATTACGGGGATGACGGAGGAACACGTGAAGGCATGCAGTAACCTTTTCGCAGTGTGATTTTAATCATGGGCTTAAATTGGCTTGCCAAGTCACCGTGCGAAGCATTTATTAAACTAAGTAACCATGCATACCAATAAATTTATAGTTAGCCTAATGTGTGGGAAATATTTTCATTATTCTTAGGAGTCTAAAACTTATATTTCACCTTGCCATGTCAAGCTTGACTTAGATTTTCAAGGTCAAACTCAGACTGTCTAACAGGCCCACATATACTTTGTGTAAAAAAAACAAATGTCATTCATTCCAGAGGGTTTTAACACTGTCGGGAAATAAATCCTTATGTCATTGTTTAAGGTGAAAGACCTCTGGTAGACACTTTGATAAAAACATTGTGCTCGCCCGGCCAACATAATTATTACGCCCAATTACAATACCTTGGTTTTATTGGATTTTTGCCCAGTGCAGCGTACGGTTTAACGCAATAAGGCATACCTATTATGTCTATAATCTGTGCTTTAATACATTTTAAACTACCCTGATGTTGTTTTAAATGAGGTTATTTGCCATTATACAACGCATATCGTCAATGGTTTTCAACAACCTTTTATTAAAACTCCGCATTCTGACGTCCAGCCGTAAAACATAACCGCAACCCTTGATTACTTTTACAGACTGCACATCTTAAAAATCAATTTTCTTTTTAAAAATGATTTGGGGGTCTACGATACGGCCTCGCAAAAAAAAGTTTTTTTTGAAAAAAATGGGGAGTCTAAGGCCTTGTGAAAGAAGGGCTCCAATAAACTCTTTCACTAATGGCATTTTGGGAAGATGGTTGGTACCAGATGTGAGAACTTTTCGCTTCAGAGGCCCTTTCTGTGGGCCACTACTTCCAGTCCTCCACTCAAGAATTGAGATTGCACCTGTCAGTCCTCCCAACCCCCCTCCCCCAACTTGTCATTAACAAGTGACAAAATACCCACTATGGAGCAAAATTTAGTGTAGGTGCTAACGAGACATTAGACTTGATGTCAAGTCGGTCACTACATGTAGACCGGTTGGTTCGTAAACCACAGCAGCGTAGTCGCGAATGGACTGGGAACAAGTCTAGTCGACCTATAATTACCGACTTCTCTCTTGTTGGAAAAAGAGAGGCAAACACGAGATTGTGGTGCTACGGCGAGATGCCCCGATAGTTCAGTTGGAAGAGCAATTGCCCATGTAAGCCAAAGACCTGTGTTCGAATCCCAGTCGGGGCATTGCAATTTTCTCGTGTTTCTAAATTCCTATTTACTTAATTATTAGATGAAAATGTATGGATGAGAAGGCCTTACATGATCCAGAAAAGAAAGGTAAAGGTTTGTTTCAGAAGTTTGTTTCATGAGAGATCCGAATCTAGATCCCGAATTGTTTTACCGCGCAGAAACAAACGAAACTGTTCTCAACTAGGAATTCAAGTCACGTAAATTGGATCTGCGCAGATCTGAATCTGGATCCGTCCGAAACAAACACGCCCCAAGCCTGGAGGGAAGGAAGACAATTCAACTGAAACGAACTTTCTTTCCATCAAATTTAAGGTTTCGAGTCAACTCGGTCCCGGTCAACTCGGACCCAGGTCAACTCGGTCCCAAGTTAACTCGGACTCAAGTCAACTCGGTCCCAAGTCAACTCGGACCCAAGTCAACTCGGACCTAATTAAGTCAACTCGGTCCCAAGTCAACTCGGACCCTATGGGAAATTGAACGTAAAATTATACCTTGTATTTGTGGATGTCCTTCAGATTAGGACTTCTCATCTATACATTTTCATATAAAAATATAATTCAGTAATAGTTTGTTTTCGCTTGTGATAACTGATCGACTTGGTGTGTTGTTTGCATTTGTTTATGAAATGATACGATGTTCAAAACCCAACTTTGGCAAATTTTTTTTACGTTCAATTTTCCATGGGGTCTGAGTTGACTTGGGACCGAGTTGACCTGGGTCCGAGTTGACTTGGGTCCGAGTTGACTTGGGACCGAGTTGACTTGGGACCGAGTTGACCTGGGACCGAGTTGACTTGGGACCGAGTTGACTGGGACCGAGTTGACTTGGGACCGAGTTGACCTGTACCCAGTGAGACCTGTATCTCTAATAACGTAATAACCGCGGTGCATCATGGGTGAAAAGTTGGGACGAAATCTCCGCATCTCTAGTTTGCGTACGTTGCAATGCATAGCGCCTAGCGTATTATGCACGTAACTTTGTGAACTTTACTAACCGCTTCGCTGGCAAAAAAACGTGAAAAACAAAGATCGTAAATTTATAAAATGGTTCGTGTCAACTTAGTTGTGCCTGCGTGAGTTTTAAGCCCACGACGGACGCCAGAACTATGGTTTTAACTTTTAAGGCCTCAAAAGGCGGCGAAAATGGCCCTGCAATAATTATGCAAACTAACGATGCAGAGATTTCGTCCCGACATTTTACTCATAATGCACCGCGGTAAACATTGCGTGACGTCATTATGTCATAGGTTTATTGATATACGTCATAAATTTTCTCAATTGTGATTTCGGAAAACACCGCCTGAACTCAATTCGGAAAGACACGTGAACTTGAAGACATTTCACTTGTGAAGTTGGGTTGTTCTAAACGATGAAAAATATTAATGTGTGTCTCGAATACGATAAAGTAATTATCTTACGCAAGTTATCTGCAATATTGTTTTCAACATATTTTCCCCCTGGATTACATGTAATACTCACATTTTCTTGGTTAATGTTGTGGGATTTTGGAAGTCTGCCATTCAAGCTGAGAACTTTGTCATAGACTGCCGAAGTGAATACGTCATATTTTGTTGTCGCCTAAGCCATGGCTATAGATACTAAAACTCACTAAACCGTGACCCTGTGCTTTTGCAATGGTACTTTTTTTCCGACGGCCATGATGTTTAGAGCAAGTTACCATGGCAACACGTCACACTTCGGCTGTCTATTACTGTAACAGTGTATATCGGCTACTTTAGTTGAGACTGTCGCTTGAGACTTGTGATCGATTTCCCATAGCTTTCAGTCGATAAAGAAGCATTACGACGTAACTTTTCTACTTTACTTTGTAGATATATTTACCTGCTTGATTCTCTGAATATTAATTGTCCATGTTTCACGATAGAGACCACAAAAATGAAAAGAAACAAATACTCGAAAATAAGTTATTGAGCTGTGTGCGTTAGCATTGCCTCTCCTATTTTACGCAACATGCCACTATATATTGTTTGTTTATTTGGGAAGTGCATGCGGAAATTTAGCCAAAGTGTGTGCTTTTGGACCATGTGTCTTGAATTTTTAATGCAATGTTTTTTTGACAACACCGTTATTAGTTTAGGTGTTCGTATAAATTGTTTCTCGACGCGTGTTAGGTTTTTAGTATATCGAAATATTGCTGCGCACACTGTGTGTAATTAAGCGATTGAAAAAACAAAACCTGTAATAGATATCGGAATATTGAATTAAGTAACGACAAAGACATGCTAAAGCTTTTCGACTTGCACTCATCAGAGCAAAACGCAAGAATGGCGTGGGTGTAGGTAGGTGCATGTAGTTATATGTATGTAGGTAGTTATAAGGTAATCGATAAAATTGTTGGCCATTTCCTCGTAATATATCAAAACAGAAATTGGAAACTCTTTTTTAACCCCCTCAACATCATGGCAATTCTGAACATTTTGAGCAACCCAGAAAATATGTAGCTCTAACAGTTCAGATGCAGAAGATACAGCTATATCGGAAGAAGTACTTCTCCTGGCATAACGAATTTGGCATACCTCCCAAGTTGTTCCTCAGGGTCCAATTAGCTTATATCAGTTGAGTTGAGTAGTATAGCTATGTCAGAAATAGCAATTATGATAAGAAGGGGCGTGGTCGTTTAAAAGGGCGTGGTCATTTTCGGGTACTTCTCCCCTGACGGCGAAATTAGAAACATCCCAAGTTGTTCTTCGGGGTCAAATTAGTTTAGTTCAATAGATACAACTATGTCGGAAGTAGCACTTCAGATGCAATAATGGGCGTGGCCATCTTTAAAAGGGCGTGGTTATCTTCAGGTACTCCTTCCCGGATAGCGAATTTGGCACAAATCCCAAGTTGTTCCTCGAGGTCTAATTAGCTTATATCATTTAAGTTTAGTAGATACAACCGTGTCGGAAGCAGGTTTTTAGTGCATCGAAATATTGCTTCGCACATTGTGTGTAAGCGATTGAAAAAAAGTATTTCCTTCACGGAAATCTGTGAAGCACATCAGCCCATCCCAGCGCCCATACCAGGGCGGTAGGTACGAGCGAAATCACAATCTGAAGTTAGAAAAGTTAATTTAAAATAAAGATCGATAAATTCGTTTGTCTGAAGAAAAATTATAGCTTTCTTCGTCAGCAACGACAAACGCTAGCTGATGAGCCATAATGTGTGGACGACCTGACAAGGCAAGATCTCCAGGAGAAACGTCGCTGGCATGACCGAGTTTCCAAGGCCTACAAGGAAGGTAGGAAGTACCGATTCATTGCTGGTAAGTGGCGGGACAATAAGGGGGCTCTGGCTGATTTCTACCGAGCATAATGTGTCCGAACTCCCACCAATGACATTGACCTAACCACATCATAACCGTCATCATCATCATCATTACCATCCCGCTTACTGCCATTCACGCCACTATTAACATTACCATTCCCATCCCCATCCTCCTATCACAATCATCATCATCATTATCGATTGTTATTAACTTTCATCCTCATGGCTGATTGATTTTATTTTATTTTGTATACTAATGATTAAGTGATTAATTTTTTTAGGGATTATGATGACCCAGGGACCGCCGGGGTGAATTAATTCGATACAAATGTGGACAAATGTCCATGATGTATACTTTATACTTTTGTTTATTTTCCCCAGTGTCATATTTTTTTGCGGGCCGGTTTGGGAATCTGACATCAAAACATACTACCTAACTGTGTATATTTTCACCTTTTTACTACAAGCATGCCAATCGTTTACAAAACGTCTTTGCCTGGCCTATATACAAACTCATAATAACCTGACGAGCTCGTTAACCGCATGTGACGCTAACGCTATTTTAATATTGTACTTAATTACGTTGTTTTGTTATCTGCATGTAGCCGTTGTGTTTTATATTTGTTATGTTTGCTGATGTTAATGGTTTTGACCTTATACTAATGACAATATTATCAACCAGATGAGTTTAATAACTTAAAGGGACAAACCGGCTTACTGTTTACACAATGTAGCAATCTAGCATCCTTGACAATGATAAAATATCAAAATGTCACGTAATTAACTAGAAATGTTTAAAATTAACAAAAGAGACAAATGTTGGGCTATACGCTATACGTGTTTGTAAATAAAGGTGGCGTTCGATATGGGTCGACACGTGTTTAACCTCGATTCCTTGTTTTCCCTGACTCATCACAACTTGCATTAGGGTCTTTCTATAAATTAGGGGTCCAAAAGTGTGACATTTGGTGTCCCCCGTTACACCTGATAGGTGTTATTTTTCGTACAAAAGTCACTAAAATGGCTTTTAAACCATTTTGTATGAATTGTACTTTATGTACTCACTCTTTGAGATGGAAAGTATTTTAAAAATGTGTCCTGAATTTACAAAAACAAGATGTAAAATGTAACGGGGGACACCAACATTGGACCCCTAATTTATAGAAAGACCCATGATCTCTCAGGTCAGCGTTGACTCGAGGAAGCACATCGAGCGCAACGTTTTGGTGTCTTTAGCGCCCCCAATAGGCCCATGTTGTTTTTTTCCGGATATTATTTATCGCCGCGAACGCGAAGCGAAGACACAAAAATATTAGAGATTCTCTCGTCCATATCAACACATAGAAACCCTTCTTATGAAATATGTTGGCAGATTTGTGTACAAATTGGAAAATACGGTACGTACATAGTGTTCGTAGGACATTATTTTCCAACCCCCCAAGAAGAGAAACCAACCGCGAATGACAAAATCAACTCGCACTTCGCGCTGGTTTCTACGGCTGGAAATACAACTAACTCACAAGACCATATGCAGCACGATATCTGACAGAGGGTATAACCCCTACCATTGTCCCCCCATTGTGTCGCAAACATCCAAGGAATTTCCAAGGAATTCCTTTCAGTTTTTTAAGGGGGCGGGGTAGGGGGAGGGCGTTAGTGCATTAACAAAAGGGAAGAGTGTGTTGAGGTATAGGGGCGTTAGGGGGGGAGGGGGGGGGGGGGGGTCCCTTTGACACATATCGTGCTAGGTATACCATAGACCAAGAGACGTTTCGGAACCAGAATCAAGTTCCGAAAAGTCACGTGACCTTGAATTGTTTGAAAAATGCAAAAAAACGGCAAAATTTGAAGGCGTCTTTTCAGGATATATCTAATTTACTCTGGAAAGCGCTTCAGAATAATGTATGGGTCTATTTCGAGCCCCAAAATAGCCCAACTCGAAGCTCGGTGGGTCGCAGCTCACTGGCGGTTCGGCAGCTATGGGGTCGTCTCCATCCGCAGGGAATTCGCAGCTGCAGGCGGGTCAGCACTCCTCGAAGTATCCGGCCCAACGTTCCTTAATGGCACACTCCCCGGTCAGAAGATCGCCGTCAGCCGCGCGTATCGTCGGGCTTTTCACAGGGGCACCCAAGAACGCAGTTGCCGGATTTTCCCGTAGGCCGGCCGGGAGTCGCTTGTACTTAAGTGGCTCTCGACCGTCCCACAGAGATCCCGACTTTGGCCCCCAGGTCCCCACGAATCGCCGAATCGCTTTGCGCCGCAGCTTCCTGTGGTGTCTAGTCTTGCCGTAGAGCCTCGCCCTGCAGCTCCTCTCGATGATTTCAGCAATTTCCCCGGAGACCCCGCGATCTTGTCTTCTCAGCTTCTCGGAATGATACACCGGCAGCCTCCAAGGCTCTGAAGGGTGGCCACATTACCTCCGGGCACGAAACAGCAACCATTCCCAAGCGCACCCCAGCCTGCCGCCATAAGCCTGAGCCACGTCCGGGTCCTGTAGACAGCCGACGTCGAGCCTTTGGCCCATCGTCGCCCACCTCAGCCGCAACTTTAGGGTTGCTACCAGCAGCCTATGTTCAGTGGTGAAGAACTAGGCACTCCTGTACGGCCGGAAGTTCTCGATCAGCCCCCAGATCTCCTTCCTGGTGACACCATTGTTGGAATACCAAGTCCAGCGACGCCAATCCGATCTCTGGAACCACGATCCGGCTATCGTCAACCCTCGACTTACTGCAAAGTCAAGCATCATTGAGGAGCTTTCATCACGTGATCCAGTGCTCGTAGCCATCTGTGGATGTGGCATGGTAGCATTAAAGTAACCGAGAATGACCAGCGTACCCCTCTTGGCTACCGCATCCACCACGGAACAGCGGCGCAGCTACTAGCTACGTCGTAGCTACGCACCCCCCCCCCCCCCCCCCACCCACAACTTTCCCTATATAATGCTTCCATCACGGAATGATTACTATCCCAGGTCGGAGCGTACACTGTGATAAAAGATACTACATACAAAGTATGGGCAAGCATCAGACGCATCATACGCTCCGAGACTGGCGTGTAACCTCCCTTACCAACGGAGCAAGCCGGTCAGCAACCGCCACTGCCACACCCAGTCGGTGCTGGCCATCAGCTCGGCCGGACCAGAAGTAGGTGTAACACTATGAGCAACTAACAATGGAAATTGGTCACAAACTATTGTTATTAACAATGGTGTGTGCCAAATTTATATTGTTAGTTGCTCATAGTGTAACCACCTCCACTGATCTCACCCAAGCGTGGCCTCCTAACCTCAGACAAGGTAACAACGGATATGACGAGACGAGCGAGCTCCGCCGATAAGGCAGGCTCGTGGGAATCCTCTTGAATGGAGAGGACATTCTAGGCACCAACCCGAACCGATCGCCTCAGGACCACCGCGCCGCGGTGGCTCAACCACACTAACTTGACTGCTACGTGGTTCCTCCCTAATCGGGCGACGATGGTCATGTGGGCTTTGCCCACCGCCTTCATACGGCATGTGCCCTTCTCGGGTCACGGAGCGGATTCGATTTACTAGTTTTGTGACCTCGAGCGAATTAAGTTTAAGTGGGGCCGGAGTGCCAACCCTGCACCCCCCCCCCCCCCCCCTACCCCACCCCCACCCCCTCCCCACCCCACCCCCACCCCTCCCCCTGTTAAATGGACACGGGGTGCCAACCCTTCGGCATAGAGGTGCCGCTGTAGGCAGGGGACGAGTAGGCAGGGGACGAGTAGGTAGGGGACGAGTAGGCAGGGGACGAGTAGGCAGGCGCTGCTGGCAATAGCCTTGTCCAAGTATATGAGCTGTTGCATCATTAGCGACCTCTCGCGATAAACTGTAGCCAGCGACTAGGCTGGTTACCTGAATATCTTGGTCTGAAATCTAGACTTACACGCGCGAGGCTAAATCAAAGCCTTAATTGTTCTTTCTGTACACGATGTGTTATGTATTTCTTTAAATCTGCGTTGGAAATCCGACGCAATTACTTATGCGAAACCCAAGTGGTTATAAATATTCATATCTTACATAACATCCAATCAGAGTTCACTATTTGTATACCGTTCGGCGCCGAGTTGTAAAAATGTCTGTACACGCCACGTTGTTGTTGTGTATGCGTGCACAACGCATGGCGACTTCGCATCTGTTACAACTGAGGAAATAACAGTAGTTTGAATTATGTAGCCGGCAAATTGCAAATTGACGACTTTCACGAAGACCAGAAGATAGCCCCTAAATATTTTCTGTAAAGGTAGGCCCTATGACGTGTTTGTGAACTTACCAACTGGGTATACCTATGGGAAATCTGCTATTTTTCAAACAGCACCGTGTTGTTCTGTCAATACTTTTTCTGTCAAAGCTTTTACGTCTCAGTGCTCTCTTTGAAAAATTAGCATAAACAGTCACCGCCCATAAAACACGTCGAGTACAGAAAGAACAAGACTATGATTTAGCCTCGTGCGTGTAAGTCTGGATTTCAGACCAAGATATTCAGGTAACCAGCCTAGTCGCTGGCTACAGTTTATCGCGAGAGGTCGCTAATGATGCCACAGCTCATAGACTTGGTCAAGGCTATATGCTGGCAAATGAATCCTCCCTAGTTCTAAACATGCATGTGAAAGTGCATGGCTATACCCTTTGCAAAAAATAACACTGAAAGCAATGTAACAACCACATAAAACACGGAAGCTTTTGAGATTTTCTTACCAGTCGGTATAGTCCATGGGCCAAGATACTTGTCGGTACCATTTTGGGGGACAAAGGCTCTTTAAAAATTCATATTTTTTTTATTTTTATTTTTTATTTTATTTATTTACCACATCGAACAGCGGAGGGACCGCCAATTACAGGAATGGGAGCAAGTGTGGTTGAGTGTCTTGCTCAAGGGCGCAGGTGCCACAACCCGTCACGGCCAGGAATCGAACCTACATTCTAGTACTAGCACAGGAACGTAAGTTCGACGCACTAGACCGCTCGGCCATAACACCCCACAGGATTTATATGGAATATTGGGCTACTTCCAACGGCAAACTCATGTTGAGATACCCAGGCAGTTTGTAGGTACCTTAGAGTACAGTACATGTATAGGCCTAATGATATATTTGGGGCCAAAACATCATTTTATAATTGCCGTTTTGGGGTAAAATCACGTTTTTTAAGAATATATTTATAAAAAGAGTTTGCAGGCTTAAATGAAAAATCAAAAAAAATGTTATGTTATCGAACAACTGCTTCACAGCAGGTTTACATGTACTTCTTTTTTCACCCGGATAGAGATACAATTAACGGAAAAGTGCCTTGCTCAAGGGCACACAACATCATATGCGGGCAGGTCGCTTACCCAGAATCTTTTGAAATCCTTTGAGGTCTTCAGTTCAAACAACCGTACCCCTAGGCCAAAATACAGATCCAGTATTAAGCCCCGCCAACGTAGAAACGCGTCTAGAAACATCGTGCGCATAATCATTAGATTGTTTGGACACCAAATAACCACGTAGATCACCATCGTCTTTCAGAATGATTGATTGGTGGAATTTTTTGGGGCGGGGCTTAAACGCTCCTGGATTCGTCTATTCCTCTACGGCCAGATTTTTTTTCCTACCCAAATTGTCACAATCAAGATATTGTGAACTAGAAGTGAAACTATTTCTTCACCATGATTCTCACTTTATTTACAACCTCCACCAAAATTACCATACATAGGCCTGAAGCTATACAAATATAATTAATTCCTTGAAAGTTATTTCAGAGATACGAGTTATATTAAGTTCAATCTGATAAGTGATTTCAAAGCTTAAATCAATCTCAGCAATTATTTCAAGTGTGGGTCATGTAAATTCAAACCAATTATTGCACGTATATTTGCACGTATATTTGCACAACAAGCTGTAACCACGATGTCAAAATCTCATTAAATAAATGCACTTGAAATTATTGAACCTTCTCCGATTAGTTTCTTTCTACCCAAATACCGTTATCAAAATATATATTAATTTTTCCATATTTCAGTTCATAATCGTATTCTTAGTTAGAGGCAATTGCGTCCTACTTTTAGTACATCCAAAATTACAGTTCTATTTAGCAAACCAATAAGTTGTCCATTGCAAAACATCAACTAGTACTTCAATCGTCGTTGTCTGTGACGAGCTTGTCTGTAAGGGGTAACCGCCGTGTCCCGTCTTAACTTAGCGCTGAACCCAGAATATGTACAACATATAGCTCCCAGTCCCACAGTAGAACTCCAAATTGGTCCCTCAATACGCAGTTAAACATCAGTAGATGTAACGGGTAGATAAGTAGGTAGGACGTAGTACCAGTACCATAGGGCCATGAAAGTTGGTACAAATGCCTGCTTGTCCGTGCCACTCGCACCAAGCCTCACAGAGCCGATTCACTGTGCTGGTAGCTGAGCAAGGACCGGACGAAGCGAAAACTCACACCATATCACTGCTGTTCAAACTACACAGCACTACACCAATCATGTCACATAGACTACACAGTCATGACAGTACTGCACTCTACACTGTGCCTCAAGAAAATGGCTGACCAATCTTGCCAACACACCCAAGATACTCTTATACTCACTGGTTTACACAATACTATCCAGTAAATTGATTCACTCATGCACGCCCAGGCATTCCTGCTTTAAGAAACAAACAATAAGTTTAAGTAAATTCACTCATGCACGGTGAGACTTCCTACTTTACAAAACAACCAAGTTGACCATACAAAAACCATTATGTAACCAACCATCATGGCCCATTAAAAGAACAGGTGAAACAACATCAGGTAAGTAAAAGAATAAAATACCAACAAGGTAGGGAACAGGTCAGTTAGCCGTGACAATTTCCTCCCCCCTTAAAAGAAAAAAAAAATCATTCATTTATTTATTTATTTATTTATTTATTTATTATTATTTTTTATTTTTTTATCACTGCATTTGCCATTTTGACAATCTTTGCCACTTTGGCAATCTCAACTTTTTTTTTGTTTGTTACAAGAGAGGTCCCGGGTTCGATTCCCGGACAAGCCCCCAAATTGTCACAATCAAGATATTGTGAACTAGAAGTGAAACTATTTCTTCACCATGATTCTCACTTTATTTACAACCTCCACCAAAATTACCATACATAGGCCTGAAGCTATACAAATATAATTAATTCCTTTAAAGTTATTTCAGAGATACGAGTTATATTAAGTTCAATCTGATAAGTGATTTCAAAGCTTAAATCAATCTCAGCAATTATTTCAAGTGTGGGTCATGTAAATTCAAACCAATTATTGCACGTATATTTGCACGTATATTTGCACAACAAGCTGTAACCACGATGTCAAAATCTCATTAAATGAATGCACTTGAAATTATTGAACCTTCTCCGATTAGTTTCTTTCTACCCAAATACCGTTATCAAAATATATATTAATTTTTCCATATTTCAGTTCATAATCGTATTCTTAGTTAGAGGCAATTGCGTCCTACTTTTAGTACATCCAAAATTACAGTTCTATTTAGCAAACCAATAAGTTGTCCATTGCAAAACATCAACTAGTACTTCAATCGTCGTTGTCTGTGACGAGCTTGTCTGTAAGGGGTAACCGCCGTGTCCCGTCTTAACTTAGCGCTGAACCCAGAATATGTACAACATATAGCTCCCAGTCCCACAGTAGAACTCCAAATTGGTCCCTCAATACGCAGTTAAACATCAGTAGATGTAACGGGTAGATAAGTAGGTAGGACGTAGTACCAGTACCATAGGGCCATGAAAGTTGGTACAAATGCCTGCTTGTCCGTGCCACTCGCACCAAGCCTCACAGAGCCGATTCACTGTGCTGGTAGCTGAGCAAGGACCGGACGAAGCGAAAACTCACACCATATCACTGCTGTTCAAACTACACAGCACTACACCAATCATGTCACATAGACTACACAGTCATGACAGTACTGCACTCTACACTGTGCCTCAAGAAAATGGCTGACCAATCTTGCCAACACACCCAAGATACTCTTATACTCACTGGTTTACACAATACTATCCAGTAAATTGATTCACTCATGCACGCCCAGGCATTCCTGCTTTAAGAAACAAACAATAAGTTTAAGTAAATTCACTCATGCACGGTGAGACATTCCTACTTTACAAAACAACCAAGTTGACCATACAAAAACCATTATGTAACCAACCATCATGGCCCATTAAAAGAACAGGTGAAACAACATCAGGTAAGTAAAAGAATAAAATACCAACAAGGTAGGGAACAGGTCAGTTAGCCGTGACAATTTCCTCCCCCCTTAAAAGAAAAAAAAAATCATTCATTTATTTATTTATTTATTTATTTATTTATTATTATTATTTTTTTTTTTATCACTGCATTTGCCATTTTGACAATCTTTGCCACTTTGGCAATCTCAACTTTTTGTTTGTTTGTTACAACACCTACTTGGTGCACTAAATTACAATTTAGCATCTTGCATTACTTATATGAAGCTATTCAACACAGCGGCTGAGATAGTCTGCTCCGACGTTCTCGGCTCCCTTTATGGACTGAATTCGAAACCTGTAAGGTTGTAGTTGAAGTGCCCATCTCATAATACGAGAGTTAGAAGACTTCTTCTGGTTCAGATACACTAGTGGATGGTGATCAGTTTCTAGCAAAAACTGCCGTCCGTATAAGTAAGCTTGAAATTTTTGGACAGCCCACAGAATAGCTAGGCATTCTTTCTCAATAGTGGAATACATACGTTCCCGTGGAAGGAGTTTACGAGATGCATAAGCAACCGGGAACTTCTCTTCATCGTGCATTTGGAGGAGAACTGCACCCAAACCAACGTTTGACGCATCCGTCTGCAGGATAAACGGTTCTGTAATATCAGGTAAGTGTAACACAGGAACAGAAGTTAAAGAACCTTTCAAAGTTTGGAAAGCATATTCTTGGCTATCTCCCCAGTTGATAGAATTTGGCTCATTCTTCTTAGTTCTGTCTGTCAGTGGTACAGCAATCGCTGCGTAGTTGGGTATAAAGCGTCTGTAGTAACCTGTTAGGCCAAGAAAAGACCTAAGTTGTTTCTTGGTCTTTGGAGTCGCTGCATTTTGGATCTTGGTAATTTTCTCAGGAAGCGGCTCTAGCAAGCCCTGACCAATCATATGACCAAGGTATTCCAACTTTTTGTGCCCAATGAGACATTTTGTCGGTCTCGCTGTCAATTTGGCATTGACTAGTCTGTCAAACAATCCATCGAGTGTGTTCAGATGTTCTTCCCAGGTACGCGTATGAACAAGTATGTCATCAATAAAATTTGTGACATTTGGCATATTATGCAGTAGTTGTCGCATCATTCGACTAAAGGTAGCCGGCGCATTAACTAATCCAAATGGCATCATACGAAATTGGAACAAGCCATTAGGAGTAAGGAAAGCAGTTTTCTCTTTAGCCGAGTCACAGAGAGGTATTTGCCAATACCCCTTACTGAGGTCTATCTTGGAGAAATAGCAATCAGCTGAAAGTCTGCTGAAAATCTCTTCAGGGTCGGGCATAGGTTCGGCGTCAAATATCGTCAAGCGATTAAGGCGTCTGAAATCGATACAGAATCGCTTGGTACCATCTTTTTTGTTCACCAAGACGATAGGACTAGCATAGGGCGAATTTGATCTCTCAATAACACCCATGTCTAACATCGTTTCAACTTCTTCACGAAATCCGTCTTCCGTCAGGTTGAATCTCTTCAACAGCGCATCCTTAAGGCAGTCATAATCTGACGAGTCTAAAACTGACAGTCTAGAATAAACTTCTAGTGATTTGCCCCGTAACAAAGCACTCAAGTTCACGGCCCAGTTTGTTTTTTGCCAGTTATGAGCTAAAGAAAATCTCTCAAAACGCTGAAGATAAGAGTCTAACTCATCTTTCTCTTCATCAAAGGGAGGTAACTTTGGAGTTACAGCTTTGTTAGCAGGTTTAGCGTCAGATGTAGCACCCTCATATTTAGCCTTTGACAATGATTCTAACTGGATTTGTAATGCCAAAACATCCTGTTGTTGTCGTGCTAATGCAAGTTTTTCTCTGCGTGCTTCTCTTTCTGAAAGTTCTTTTTCTTCTCGCTCTCTACCTAATCTTTCACGCTCTTTTTCCACAAACTCTTTCAATTCATCACCACCCAAACCAAACTCTTTCTTACCCAACTTTACCAGACGTTCAACCTCCATCTTCCAGACAAAGCATGCAGCTGCAGGTACGCTCTGTAGACCTGATGCGAGCGGTAGGAACACACAGCAACCTAATACATGTACAAACTATAAGACAACTCAAAACATAATTAAATACAAATACATTTCAACAACATTCAGTACATTAATTACAAACTTAACAAGTGCACAAACAGTTTCATTTCAAAAAATTCAAATTGATATCTGCCAGTAATGTGATTACGAAATGTAGTTTTGCGATAAGTGTCCCTTTATTTTGCGAGAAAATGACATTTTAATGAAAATTAATTCACAATGTTTCACATTGCTTGTACTTTTAGATCTTAGTGCTGCTTTCGACACGGTCGATCATACAAGTCTTTTAGACCGTCTTTATTCCGGGATCGGAATAACCGGTGTAGCATTGGACTGGTTTAAGTCTTATTTGACAGGCAGGGGTCAGCGGGTTCTGTTTCAAGGTGAATTGTGGTGTCCCACAGGGGTCCTGTCTTTTTATTTTAACCAATTATTTAGTTGTAGTGTATAAGTACACTGTATTGTTATGCGCATTTGAACATAATTTATTTTATGGAATTTGCGCAAAAACTCTGTTTGCTAGGATAGGGCGACAATTTGTGTGTAAAAAAGCTATATTAGGGCGACACGCTCAATAGGGCGACATTTTGGTGTCGCCCTAATATTTTTATTATTTTTATTATTTGTTTAGGTCAAAAACCAATTTTTTAAAGGTCAAAAACCATTTTTATTAGGACTAGAGCTGTTTCTCTTCGGTCTGGAACCATTTTTAGAAGCTTCGGGTAAAAACAATAAGGTGTCATTTTGAGTGGTTCTTGCCGAAATTTCGGTGGTCCCCGGGGAGAGTCTTCCCGAAATGTCGCCCTATTGCGGCATTCAGAGTTCTTTAAATATTTATTATTATTATTATTATTATTATTATCTAAAAACTGCCTGGGTATCTCAGAATGAGTTTGCCGTTGAAAGTAGCTCAATATTCCATATGAATCCTGTTGAATTTGTAAAGTTTTATTACCGAAAATTGTGGTTTTTTTCCCAAAACGGCTGTTGCCATTCTAAAAACGCTTCCCTTGCTTACAATATCAAATTTCTAGATTTTTCAATTAAGCCTGGAAACTCTTTTTATCAGGAAAATATTTAAAAATGTGATTTTGTCCCCAAAACCATGTTTGTTTAAAACCAAAATGGTATAAAACTACCACTTGAGAATGTCCATCATACCAAAAAATGTGCCCAAGGTGGTCATCTTTCCAAAAAAATATGATGAGCCTTTGTCCCCCAAAATGGTACCGACATGCATTTTGGGGGTATTGGCACATGGACTAGTAGAACTTTCCAAACCGCTTCGGTGAACCGCACGCGTTCGTTGGGTTTAAGGGACCGTTGGGCTGCGACCAGCGTACAAAGCGACTCAAATAGTGATATAATTATAGATGATTCCAGTATCTCTTGTGCAGCACATGGTTGCTGTTGTTGTTGTTGTTGGAGTTAATGTTATGGTATTATCGGCAACTAAATCTCCTTATTCCATTAACTATACGAACAGTATTAGCTTTAACTTTCCGTTATTATCACTAGATCTGAGGTGACAAAGAAGGTAATGCAGTTTTAAAAGTGGAAAACCTACGCGACCGAGTAAGGACCACAAACCCAATTCACGTACACGCCGAGCAATCGAGCCCGAGACGTCAGTGGTGAAAGGCAGATAAAAACCACTACGCCAACCCGACCGCCCCGCGTGTTTTAAGCCCAATACATCGTTTGCAGTGAGTACTTCATGAGTTGACAAGAAACACCCAACTAAAAGTATTGATAGCAACGATAACAAACATCACATGATTTTCCCCGTGTAAAATGGTACCTTTGTGGATGAAATTGCCAACAAAAATGTGGTTTTTTAAAATCGTTTGCAATGATATTTTTTTTAAACATTCATTCAACACAAAAACATGCATGGGTATTTTGAGGTTTTCCGAAGTTTTACTGCATCTGGGAGGCCGACATTTTCTCTGTGGCAGTTTATCAACATTATTCTTTAGTTATGTAAAGTTCCTGGAATTCGTAAAATATTTTTATCGGGAAATGCTATTAATGGTCTTTGAGTGGAAGGAGCTTATCGGTTGTAATGAAGAAGAAAAGAAGAAAAAAATGAGGATACAAATGTTTGATTCGTCCACATGGTTAGATTTCTGACAATAGTTAAATGAATGTAACTGAATTGAATTGGTTTGAAAACAAAAATTAAAATGTTCACACATCATAAATAAAGAAACATTATACCTTTAATGGATCCGACAAACAATTTACATTTGTTTCATGACGCAAGTTGAGATACGCTGGGTACCGTTAAATCTAATCGGACTAAAATCCCGTCTCGGTTCTGATATCGATCAAAGCTCACACTAAGGCTACTGCATGCGAACAACATTGAGCGATGATCAGGGCCTTGTGCAGGGCACGTACTTGATAAATTCATGTTATACATTCCATCTGCCAGTATGCATCGGGGGGAAATATTCGATAGGCCCACTCGATCCGTGCATGGCATGAGACTGGTTCATGATTGCGCTTGTGCACTGCATGTTATGCCCATTTGTCGTATGAAGTGGTTGCACTTTCTAGGGAAAGGATTGTCTAGTATTGATATACTATTACCTTTTTTTCTGGAACCAAACTCTTTAAGCTCTTCGGACATCGTCCGGCTCTTGTCACCCCAATTAACTAAAAACGAGTGCTTTTTACATAAACAGTTAAATTAGTTATTCTGGATTACAATGAGTACATTTCGTTCCAAACAATACTATGCCTATTACAGTTGTGCTAAAATATGAACGGTTTTGAAATAAAAGGGAAGACAAATTAAGAATCGTAAAGCATAACGAACAATTCATTCACAATTTCAATGAGCCTCGAGATTTAGGCAAAACCCGGTTTGAAGATTGATAACGTAAACTCTCCAGGAACATGGCAAGGCTTTCGGTAGCAGTCCATGCAGCAAAGCTGCAGGCAGTCGATCGGAGGCCACGAAAAACCCCTATTTTCTGATTCACGAGAAAACGTGGGTGCATCCTAGGATACCAAAAGAGGGTGCACTCCCTTGTTGATTGCCCCATTACTTGGATTGCTTACCGTGTTTGAACTGGTTTGTTAGCGATAAAGTCCAAATTTAAGTGAAAAAAAGACGGAAATACATCTTGTAATAAGTATAAATGAAAAATAAAGAATATTTCTCGCTTCCACCTGGAACCAAACAGTTTACTCTCAACTCAATTAACTTAAAAAAATGTGTGTCATTTATAAATAGAAGGTGAACGTGTTATTCTGCGGGTCAAAAGTTAGTTATATATTGTAAGTACTCCTGTACATAATTAAATTGACTTCTTCTGTATAAACAGCCCTTTAGGCTCTTTGGAAATAGTCCGGTTGTGATCAGTCGTACAGTACTTGTTTCTTCAACAATAAAATGTTACTTGCACATCATTGACTCCATTGAACAGATAATTCTGTACCAAACATACGAAATACTGACTGCTCTATAGACTTGTGATAGCAACATCCGAAGTTTTTGGTATATTCGATAAGCCTCGTACCGCAATTGGAGAATTAATTATCTGCTCCGACTCGTTATTTTACTATGCGCAATACGTGTATAACCACAAAAAGAGGGGCGCGGGGGCATTATAAATTGATAATAAATTTGTATTCGTAAAGTCTCCTGAACTTTACCATTTTACACTAAAGTTATACACTCTCGACGTTATGCACCTATCAATTGTTTCCCCCCACCCCCCCCCCCCCCCCCCCCTCCCCCCCCCCCCCCCCCCGCGCTGCCCCTCCCCCTAGGTGGGGGTTTGGTCACGTTTTTTATGCCCCAGGGTGGGGCATTTTACCCTTTTTCTGTGCATTTTGTGCGCATGTTTTGCACCCGAGGGTGGGGATTTTTGTCACCTAAATGTTGCCCCAGGGGTGGGGATTTTGTCACGCAAAAAGTGACAATCCCCACCTCTTAGGTGGGGTAGCCCGGGGGGGTTGGAGGGGGGAACAATTGATAGGTGCGTTATTTATAATTATTACAGAGTGATCGTTGGAAAGACTGCAATCCGGGACCAATAAACTCGCTTTGACTTAAGCGCGACGGCAAAATAGAAACGGTCTGTATACCGGTAAACGATTCGAATTAATCCCTCTTCAAATCGTATCTCTGTTGACAGAAAACTGTGTGCCGGTTTGAAGAGAACTGTTTCCAACTTTGTTGGTTGATGATTGACAGGTTTACTACTGGCCGACGACTTCAAAGGAAGCCGCCCGACCCTCCAGCCGGGCGCACCCAAAGGCATGAATGGGTTGTGGTTAAACGCCCTTGTTCGGGCGGTCACGTGATAAACAGCGGCAGCAAGTCAGCCAGGAGTAGTCCACAATGGCCCGTAATTCGATAATCTCTCTATTGTTCAGCGAACGTGGGCCGGGTTGAACATTGCCAATTATGAATCGTTTGCTTGTTCACTGAAAACGCTGCAACGTTGTATCGTTTATGTACCGTTTCCCGGTATACAGACCGTTTCTATTTTGACCTCGCGCCTTATAGAAAGTGATCATATTGTTTTTATTCACGTTTGGGTAGCGTTTTTAACCGTGTTGGCATGGTTCGGAGAACGTTAGTCAGATATAAGAAAAAGATATTAAATATAATACAATTTACAAATTAATCAGGAAAATGCTTGTTTTAGCTGAACATTATAGGCCTATAGAGTATACCTAAGTGAAAACAACACCCTATGTGTATACGGCGAACCAGTGCACTTTAGCAATGGACGTTACAGATTGCCAGCGAATGTTGAGACCGAACTACCATATGACAACTGACGTCACAGTTTTGTCTATTGCGAAAGTTCCTTTGACAAAAATATGGAAATGGACAAGGGGGCGTAAAGTGCGATTAACTTCAGTGAAATAATGTGTTTAAACCATTATAAGAAAGGAATGTGCCGTTGGATGTGCGCAGTTTGCTTATAATATGCGCTTCAGTCTGGGAAAAACCCTGTTGATAGATGAAAAAGTGTTTGGTACTGCAAAATCGGAAAATATAATTAACGTCAAATTCATGCCAAAGCACTGTTCGACTTGCACTCAAAACGCAAGAATGACGTGGTGACGCTAACGAACAATAGTACAAGGCTAAAGTGGGATTGACGTGTACAGAATGCTGAACGCTAATTGGTGAGCTCGACAACAGCACAGGGTGCACGCTAATGCGCATGCGTGGTTAGATTACGTAAACGTGAGAAATTCTGACGACAGTATTCTTTGATAAATCGAGAAACCATCACTGTCTTACTCACAGCACATGAAATACGACGCGGGTTTAAAGGAAAAAGAGCAAAAGTTAATCTTAATACCGATTTTACCATAGGGCAATCTGTCAGAAGTTCCGATGATACGGACGAAAAATGTGTTAAGAATTCCCCTTTTTTTTATAAATTTCACAAAAAGAAAATGTTATTAAGTGAACAAGAAAATTATTATTAATACGAGCAATTCGTGTATATCTGGTTCCAAGGATTGGTTATTGGATTATGCCTACATTTATAGTGGTTTTGTAACAGGAAATTGAGGAAACTTACAGACAACATGACTGGGGAAATTGTTAAAACGGCGTTTATTTTGTTGCTCAGTATATGTGGCTGAAATTTGTACAAGACAGTTTAACAACATTATTCTCTTATCTTAGTTATACAATGTTGTTCATGTTTTAAAAAGTTTACCAATCATGTAATACGTCATTAAAGATATACAGTCCGTGCGTTTTGGGTGTGGCACCTCGAAAAATAATGTTACAAAAATTGAATTGATAATTTTTCAGAAACATAAAAGTTATTCACTTTCAAAAGAGACATCAACGAAAAAAATCGACAAACGTTTAGTTTCAATATTTATAATTATTGGCGGTCCGCCAATAATTCAAGGCGTAAACTTGCCAAAGTCTGACCTTCCGTGCTCGGTCTGCAACGCGCAGCGCACAGCGCACAGTGCGCCCTCCGGACCGGTGGTCTGTCCAATCTTAGATTCGACAGGCCACCAGACCAGAGGGCGCTCTGCACGCATCGCATCACAGACCAAACACGGGAAGTCAGACCTGGGCAAGTCTAGTTAAGGCGCAAAATTGGCCGTGTAAAATAACGTACATGTCTTCTTGTTTGGAGACGAGAGGACGAAATTAATTGCAGCTGCCAGGGAAAATGATTGTCTGCGGTGCAGCCATAGACTGTATTAATTACGATGTTGCTTAAGCCGTTTGTCTGGGATTGTTCTTTCCGCAGGGTCTGCCCCGCCACTTACAAAAATCATTGCCACATAGACAAGCTTAAAATACATGTTAATATGCAAAGGACCGTGAAATACAGTGTAATATATGCCTCTTAAAAGATTGTATCCAGATCACATGTTTTACTCCAACCCCTTCCCCATTTTTCCATAGGTATTGAGATTTTGATACCATATAATTTGTCATGTTTTTCTCATTACCATTCTGGAATTTCGCGTTCTCAGTCCGTATATTTTTAAGGATATCGTAAAAAAACACTGATATTTTGTAAACTATATTTATCCGGTTCCATAAAGCATAATTACACCCAGCTGAGGTCCGTGCCCCCGGGTGACCCCGCCCCCTCCCCCCACCCCCAATCGAAATTCGGAAATGGGTATTTTCATAATTTTACAACATTTTAGAGGAAAAATGTGTATACACCCCCAGGTGCCCCCTCAGATGTTTCACCCTTGTTACTCTGCTGATTACACCAACCTTTTTGCTTCCGCAATGGTGATAGCAGATTTCCTGTTTTCTTCCCATGGAAGTATTTTGGGGAGTTATTTTCTACGACGGTTAGGTTAGAACGAAATCTATTTTCTGGAAACTTTTGACAGTCGTATAGACAGTCTTAAGCCAGTCTCACAATGTGAGCGTTTTGCTACAAAATTAATGTTCCACGATTAGGTATTTGTTGACTTTACTTTAGACCGCCAGTAGACTGTCTATACACAGTCTGAGATAATCTCAACAAATCGTATACCCAATCGTGGTGAATTCGTAGCAACACTCGCACAGTAGGAGGCCGGCTTTATAGATGTGGTTCGTGTCCAATGTGTATGGATTTATAGTATATTTCCCCCCTTTTCCCCTTTCCCAGCAGCCATGAACATCGATTCAGTGTAGTGTAGTACGTCAAGCAAGGCGCCCTTTGAGTAAAAGAAAGGAAAACAAATGAACTAGACGCGACTCGTGTCTGTTTGACAGGTGGTGTAATTTGTGTTGTGGACGGGTGAAAAGTTACAGCAGCATCCGCGCGTCTAGTTTTACTAAAATGGCACCTTGATGTATTTCGGAAGTCAAGGTAGAGTAGTCTATCTTGCGCCTACGGTGCTATATCATCTTTGCGCCTGACAAACGAATGGCTGCGTGTTGTGCCGTCAAGATTACGCATTGGACGACATCCAACGTCCTTTTTTCACCTTGTCATTTTAGGGATAATAAACAACACGTTTTAATACTGTATGGCCTTTGTAGCAATGCCACCGACTTACAAATTTAGCCCGAACGTGAACACCGACATGCCAGCATAAATTGTGCTGTATGGATGATCAAACATAATTAACCAGTATTATTAGGACAAATATTGGCTAAAATCGGGCGGGCTTTTATGAGTTAGACTTTGAGACGCCGTTAAGATGAAAGCGGCATTTATCACATACAGGCGCATTGGTAACATTTGCTCTTACATCTGCCATTTTTTTTTCTTGAAGTTGACAACCAGAACAATTTTTGAAAGTACATGTAATTGGATCCTGTATTCCTCCTGGAATGGATTTTCACGAGGAACGTGGCAGTCGAGAAGAATCTATAAAGCAAAACATAGGCTCGGATCTCTTGGAAATGACCCTGCTAATCCTGAGGCCGACCGAACCGGCCCCAGTTTGGTTGGCGTCGTTTTCCTCGTGGTGTATGACTGATCAGGAGGTGAAGACAGAAAGTCTTTGAAAATGGCTGATTTGTTCATTGAAAATCGCACAGTATGATTTATTGGCATCTTAGGATGTATGGCATCTTAGGAAACTGAGGGGAAAACCCACAAAGACAACTGCCGGGAAACCCCACGCTGTCAAATAGAGACTGAAAACACGATCCGCATACACTCCCATAATATTGATCCCGGGACACCAGAGGTGAAAGGTGGGGAAAGAGCCACTATTCACCACTTGCGCGGAACCGCCATATCGGCAAAATAGCGAGGCTATAATTTGCATGAACAATTACTCCATTGCGCCATTACCATGTCGGTGCTTATGAGGTTTACTTTTGTCAATTGTAAAATGTATGCGCGGAAAGTCTCGTTTTGAACGCGACCGTGAATGCCAACCCGACCGCCCTATTGTAATTTCTGGTGTGGATCTGTCCAATTTATTCAAATTTGTACCTTTTTTTTACACGTCATTTATTCTTTATGTGTAGAAAGATGTAAAGAAATTCTCCCCAGAATAGGGGATTTTCGTAATGTTGCACATCCATGAATATTTGACAAAATATGTCTTGAACAACAAAGCTTGTCCGAAACCTGTCTGTGCCCAGCAACAACCTATGTATGTAAATTAAAATCCAACCATACAAATCGAATTTAAAGTAACAGATGGATGAAATAGCTCATTATCAAATTTAAAGGCAATGTCACAAGAAACATCCATAAATTTAGATACATTACGGAGCCGCTCTACCGGACAGAATATCTTCATATAGATAAATTAAATGAACGTTTCACCTTTTTCTCAATAAAATATATTTCGTTTTAACCTTAGAATCATAATCTCCCCGAAATACTATTCATGGGCAGAAAACAGAAATTTGCAATCTCCAATTTGGATGTGGAAGCAAAAAGGATGGTGTAATTACCGCACTGCTTTATGGAACCAGATAAATTAGTTTACAAAATATAGGTGGGTTTTTTGACGATATTCTTGAAAATGTACGGATTAAAAACGCTAAATTCCACAATGGTATTGGGAAAAATATGACAAATGATACGGTATCAAAATCTCAACACCCATTGGGAAAAAAAATTGAGGGTTCGATAAGTGATCTGGACACGCTCCTTTAAGTGTGACGTCAGTTGCCAGGGTAATGGGTCTAACATTTGCTGGTAATCTGTAACGCCATTGCTAATGCGCAGGGAAACAGTTCACTGGTTTAAGTGTAGACCCAATAGCCTTGGCAACACACAAAGGATGGCGTTTTCACTTTAGTACTATATTGCTTAGATATTTTATACACCGTACCGTTTCTCCCATGAAATATGTGACGGGCTCTAGAAAAATGAGTCACAAGTCGTGCTGGCTAGTATTCTTTTTGCGACCATAAAAAGAAATCCGCGGCAAATCCACGCTCAATAAAATACTAAAACACAATTACTCCATTGCGCCATTACCATGTCGGTGCTTATGAGGTTTACTTTTGTCAATTGTAAAATGTATGCGCGGAAAGTCTCGTTTTGAACGCGACCGTGAATGCCAACCCGACCGCCCTATTGTAATTTCTGGTGTGGATCTGTCCAATTTATTCAAATTTGTACCTTTTTTTTACACGTCATTTATTCTTTATGTGTAGAAAGATGTAAAGAAATTCTCCCCAGAATAGGGGATTTTCGTAATGTTGCACATCCATGAATATTTGACAAAAGATGTCTTGAACAACAAAGCTTGTCCGAAACCTGTCTGTGCCCAGCAACAACCTATGTATGTAAATTAAAATCCAACCATACAAATCGAATTTAAAGTAACAGATGGATGAAATAGCTCATTATCAAATTTAAAGGCAATGTCACAAGAAACATCCATAAATTTAGATACATTACGGAGCCGCTCTACCGGACAGAATATCTTCATATAGATAAATTAAATGAACGTTTCACCTTTTTCTCAATAAAATATATTTCGTTTTAACCTTAGAATCATAATCTCCCCGAAATACTATTCATGGGCAGAAAACAGAAATTTGCAATCTCCAATTTGGATGTGGAAGCAAAAAGGATGGTGTAATTACCGCACTGCTTTATGGAACCAGATAAATTAGTTTACAAAATATAGGTGGGTTTTTTGACGATATTCTTGAAAATGTACGGATTAAAAACGCTAAATTCCACAATGGTATTGGGAAAAATATGACAAATGATACGGTATCAAAATCTCAACACCCATTGGGAAAAAAAATTGAGGGTTCGATAAGTGATCTGGACACGCTCCTTTAAGTGTGACGTCAGTTGCCAGGGTAATGGGTCTAACATTTGCTGGTAATCTGTAACGCCATTGCTAATGCGCAGGGAAACAGTTCACTGGTTTAAGTGTAGACCCAATAGCCTTGGCAACACACAAAGGATGGCGTTTTCACTTTAGTACTATATTGCTTAGATATTTTATACACCGTACCGTTTCTCCCATGAAATATGTGACGGGCTCTAGAAAAATGAGTCACAAGTCGTGCTGGCTAGTATTCTTTTTGCGACCATAAAAAGAAATCCGCGGCAAATCCACGCTCAATAAAATACCAAAACACAATGGAAATTCCTGGCGGTGCCCAGATACCGCCTGGAATGTCTGTGTTCCCCTGGAATGTCTGTGTTACGCCTGGAATTTCTTTTGTGTTTAGGTATTTTAATGAGCGTAGAAATGCCACAGATTTATTTTTATGGTCGCAAAAAGAATACTAGCCAGCGCGACTTGTGACTCATTTTCCTAGAGCCCGTCACATATTGCCTGGTGCCGTCGGATGTTGTGTTTTCCGAACGGGGACGGAAGATTTAAACGGCGGTATGGTCAGTATACGAATATACCGTGTCGAATAGCCGCCATTTCGTGGGGCACCTTTTGTTACTTAAACCGTTAACAATGGAAGCACAATATGTGCAACTATGCATGTCTTATACAAGGAACAAAGGAACTGGCCCACGAAATGGCGGCTATTCGATACGGTCTATATCCAAGGACAGTGCGTATTTATATTCATATCAGCAATGACATATTCCATGTGCCTGGCTCGGTCGCTTAGAAACAGCTCGCCCTCCTGTCAATTTATGAGGAAGATGTTTTGAACTACATGTATTTTGTTATTATGGGGTACGGAAAACCTATTTTTGATTAAGAAAAATACGATTTCTAAAAACAGGAAGAGGCAATTTCTTTTTGTTGCCCTTTCTTATATTGTTACCGAATTACGGTATTCATATTTTAAGAATTTTTAAACCTTAATTTGACAAATTCCAAATTAGCACTGGCAGCCTCGTCTTGGATGCTGAGCCAATGTATTACGTCACGCGTCTTTTCATTAACAAATTTTTCCTCAAAAAAAAAGGCACTGATGAGCCACTCGTTTTTAATGACAATTTGGAATTCCTCTATATAACGCAGTTTCTTACTGTGCAAAATCGCAACATTTTTCGATGCAGAAAACCAGTTTCTTTAGTCGAAGGCACGCCTTGCTCCGCATACGTCACAGACTGAACAAACGTGGCTAGCCTACAGCTCAGTTGTGCAATGCACGTAACCGGAACCATGTAGCGTGCGTGCTGCAAAGGTGATTGCGGATGCAACTAACGCCAGTGGCACGATCGTCGTTTACAGCAAGCGGGCTTAATATTTAAGATCTCTCCTTTTGAAGAGACGGTCCCAGAGGTGCTTCGCCAACTGAGCAACGGAGAGCACAGCGATGTGGTTCTTATTACTGCTACATGTACTGTCCATGATTGCAAGGAGCAAATTCGAAGCGGCTCGTGAGTTTACATCGCCTCAACCACTCCGCAACGCTTGCATGACTTGAGCATTCCTTTCCACAACACACCGAGCGCATTCTCAGTATCAAGATTGGGATAAGATTGGTGGCCGAGTCTGTTTATCAACCCAGACAATACCCCCTACGTATTTCTCGTCGGAGGTCGCTACTTTAGTGTAAAATAAATAGCTTCAAGCTTATGAAGAAAAAAGGCAGGCGAACTGATGTGTGCTGACGGTTATTAAGTGATGTTAGGGCGATCTTTCAAACCGGATATTGCATCGCAGTCACTGTTTAAACCAAAGTGCACACTGCGACAGGTTTGACTTGAAGCTTTGTACGCGGTTGAGAACCGGGTATCTTCCCCCTTGCCTGAACGCGTGGCATCTGGCTCGGCAGACAAGGCGGGTCTTGCCACTTATTGACTGTGGAGCGTCCACGACGGACTGATATAAGCCCACTGAAGCTGGGATGACGGTGAGTGGGCAAGCCTCTTGACTTGTTGAAGGCTCGAGTAAAATATCGGTGCATAGGACCACGTAACGAGGAAATTGACAGCGGCGCTCGCCGAGTGGATTTGCGGGTAAGTTAAACTTATATTACATGATTGGAAAACTGTTACCAACGGCCTTATCTTCATGTGTGATTAACAGTGTGTGCGATGAAAACGTGTGTAGGCCTAAGTCACCTTAGTGCCTCATCTACATTCAGAGAAAACAATACAAACGTATGTCCATGCTTTCAAGAAATTGCGCGAAGCCATCGTTCTATGTTTGCTGGTTTCGTGATTACACGGAAAACACTGCCATAATACCACATTGGGGGCCTGGTTTCCTTATTGATGGCGCCCTTGCAAATTAAAATATCTGCGCAATATAATCATCTTGTACAGAATCATTTTCCTGGAAAGTTAAAACCACCTCTATCTTTCATTTGAGTAATTTTGTTTTTCTCGGTCAAATGGTTGATCAATATTTCGGGCCATTGAAAATCCTGTTATGCAAAAATAAATCTTCAATTTGCCAAAAAAAGGTCATATTTATTTCCCTTCGTCCATGATTTAATTAAACGATTTAACATTGACACCTTTAAGGAAAAACCTGTGACCAAACATACACAAGAAAAAGCTATACAGTCTAAATGTTGGATAGTTTATATGTTGGGACAATTTAAAATTATAGACAATTTATCAAAATAATTTTTAATTTGTAAAATTAAAAGGGCCGAGTGTAATTATATTATCAACATGTACTGAACACACAATTATGTGTAACTGCATGCATGTGGCGATTTGTGCAGTATTATCAAGTCAAGACAAGACAATTTTAATTGAAATTTGCCTGATGTTTGCTATATTTGACACGTCTAGTATGCAGGTTTATTAATGTGTTTCAGAATTTTCTTCAGCAGAATTTAAATCGTTTTCAAGCAGTGTGGTTTACTGTGAACTGTAGCTACTAAACAACCGTCGTGTACGTTTATTGAAATAAAACATAATAATCTTGGCTACCGGCGAAATCTATTCGCCTAAAGTACATTAAAATTAAAACCTCTGTCCGAGTACCGCAATTATAGTACATGTAGTCGTAAATTGTTACATTGCCCAGGTACGTAAATATTGGAATTGCATTAAACGCACGCGTAGCTAAGACAACCAAGTGCCTAAACAGTCGTCGCCGCTCATTTAAGCAATTTATACGTGATTTTCTTCATTGACGAAATCGAAATCAAAGGATTACGGGCAAGTTTCAATGTGAATTCACACAGCCTTTTTGCGCGTTAAGCCGACCTCAGGTCGACCTGCGATACTCTTTGCGCCCGCATCAAGCAACAAAGTACCACTCATGTCACAAACTGAACAAATCGTACGAATATCGCTGAACAAGCGGCAACTCGGCAACAAATAATCACAACGATGGCGTGATTTTTCTACACGCTGATTGGCTAAAGAAAAGTCCCGCGCGCACTTTGTCTGTGACAATCGGCATCACATCGCAAAAGTTGAACATGTTCAACTCTTGCGATGGTTGATTTTGTTTATCACTGCCTGATGCCGATTGTCATAAGAGCCCCTCACAGGTCTCAAAACAATCACCGACTGTTTTGATGCCGACGGACATAGCTCAGGCGCAGCTTGGTCCAAAAAAGCCAGTCGCCGACTATTCTGTGTCGTCGCAACTCGCAATGTCAACCTAAGGGCGGCTTAAATTTGACGCGCGTCGCTTTTTGAAAAAGCGGCGTGGGGGAATTGGGAGTGAAACGACACACTGGGAAAAGAAAAGAGAGAAACAAAAATCACAGGAAATATTACTAAGTGGGTTTCACTCCAAGGTTTGTTCTAAACCACCGTACGCTTATCAACCCCTGTCAAACTTCTAACCAATAAAAGCAATTACACTTTCGTACAATTGCGTGTAGCCTGCCGAGTTAATGCACGGTATTTATTTAAACAAAACTTTTAAAATTAATAGTTTATAGTTAAGCGTAATCGTTAATTAATAACATTGTTACATGAACCCTTTTTAAAAACTTGTTTTAAATAGATCTTGCTGAAATACCACCACCAGTATAACAAGGAATAAATATTTGGAGACTTCCTGACCCAGGGTAAAAAACCAGAGATACAACTCGGTAAGGTAAAACACTCTGGAAAACCTTGTGGTCCTTAATCAGAAATCTACTATTTGTCGTAATGGTAAATATATATAAGAAAAACATTGCGTCTTTCCGTTGAAATTGCTACAAAACTTTGCTGTTCGCAAACTTTTATATAAAAGATATAGCTGACACGTGCAGTATGGCGTCGGAGGCTAGAATGACTACCACTACACCACAGGTCTATCTCCACCTCACTGCACCCTTTGTGCTAGACTGGTCCCCTGTCCATGTGCGCTACGCTGCTCTCGCTATACAAGGACAGGCACACACCCAGCAATAATCACGCGTGATTGGTCGTGTATTAAATATATGCATTTCGCAATCGTTAATTTTGTCGCTGGGTTTTGCATGTATCCTATTTAATCTTTGCCATCCCTTATAATTCTTCAGTAATTTTGGCAGTGGTGTACTTGTCAACGCCCAGGTTGTCCTGATGCATTACTTTTTACTTGAAATGGCCCTGTTTGCCGAATTTTTAAGCCGCCAAACATCAATATCAAAAAACTCGACAAAACATGACAGAAACGACATCGAATGATATGAATGACATGGTTGGATACGGCAATTTGTTCAACCTTGATTCCCACCGAAACTAGTATGCTTATTTGGTCCTGACAGCAATTTTACAGCGTATCTTCAGTCAATATAAAGACACTGTGACCGATTTTTTTCCAGACATTGACAGCGCGCGCGATGCCAAATCGAACGAAGACGCGCAACACGATGTATGTAGTTGAATTCTGCGTATTGTAAACACCCATGAACGAACACGCACTGTCCACTGCAGTACACGATGTACATTTACGCACACGAACCAATGGCGTTGTGTAACGAAATTGCACTACATTCTTCTGAGCGCGGGCTTGGCGCTTGCGCAAACCGTGACACAGCCCTTTAATTTGCATAAACCTCCAGGAATTCCTGGATATTTATGCCAAACATGGCGGCGTGTACCTGTCCTCATATACGACGAATGGGAAATAAATACGAGGATAGGGAACCAGTCTACATTTGTGCAAGCATCTGCACATTCCGGCCCTTTCATGCCCGGACCAAATCAAGCGTATCACTTGAATGCAACGTCCAGACATATTTTCCCCGCTATACTTCGTAACGCGGGGAAATAAATGTCTGTTCTAAGCCACCGTACGCTTATCAACCCCTGTCAAACTTCTAACCAATCAAACCATACACTTTCGTTTAATTGCGTGTAGTCTGTCCAAGCTGTCCGTTAATGTCAGGAAGTTGTTCGATGTAGTTTCAGTGGCTTGGAACGCTTGTAACACTGCTCCCTTTACTCCTAAATCTGGAGAATAAAATTCACATTATTTTCAGGGCCACCATTTGGAACTTAACATCCTTTCTACCAAATATTCCGTTATTTCCGTTATTATCAGTGTACCCCTAAATTTGTCTCGTTTAAGTTTGTCCACTGTTCGGCTAATAAGCCTCGGGGTGGTTCCAACCAATTGAATGCTCAGTCTAAGTTTGTGTGAATGCATCGACTGCAGAAGTACCAGTGGGCACCAGTCTTTTGAGTTAAAAACGTGACACTAAGCATTGTACAGTCTGTAGTGGTTTGCGAACCTGTCGCATGTATGTGGATCCCATGCCTTGTCCATGGTAATGGACGTGGTTCGGCCTATAGTCCAGTCGTCACTGTCAGAGCATCTGCTCAAAGTGTCTGCCTTTTGGTTTTGTCTTTTGGTATCCAAATTGGGTTTACCGTTATTTGATGAGATTCACAAATTCCTTGGATCTCTAAAGCCTTATCTTGTAATTCCGGCTTTCTGTTATCTGTGTACCACTGTACATTGTGCCCTTCCAGGCGTTCCTCTAGAGAATGCAATGTTCTGTTCACTGCCTCTAATTCCCTCCAAGTGGAACTCTTTTTACTTTCTGTTTCTGACCGCGCCCCTATGATTTCGGAGTAATTTTTCTGGGCTATGTATCCACCATAACCGATTTATGATGCATCGGTGTAAACTGAATAATTGTACTCTATGCTTCCTGAATAAGAATGCCATTAATTGCTTCGATGTGATTTTGCCTAAATGCTAGCTCTATACTTTTGTTTTGTCGTCTACCAGTACCGGAGCCTTACTGCTCGCTCTAGTACTTATGCAACTGAACATGGCTCTAGTTTTGAGCTGCACGATTTTACCAACTGCGGTTTGCATTGAAATTATCTGGCCTGCTACTCCAGCCAACTCTTTAGCCGCTACCAGGCTGTTTATACTCACCTTTTGGAGCATGATTTATATTGTGTTTCAGCTTGTTTACTCTTTGTCTTTGACCACACCTTACTCTCTTGTGTGTCCCAGTATAAGCCCAGACGTACATGCGAGTCTGGTGTGCGGATTCCAACTGCATTTTTCGTCTGCTGTTAAAAACCCAAGCTCCCTTATGTCTTTTTGAACCATGACGCTAATTTTGTAGGCATCCATGAGGTTGATAAGCCCCTCCAATGCCATCGTCTAGGAACAATGATACTGTGGCCTTGGGCCCTCCAGTATGAAATCACTGCTCTTGTAATCTTGGTGAAAATGTAAGCGGCTGTGGAAATTCCAAATACAGAATGTAGAAGTATACATTGAAAAAAAAATCGGCAATTCCTCTTTCAAAATCCCAAGAGAAGACCATTAATTTGCGGTGGTCCTCAAAGATTTCCACGTGGTAATATGCAGATTTTAGGTCAAAGATAAAGACAAAATCTCCTTTAGCGAATGTAGTTTTGGCAGTGGTTGCGTCTTCGTACTTGAATTTAAACTTGTACAAGTGTGGATTAACGTGCCTGCAGTCCAAAACCAACCTTAATTTGACAAATTATTTCGTTATTTCGCAATTCTACCTTATTTTGATTGGTGGATCCATGGCAACCAACAGTGTGATAATGTTTCATAATACTCTGATTCTCATATTGCGTAATGCGCCATGGTATTCCAAGATAACTGCGTCCCTACGCATATGCGCGGAGTAGTATTTAAATCTCGCGCAGAGTGCGCCAAGTTTGCTTGAAGAAAAATTCGTTCCCACTCGCGCTCGTAGAAATACAGCATAATGTAGTGCGTCTGCGTCCCATATCCCACATCCCACTCGGCCTTCGGCCTCGTGCGTCTGCGTCCCATATCGGCCTCGTGGGATATGTGACGCAGACTTACTACACCATGCCGTATTCCACGAGCGCGAGTGGGATAACTAATAATAGGTTCGTTCAGACGACCGTTGTAATGTAAGTCGTTGGTATTGGGCACTCGTGAGTAAGCTCGTAAGTAGTGACCGTGTGGACGCACTTACTTACAAGTTACCAACGACGATTTACCCAAATTGGTTAAACCAATCGGAAACAGGGCGACAACAAAAATGCTGATAGCCCTGTCACGTTGACATATAGACTGGTTCCATGCCCTCATATTTACTTACCCTTTGTCGTATATGAGGACAGGTCATGTACATGTAGTTACATTATAGTAAACTAGAGTGTGCACTGGCTATTCAAGCCAAGTGTGTGGACCGTGCCATACTGATCCTGGACCATAAGCCCATTTTTCTTTAACACATTTAACACTCTTAACAAAGGCTACCATTTTTTTCTGGCTCTTTCAAGCTTCTAACTACTTTATCTTTTAAAACAAAGTAACGAGTATTGCACACAATTTGTCACAAATGGGAATCGAACCAGGGACATTCATAACAGAAGTCTATCACGCTAACCACTACACCAAACGAACTCGCTGCAAGCTCATCACTTTTTAATGAATTCAACCCTAACCATTTACCCCTACCCTAGTCTCTTCTCAAGACGTTCTCATATGGTCTGTAATAACAACGAATAATGGTCCAGGACCATTATTGTATGCCAGAATCTCATACATGCAGGCCGATGCGGGCGGCGCCATGTTTGCTTAACGCTATGAATGCAAAGTGGGCAACACAGCTTTGCCCAACGAGCACCCATAGCGTTAAGCCAAGATGGCGGCGTCCATATCGGCACATCATGTATTGGGAGTGCGCACTCTAGTTTACTATATATAACTCTATGGGACAGGTACACACCATCGATATATATACACTGGATTAAGCATGCTATACGCAAGGCTCTATGGAAGCGGTTAAAGCCATCGCGCTCTAGCGGAAGCCGCCATTGTACTCCAATCTAATCTGTACACGCGTAGTGACTATCGGATAATACAGAAATATCCTCCAGAAAAAGAACGTCAAACGTAATAAATTGATTTTTTTAAATTCGCATTTCATCCAGAAATGTGTTCTATCGTTGCAGCAATGTATTTTCTTTTTCATTATTGGAACATTTTGTGAAAAGACAGCAAAAAGTAACCAAAAGGGTGTCCGGCGCTGAAATTCCAACTTTATGTTCTTTATTTGCTGCATTACGAGTATGACTACGATGGGTAATTGTTTTAATGAAGACATCGCTGGGGAAAAATACCATACACCCTCACTAGTTGAGACTCAATGTACTAAGTCTATGGAGCACGACAAACATTTTAAGTGTTTTCAAAGAAAAATTTGAAACTTTCTCACTGCTAAATTCATGTTTTGTCACTATTTTTTGTACACTTTCTGGGGTGTCATCATATCATATTATAAAGAACTAGTGGTTAAGGTGTATGGTATTTATACCCATCGCTGTTCAGTTTGATGTAAAATGAACACATATGTAGAAGGTTCTAGGCCTATAGGGGTTTTCAACTCTGAAAAATCCCTTGACCGTTTATGATTGGTTACTTTATAAGAACACGCAAAAACAAAAGATTTCAAATTGGAAATGAGATCAACAGTTAACTGATCCAATTTTCATTCACCTTTTACAAAGGATGGGAATTTACGGTTAATTCACCAGTTTCCAATTCTTTCATGTGTCGTTTTTAACCGATTAACCGTTCAGCCGACACTAAAGAGTAATAATTTTACTGGTGTTTATAGTAAAAACAAAGATGCATGTGCAATTTACACAATACCCCTTGGCCCCCCAAAATAATCGTTGAATTTTAAACCTTTAACTGGTAAAAATTATACTACAACTTTAGGTTTCAAAACTAAACAGCCAAGGATAAGCAAATTTCTTAGCAAAACATATATTACGGTACCAGAAAGAAATAATAAACAAAGTTAAAGACCACAGTGAACAGTTTTTTATTTTAGCTTGAAAACTGGCAGTTTGAGATTCCTATATGTTCGTATAACCACATTGTGTATCTACGTATGACAGAACCTTAAATCTGTTCTGCTAAGACAGTGTCCTGGCCAAACAATGTTCAAGAACGAGTAGCTACTTTTGGGTGAGTATATGACATCACAACTCTGCTCATTAAGATAAAACGAGAAACATTGGTTCCAACTCCAAAAAAACAACTTTAAAATAGTACCTGAATGTACCGAAAACTGATGTAAAGGTTCACAATGCCTCAAACCCCCCAACGTAGTTTTTACTCAACGTAGTTTTTACACAAAATCCAGATATACAGTCTGTGCGTTTTGAATTGATATTTGTTTCTAGAAGTATACAAGATACATTTTTTTCAAATGACACGTCAGCCAAACAAACTGACCAAAGTTTAGTTTATTGTTTAGAATTATTGTCCCGAAATAATTCAAGGCAAATATTTGCCCAAGTCTGTCCTTAGTATGGGCAACCGTATGGGCGCCGGCGGCGCACTAGCTGAGCTAAAGATATTCCAAAAAAATAAAACAGTCTAAATATCAGACATACTTACCTGTGAAAAGTTCTTCCACATACCTTAGACTGCCTGTTTCTGCAGTTAATAGCTGCGCAGGACAGCATATCGATGTGTTATCAGTGCCTAAAAACGGGTGGAAATCCATTGAAACACATAGCGGCGATCTTTTCGGTGGGGTACAAAAATGGCGGACGGTGGCTTCAACGACATAGGGCGATGCTTCATCTAGTGTATATATATCGATGGTACACACGCCGCCATGTTTGGCATAAAATCCAGGAATTCCTGGAAGTTTATGCAAATTAACGATTGCGAAATTCACTTTTCGAGTTGAGCTAACTCTAAAAATAGATCATGCATGCATTTACAACGACCAATCACGCGTGGTTATTGCTCGGCGTGTGCCTGTCCTTGTATAGCGGAGAGCATGCAGCGGAGAGCAGCGTAGCGCACATGGACAGGCGACCAGTCTAGTTGACATCCACCAACGCACTGTTTGTTTACGCTGGTGGAATAAATCACTTTGACCCAAATACAGAGCTCTTTAGGACCTTTACCGCGTTCTTCTTACCTCAAACCAGCGGTTTTTTTCCCCGGCGGTAACACAACCTAGTGACATGCTGCCGAAAGTGTATTTTGTTCAGGAACTCACACGAGATGCGCAGATATGGGCTTTTCATCACGTCCACTTCGCAACGCAAAACCGCTCAAAAGTCACGGCGTCACTAATGGTGTGTGCTTCTACCATATCCTGTAACTTGTTACCATATCGTGCACGAACACAGACAAACATCTGACATCGGCGCTCGCGATAATTTCCCCCCTCATATTATTTTCTCGCTCGCCCATTTTGATCGATTTCTAGGCCTAATTGACTCAATGTGTCCCGTGACGCCCGTGCTGCCGATGTCAGTTCTAGTTTTCTTTTCTTTTTTCCCTGCCAATAATTGAATAAGCTTTCGCGGCGAAACTCACGCTGATCAATCCTTGTGCCGTTAATGCGTTAAGCTAGCAAGTATATGGGGGTATTTGGTCGCACGCTTTTATTGAATGCATCCTGTTGCATCCTCAACATAGGGATATCTCTCTCGTTCTTCTTTCTTCACATTCGTTAATCTGAGTCGCTTGAGTGATGGCAGGTTTTGGTTCGATTCCATATTAAGGGTAGCTTTGATCAAGGCGTTGGGCTTGTCTTCTAGACGGCTTGCTGAAGATAAAACTGAACAAAGCGCTTACAAGCTATGGAATATGTTGCACGTATTGGCTCACAACGCGCCGCGCTACGACTATGCACACATGCACGTACATGTATCGGTACGGTCCTAAACCCAACGCCTTGATGGTTCTGCATTTAGCCATTACAGTAATAGGGAAACCACCCCAGCGTGAGCTGAAATTTCATTGGTCGACGCACGGAAGGTTATGTTTGAAAAACGCTTTGATCTGCGATCCCCAGTTTGTTCATCCGAGGCAGTATTAAGAGCTCCCACAAATCATTGAGGAAAGCTGTCATATTACGACCGTTTCCGCCCAGAAGTGTAATCAAATACGTAAACAGTGGGAGGGGGGGGGGGGGGGGGGGTAGTTAGAGATATGGGTGCCGCCACGAAATGTACGTATGGGGTGCTTTGGCTCTTTATGGACGTGCTTTATGAACATCCCCGACTACACTTCTTCTAGTTTTTAAGTGACGTGTGAAAATTGGGTGCTTGGATGTTCAGTCAAACTCTTCAGAAGCCAACAGAAATACTACATGCACATGATTATTTTAAAAGCCCACTATACTTAGTACATGTGTAGAATCAAAGGCGGATTTGTACCATTGCAGAGTACTAGCATACTCAATGGACTACTAAAGTGAAAAGTCACACTTTGTGTGTTGCCATGGTTTTTGGGTCTACACTAAAACCATGAAACTGTTTCCCTGCGCTATATCAATGGATGTTTCAGATTACTAGCAAATGTTTAGACCCAATTACCATGGCAACTGACGTCACACTTCTACGGCAAAGTTGCGCCTGACATAGAACTGATTGCAATAGTATGTATACCAACACTGGCTCGTGTATAAAAAAATCACTCATGAACATACTGGAAATCTAATATTTTCCAATGAGTGGAAATGTGAATTTTTTTCTCGCCAATTAGCGGTAAATGTTGTAAGTTTTTTAAATATTACATTGAGGTCGCTATTTCATCTGTTACTTATCAGGAATCCGTGCACATTTATGTAAAAATCTTCGGGAAACACGACTACTCGTAGCGGACGAAATACTTCCCGTCGTCTGTTAATTAAAGATGAGGCATTATAAAGAAACATAAATTTTTTTCTTCACATTTTGGGGATTTTGTTTAGTCAATGGTCAAAGAACTGTCCTGCTATTATTCCTTCTTGTAAATTGGTTTGTAAAAATTTGTAATTTTTGCTTGAGTGTTGTACAACAAAATGTTTGTTTTGTCTGTTCATATCACTTTGTCAACTTCCATTCGTTTTCATTTTTGTTCATTTCCTAGTCATTGACCGTGAATATGCGTTTACCATTCGATTATACAAGAATGAATGATCAACATGACTTTGCTTGGCCACTAATTGACCGCAACGACCAACTTCCTGATAGAAAACTGTCTTTGGGTCAGTTAATCTGAACAAACGTCAGTTGTATACCCGCTTCTAAAATTCTGGCTGTTTCCATTATGAAGAATTATTCGCCAACACCTACCCATTGCAAATTTTACCTTGAGGTGGTTTACCTTGGCTTGCAAATGGAAGACAAAACAGTATTATATAATATGGAGATGATAATAAGGTCCATGCCACAAAACAACAAAGGAAAATATTTCTTAGATTTCCCCCCTTAAATTTGTTTGGTTAAAACACATGTACTTCTCGTACTGTCAATGTGCTTATATAATAAGGGCGTTTTCTTCAAGACACCGACTTCTGCTCGCAAGTGGTCGTGATTACCATGCACCTACTATTGCGAAACATGTAGGTTAAAGTACGTTTCTGAGACGACGCCGTCTGCTCGCAAGTGGTCGTACGCACCCACTATTACGAAACATACAGACTGAGGAACGTCACCAGACTAATTAGGTGATCGGGCCAACAGCCCGATCACCTATTACTCTCGTACGATTTCTTTTTTTTTTTTTTTTTTTTTTTTCTTTTTCTTTTTCCACTCAAACGTTTCCAGAGCTTTTCTTCAAAACGGTTCAAGCTATCAACTTGAAACTTTGTAGGAACATCAACCCCAATGTGAAGGTGTGCATACAAGGGTGACGTCATTGTGACGTCATTGGGTATCAAATTACAACCCAAAAATGACTAAAATATGCATGTTTTAAAATGCTTCCGTCTGGAAAACCACGTGACCCATGATTTTCGTATTTAGCAGGCTTATAGATAAGATCATGGCCTACGATTTTCTTCGTGTGGGCATTTTCATCTGACCCTTCCTTCTGGGGTCAATCTGAGGTCAAAGTTCAACGAAAACGAAAATCGCAATTTTTGCACTTATTGAGCAACAATGCCCATCAAACCAAGCTGAATCTTTAAGTAACTAAGTACAGGCATAGGTCCTATGGCAGACTTTCACCAGCGTGTATAATATTATGATGGCATCAAGCGTGACGTCATCGTGACGTCATCAAGTATCAAATTACACCCCCCAAAAAACCAAAATATGCATATTTTAAAATGCTTCCGTCTTGAAAACCACGTGACCCAGGATCTTCGTATTTGGCAGGTTTATAGATGACATTCTGTGCTACAATTTTCTTTGTGTGGGCATTTTCATCTGACCCTTCCTTCTGGGGTCAATTGGAGGTCAAAGTTCAACGAAACTGAGAATCTCAGTTTTTACACTTACCAGCAACAATGCCTATCAAACCAAGCTGAATCGTTAGTAAATTAGATACAGACATAGGCCCTACGGCAGACTTTCACCAGAATGTATAGTATCACGATGGCATCAAGTGTGACGTAATCATGACGTCATCAGGTGTCAAATTACAAAAATTCAAAGGTTATTATTTCCAAAATTCATATCTCAAGAACCGTAATAGATACTTGAACAATTCTTTCACAACATGATAAGTCTAAATGAACTGAACAAATCATACGATGTCATGACCCCTGTGTGACGCCTACTTCCGGTCCAAACCGGAAGTTGTTCGAAAATGTGCATTTTGTAAGCGTTTTGAATGCAAATAGATTCAAAGTGGTAGTGAATTTGACCATATTTCTACGGAACGAAATGTTTCCACACATGTAGACTTTTTGACTATACCATTTGTGACGTCATCACATGGACAGTGGTTACGTAATGTGGCGTCAAAATACGCTAATTTGGAGCTGAATTGTTTTAAAATGCTGTATCTTGAGAACTACAGCAGATATTTGCATGATTCTTTCGCCACATTTAAGAACTTGATGTTTATCAAATTGTTGAACAATTTGTGCACAACATTGTGACGTCATGATATCGTCACAGGTGTCAAATTACAAAAATTCAAAGGTTATTATTTTCAAAATTCATATCTCAAGAACCGTAATAGATACTTGAACAATTCTTTCACAACATGATAAGTCTAAATGAACTGAACAAATCATACGATGTCATGACCCCTGTGTGACGCCTACTTCCGGTCCAAACCGGAAGTTGTTCGAAAATGTGCAATTTTTTAGCATTTTGAATGCAAATAGATTCAAAGTGGTAGTGAATTTGACCATATTTCTACGGAACGAAATGTTTCCACACATGTGGACCTTTTGACTATACCATTGGTGACGTCATTACATGGACGGTGGTTACGTAATGTGGTGTCAAATCACGCAAATTTGGAGCTGAGATGTTTTAAAATGCTGTATCTTGAGAACTACAGCAGATATTTGCATGATTCTTTCGCCACATTTAAGAACTTGATGTTTATCAAATTGTTGAACAATTTGTGCACAAAATTGTGACGTCATGATGTCGTCACAGGTGTCACATTACAAGATTTCAAAGGTTATTATTTCAACAATTCATATCTCAAAACGGTGCAAGCTATCAACCCCCAGCTATGGCGGATATGCAGGGAGGAGATATTAGTTACCGGATTAGTGTATACAGCAGCCGATTTCACGAAACTTTACGCAATTGCGCAAGTCCACTTACGCCATAAGTTATTGCGCAAGTAATGGCGTAAGTGGACTTGCGCAATTGCGTAAAGTTTCGTGAAATCGGCTGCTGAACTTCCATTTTTGCCATTCCACAGGTGATAACAACGTCTGAAATTCATCACAAAATGTTCATTTAACCCGATCACCTGGCGTTTGTAACAACAAACGTCATACCTCTAGTTATTTATTGTTAATGTTTGTTTTCAAAAACTGCTTTTATATATGTTGTTTATTGAATGTTGTGGTCTCTATTCATGTTAGAATGATTTCTATTGCAATTATTGAAATTAGTTCACGTAGAAAGGGTCGCCGATTTTTGGGCGTGTATAGTCGTGTTTTTATTGATCACTCGGAATTTTACCTATATGTACAGGATATTTCCCGGGGGCTTTCCTTCTATTCGTAGAACTATGGGTAAATATTTTCCTAACATTTTTCCCAACGTTGATCAAATAGTCAGCTCAACCAATAGTTGGTTAACATGCAAAACACACTCGATGGGTACAACAATTTTCCCAGTACCTAGTGGGCAATAAAACGACATCTCAACAACTTGGTGAAAGGAGTTCACCAATAAATTGGCACACCGCTTTAACCAATTTGGCAAATCTACTTAATGTTGGGCAAATCGCCCTATATTTACCCATACAGAAGAATTTTCACCCATTTCTTGGTGAATATATGTCCAAAACTCCGTGACTCTAAACATGACTCACGATTTATATTTACTCAATAGGCTATCCAACAAATGCAGAATTCCGTTTACGCAACGATTCATTTGCCCAATATTTTTTACATAATAATTTTTAATAAATTTATTAACATGCTGTGATGAGAAAGGAAAACAAAAACCTTCATGTAGGTTTTCTAGAATTAAAAGAAGTGGCTTAAAAAATGGAATAATTAATAACGTTTTATGCTGCAATCTATCCAGTAGCATATGACGCACAATACTGTATTTTTCCTTCACATGTTGTCCTTGTTACTAATACTGCACTGATTTTAACATGATTGTGGGACATGTTGCGAATTGCGTATGGCAATCATGCCAGTTTCTTGCGCTTCTCGACATAAATTTATTAACATGCTGTGATGAGGAAGAAAACAAGAAAAGAAAAAGCCTCTTTGTAGGTTTTCTAGAATTAATGAGATTAAAAGAAGATGTCTAAGCCACACACTGACGCCTAAACCAATTATGGTGCCGAATGTTTTGATTAGGGTTGCGGTTTGCATCCTCGCGACAAATGAGGCTGATTTACCCTTTGGGGCAAAAGATACAGAACACGTTGAAAAGGCCATTAAAATCCGGGTTTAGTCCGGTTAAGCGGCCTCTCGCTGTGCGAATTTTGGTTCGAATTTCACGTCATTAGGTAAAATATGTTGAGATTACATGAGATTGATAGAGTCTACACTCAGTCACAGTATAATTCTCAAATTAAATAATGAATTAATAATAGGTTTCACAAACCATTATAGGTTAGGGCACAAACCATTATATGTTTCACAAACCATTATATGTTTCACAAACCATTATATGTTTCACAAACCATTATAGGTTAGGGCACAAACCATTTCCGTTACTAAATTATTAATTGTTTTTACTAATTATTTTTGCGAAAGCCTCTATGGGATTTGCACGGGTTGGGAATCGTGGACCTTGGGGGAATCGTGGACGTATTGTACCCATTGTTAAATAATAATGGGACGTCCACGATTGAAGGCAAATACACACGCAGCACATGTATGGTGTCCTCTTTCACTGAAACAATGTGGTCATATTTTTCTAAAGAATTTAGTTATTCTGTGATCTTTTACATGGGGAAATAAAAAACAAATCCGACCCTTTAGGTTCTAGATAGAGCAGCCCGAATTATCCACGTACGATTTTTTCAGCCAGTTTCGTGCAGGCGCCTTCTAGTGGGAGTTTATCTATAACAAACGAAAAAGGGTTTACTCAAATTAGTATAAGATCTGTTAAGGTCACACACTGGAGAATTCACACTGATAATTAGAATGGAATAAGATAACGTTTCGTTAAAGGTAGAGTACATCATTTGCAGTGACCCCATTTTTTTTACGAGTTGACAAGAAAAGCAATATATACTAAAAGTGGTACCAAAAACCAAATAGCAATGGTACCAAACACCACATGATTTTATTTCAGTCCAAAATGGTATTTTGTGTGAGAAATTTACAGCTTGAGGTGGTTTTCCGGGGAAAAAAAGACCTTTGCAAAATACTTTTTTACCACTCAACTCAACACAAAAACCATGGATGGATTGTTCAAGTTTTCAGAACTGACGTACTTTAAAGGTAGCCAAACCTTTCTAAATCTTCAAAGCGTGATAAATAAAACCTCATTTATTTCGTTAAAACGGAAAAGAAAGTCCAATGTCAAAAGGAAGCGAATTTCCACAGAAATATTATGATCCGTTAAAAAAAGATATTATACATCCTCAGTTGATAAACAACCTCATACTCTCAGAATGTTGGTTAAAATCAAATTTTGTTAAAATGTTTACCAACCAGGTGAACATCCAAAAAGCTTGTTAAACCCTTAACCAACCCAGGTTGGGTAAAATGTAATAAGTGGTTGGTTAAATAGACCACTTCGTCCTGAACTACTTCGCCCAAGTGGCATTTCACCCCTAAACCACTTCGTCCAAACACTACTTTGGCCAAAAGCCACTTCACCCCCAAAACAACTTCGTCCACAGGCCGTGGTTCAGGGCGAAGTGATTCAGGCCTAGGCGAAGTGGTTTTGGGGCGAAATTATTGTAAACCCTTTTTTGACTGTTTTCTCAAAAGTTAGACGAAGTACCGGCGGAGCTGGTGTTTGCTCAGGTTGGTTTTAATCATGCATACCTTCAATCACACAGGGGGATAAACAAATATTAGTAACATGCAGTTTACAATCATGTATACTGTCTTTAAAGGAACACACCGGCTTTGTTGGGCTATTTTGGGCTCGAAATAGACCCATACATTATTCTGAAGCGCTTTCGAGAGTAAATCAGATATATCATGAAAAGACGCCGTCAAATTTGGCCGTTATTGAGCACTTTTGAAAAATTCAAGGTCACGTGACTTTTGGGAACCAAATTCTGGTTCCGAAAAGTCACGTGGTCTTGTGAGTTAGTTGTATTTCCAGCCGTATAAAAGTTTGTTACTGCAGAACTGCACCAAATTCAACTCTGATTTTCCCCCAATATTTATAAGTAATTGAAAAAAGAGAGACTATTTATACAGGTATGAAACAAAGTTAAACACGACCGGATGTGTTGCTTCGGTGTACGTTCGTGAAGAAAAAACATGATGCCAACTCCTCAAAAGAAAACGGAAATTCCTATTCGGTCGTCCGGGCTGTCCAGTGAAATCGTGAGCAGAAAATTGGAGATATTCTGAGCAGGAGAAGAGCGAATCGTTTGTGACAAAGTCGTGAGGCTCGCGCGTAGTTGCAACGGCTGGTAAAGCGCGAACCCGTCTTTTTACCGTTTTTTGTTAATTTTGCACTTCTTTAGTAAATTACGGGATATTTTGATGATCTTTTGACCATCAACAAAATATTGTCAATGCTCCTACATCACTAAATCATGTAAACATTAGGCCGGTGTGTACCTTTAAGATACACTGTATGTGGGAATAAAGGACACTAAATAATGGCAAACACTACACAATATATGTTAATTAGGGTTTGTTTTTGCCCTCACCTGACGTAATTATTAACACTGCATACTCAGTGCCCTCCCGAGACACTATGAAAATCTCCACAGCGTGCTCGGGCGGGACTCGAACCCACGACCTCTTGCAAACAAGGCAGACGTCCCAACCACTCGACCACCGAGCTATATAGCCGGTGTTGAATGGCCGGTTCAAATCACCTCGCAACGGGGATCGCAATTAATCAGTAATTGATTTAGCTTGCGTCGGGGAGAATGAATGTTAATTAGGGTTTGTTTTTGCCCTTACCCGACGTAATTATTAACACTGCATACTCAGTGCCCTCCCGAGACACTATGAAAAACTTCACAGGAGGGCACTGAGTATGCAGTGTTAATAATTACGACGGGTAAGGGCAAAATCAAACCCTAATTAACATTCATTCTCCCGACGCAAGCTAAATCAATTACTGACTACACAATATACTTGACAGTTTTACATATTTTTATTTAGGATATTTCATGTACTGTATCTGATGTACTGTAGGCCTGAGTGTACTTACCAACAACAGTTGCAGAGCAAAAACATTGTATATCAAATTTTCTGAATGAAAGTCTTTGGCTTCTTTAAGTTTCAAGCATGTTCATCTTTAAATGTTTTACATCACACTATGTTAACAATAAGTTTGAGAATGCCTAGTGACGTTTAGTTCAGCTGCACTATATGAAGTTAGAGAAGAGTTTATTTTTGTTTCTTTTGTGGTTTACACATGCAAAGAAAGGTTAACTTCAGGCTGCGAAATAACACCAGGGTTTTAGTCGAGTCCCGCACAAGTCCGTAACAAGTCCAGTAACAAGAAGCAACGGATGAACACGCACAAGAGAATGCCTTGTTGAAGTTCATTTGAATAGCTTGTGACTTGAATTAAGACACAGGGACTTGTGGTGGACTTGCGAAGGCTTGTGAGGACTTGTGATGGACTCGACTACAACCCTAAATAACACGAAAGCACAATCTCCGTTGAGTTGCCATTAGCTTACAATGGCCAGTTCGTTCTGGATCGAAAAGTGGCAAAAATACAGGTCTGTACCTTTGAATCCTACATTCAGCATACAATTATTGTTCTGCCCATAGCTTAAAATATTCCCGTATTGAGGCTGCTGTAATTATTCTCCCATCAGCTTACTGTGGGCAGCTGCAAGCTGGAAAAGAAAATGTCAAACGGCAGATCAGATGATTTAGTAGCTCATGTCCAGCATGTTATGACTGCTTGAATCATCACGAAGACGTGGTTTACGCTGAAGCCTTGCTTAGCAGCAGTCTAGTCAGATCAAGTGTGATGAGCCTCATAATTAAGAGTGGTTGTGGCCTTGGCTTCTGCTGCCATGGCTGTGTTGTTATTAAATTGCTGCCAAGATTGCCAAATCCTATCCGATCAGCCCCTCCATTATGGATAAACAGCATAGAACAAGGACTATAAGAGTAGGATCCTAACAAAGGCGGTATATGACCTTTACATCCATCCGCCTTTTAAAGTGAACTTAGGCCCATGCTTATAAAAAGTGACACGTAGGCCGTGCGTAGCGAGTACATTGCGCACGGTCTATAAGATGCATAAATAACACTTTCATGTTGGCTTAAACCTACGAGAAAGGTTTCCAAAACCGACCGCTAGCAACCACTTACATGCTCCACAACATTCACTGAAAGACCAGACAATAAAACGAGACAGACTAGTACCTTAATATAGCTCGGAAACAGCTCGGAAACACCACTGCATTTTGGCGTTATCAACACACTCGCCATTTTCTCGCATAGTTGCAGTACGTTTGTGTATAGCTTATACGTACAGTATATTACTTAACCAACCACTGGTTAAAGAAAAAAAATACCCAACTCAAAGAGTTAAACCAACATTGGGAGATTTTTACCCAGTGATATTTTAACCAGCGTTCTGAGAGTGCAGTTATGAAACATTTGAGAGCTTGTTCATATATTTCCAAGAAAGTGGATTTCGTTATAACCATATAAAATCCCTCCCCAATAATGGGAAGAAAACAGGGAATTTGCAATGATATCTTCAATTTGGATGTGGAAGCAAAACGTTTGGTGTAATCACGGCTCTGCCTTATGTAACCGCATCCTTCAAAATATATGAATCGAGAATGGCCAGGACTAAATGAGAAAAGCAAATATGACACATGATATGATGTCATCAGTCATCACCCACGAGGTAAGTGTGTGTGTGTGTGTGGGGGGGGGGGGGGGGGGGGGGGGTGGGGGGGGGGGGTGCTGCAAAACAAGTGATGACGTACCGTTAACGACATCATTATTTCTTGGCCGAGCTGTATTACGGATCATTACATTTTATAATGACTTACGCTAAAGCCATTTAATGCACAAGAAATAATACAACCAGTGATGACGTACCGTTAACGACATCATTATTTCTTGGCCGAGCTGTATTACGGATCATTAAATTTTATAATGACTTACGCTAAAGCCATTTAATGCACAAGAAATAATACAACCAGCGTATTCCGTGAAAGATACTGACGATCGTGTACTCTTTTCCAATGCATAGTTCCGACTTGTCAATCAAGCCGAACCCGCCGACAAATCACAACAGAGCTAGCAGACAGTGCCAACATAGGTCAAAGTGCATTGCCTCACAGGCAATCACGCGATTTTCTGCCCCATACAGTTTGTACAGTGTTGTATGCGGTGATCCAGGTGAATTTTGGTTTCAATGTCGGGCGGTTCGCTGTTCAAAGGTAGGAAAGTGCATTGTTTATGAATATATGGCATCCCTGCATTACTTGCCCTTTGCTCAGTGTGTGCTACGGTACCTGTCGACCCTAAAACATAAATACCTTTGAGTTTTCTCCAATAAATCTGTGCTTTCCATGCCGAGTCCCGTTGCTTTGTACGTTGTGTGTCGCCTATTTTGCGATGGCTTGTGAGCACATAGCAACAGTATCGAAGGGGCGGGGTTAACTGGGCAATCTCGGAACTATGCATTAGCGAATGGCGCATGCAGGAAATGATCAGAGCACGACGTTGTAGTCAGTATTTGTCGTCGGCTTTAAGTACCACGGAATGTCTTGGCGCAGTACTTATATACTTACATTAAAACCCAATACATCATTTATTTTGCAGTAGCCCATCATCTTGCTTCATGAATTGTCAAGGAAAAACACTAAAAATGTTGATAACAATGGTAACAAACACCGCATATTTTCTGGTGTAAAATTGTACTTGCAGGGGAAATTGCCATCTGAATTATTATCTGATTATTAATTTCTTTCACAAAAAAAATGTTCTCAAACTTTTTTATAACTTTTAATTCAACACAAAACCCATACATATTTTGAAGATCAAGTTCTAAAGTATTACTGCATCTATGTGGCTAAAATTACTACACAACATGTCAACATGTGAATTTCGAGTTTTTTTCAGTCTCGGCTCAATCAAATTTGGTCTCTTAGCAGTTCAGATGTGTTTTAGAAAGAGCAAAATGTTTAGTTGAAATCAATTCCGTGTTTTGCTCCCCAGTGGATTGAAAATCTAACTTCCATGTGTCAAATTTGCCATCCAGGGGCAAGAACAACATGCAGCAAGGCCCCACCTGAGATCAAAATGCAGTGTTGGATGACATGCAGGCTCGGGTACTAAGCCTCACGTGTCTCACACATTTTGCCAGCGGCGTCGCCAAACTTTTCGTCGGGATGGAGAAGTTGGTAAAGGGGTAGCCTTGTCCAAGGCTGTGGCTTGTTGTTGTTGATGTTAATTTTATGGCATCTTCGGAAACTAAGTCCCTTTATGCCATCAACTATACGGTTTTAGCTTTAACTATACTTTATTATCAACTTGAGATGACGCAGAAGGAGTTGCAGTTTTAGAAGTGAGAGGAAACGCCCCCAGAGAAATCCCCAGGGGGAACCCACGCGGTCAAGTAGGGACTGCAAACCCAATCCACATATAATTTACACGCCCCGGATTCGAACCCGGGACGCCAAAGGTGAAATGTGAGGAAAGAACCACAATGACAACCCGACCGCCCCGGCTGTGGGCTTTTCTTATCGCGCCGGCGATATGGCCAATCTGCGGAGAAAGGCCTGAGGAAATCTCGGTCAACCCGGGAGAATGGCATTATAGAGCAGAGTCAAATATCTTTGAGTTCTCCCATTGTCATGGTACCAAAGCCTGACGGGACACTTCGATTCTGCAGCTATTACCGAAATGTTAATGCGGAAACGTGATCTGATTCATTTCGGATACCTAGATTGGAAGACTGCATTGATCGAGTGGAAAACTCTGTATTCGTCACTAAAATAGACCTGTTAAAAGGTTACTATGACCTTGACTGACCGAGCTAAACATGTGCAAAATGTAGGTTTATCTTCGCGGATGTGGAGGAAAAAGCAATATAGATGTAGTATTTTGTGTAGTTCCCTGATTCTGGGCTGATTCTACTACAGCTAAGAATCAATGGACAATTAAAGGATTGTTGTAAACGTTAGGGTAAATGTGACTATATATTGGATTTACCATGGGTATACAAAAGCGTCAGATAGCGAGAAGAATCCCACTGAAATTGGGATAATGTTGTAAAAAAGCGTGGCAACAGTAAATTCAAGATCGAGCACAGTGGTGATTTGAAATCAAATCGTTGCAATTAATCTTTATTGAGGAGTGTGCTGTTTTCTTTTATACTAGCCTAGCGCTGTATTAACGCGAAGAAACAGGCTTATTACGGCATCAGCAGCCACTGTGTTGACACGAGCAATACACCGTGGACAGTTCGTGTTCTTTCCTTGCAAAAGGACGACGAATAAACATCGAATGCTGACATGAAAAGGACAGATGAATCATTAATCATAAGCGAAAGTGCTGAACGTGATAGTTAACACTGAGCACAGTTTGTGTTCGTATTTGAATGGCATAGTATTAACATTTCCAAAAGTCCACAAACAGAATAGGCCCTACCTACTGCAATAATATTAGGAAGTACGTGTATCATGTCTTTGTTTTTTCTCTTTTAATCCGATGTCCATAAAAGAACACATTTTGGTAGAGATTTGTCCCGATCTGTGCTTTATGATTTATTTTGATCCTAAAATAGAGTAATATATTATTGATAATTTTCCGGTGGTTTCACCATTGGATGGGGACTTGGTGCAGGAACTGTAATTTCAAGTTGCCTCTAAGGCATGCGCAACGCTAACTGGGCTCTCTTTCTTTGTCACGCAAAATGCTACGCAAATTTTCTGATCACCACTCTAAATTAGTCATATACAGATTAGCTTTTTTCGTAATTACAAATGCCACATCATTGTGTAGTGTTTATTGCTTAATCTTACTTAATCTTGTTTTACAGAAGTGCCAATAAATAAATAAATAAATAAGTTATGTGATATTTGTTGTAGTACAGTAAACGAAGCAATGCTATTTCGATTTAGCTACCAATTAACGAAAACAACCTTTGAAGAAAGTCTCGCGTGCGCCGCTACCCGTCTACGTATTATTTCCACGCCAATTATTTGCACAAAGGTAATTGACGCTTACTGCAACTGGCAACGCAGAAACTTGCACTTTGATCTGCAGATAGATTTTCGGTCTTTTAGTTAAGCAAAATAGCCTTTACCGTCTATTATACATATTTTGAGAGATTGAAAATATGTCACTTTAAAGCCCAATACATTATCGGCAGTTACCCCAAATTTTTAAAAAAACAGACTAAAAGTGTTGATAATGATAATTACAATGGAAAGAAACACCCAATGATTTTTCCCGAGTCTGTTTTTCACAAAACGTTTTGTAAAAAATATGTTTCTATTATTCGTCGCGTTTTTCCCATACTGGCGAGTAATTCGCGTTTTTAGTTGGACCTATATTTTAGTCCTTCGAATTCACTGTTTTTGAGAATAAAATCCTACTTTTGGGTTTAATAAGTTCTTGCTTAATGTCTAAACTTTATTTAAATACGTACTTTCCATTTATTTGATTAATCTCTGAGCAATTATAAAGCTGTGAACGTATTCGCCGGTATGACCCCTCCCCCCCCCCCCCCCCTCCCGCCCTCCCCCCTCCCCCCAAAAAAGTGTGTGTTTGAGCGGCGATCCTCCAGATTAAGCGGTTATATTACTTCATCGGGGCTGCGGACGAGACTTATCTTCATACTGATGAAGACTTAGGTAACTTAGTACTATATTCACAAACTAACATTTTGTAAAATTCCATATATTTCTTTATTTATTGATTTTTCTTACGTAAAAACAGCGTTTAGCATTGCGCGATATTGGCTAGTACCCGATACCAGCGCGCTCTGTTGTAATACGCAAAAGCAGTGAACGGTCACTAACCAAGAATTCATCATGTGTAGTCCGGGGGTTGACCACCGAACCGTGCATTAGGGTCCGCACAAAATGTTTTTTTTTCATTTTATTGTCATTTAAACCATGTAGATCACTATTCTGACGGGTACCACTTTTGTCACCCTTGAGCATTTTTAAAATGCAAATTAGCATCTTCTATGAAAAGTTTACGTTTCATGCGGCAAGTTCAATGGGCATAGTATTTTACTTCTATAATAAACCTTATCGACGTTCTCAAAGCATCATGGGATTGGATGACAAGCGAAGCTGGCAATTTTCACACAAACCTATGGGGCTCTGGGGACATGACAATGTTCATCGATTTTATTCTCGTTTCTGTGAAGCGATTGACACATGATCTTCCCACACGTTCTTCATCAAGGAAAAATGCAACTTTTGACAAATATCATTTTTATTCTAACTGTAGTAAAATGAAATAAAATGAGAGTTTAAAATAATGCACAGCACCAGTTTGTACTTTACAAAAGAACGCACCTGATTGGCTCTAACGTGGTAGCTCCACCCTGGCTCAACCAATCGTGACAGCCCCTCTATAATGGTACAAACTGGCGCCGTTCAAAAAGTCGAGTTTTCTTGGTTTATTTCATATAAGCTAAATTAAAATAAAAATTATATTTGTCAAATTGCATCTTTCCTTGATCAAAAGCGTGTGAGAAGATCACATGTGACTTTCGTGGCAGTATAACTCCTTCGCCGTGACCAAAATTCGAACCTTGATTCTGACACCTCCTAAAGATAATGACCAGTGCTTAAAGCCACTTCGCGTTGGCGTTTTGCGTGCATCTAATTCTCCCTGACAGTGTGAATCCACCCTTCATTATATGCATAATGTATACCCCCACGACACCCACCATAGACTATGTAAGTCTCGCGGCAAAGGTCAAATCCGAGCTTCCGGGCACAACACGACTAAAACGCCTATTCCTATAACACGGGCGAGATTTTGTTTTTTGTATAAATTATACATTTTTCTGTCCAATCTTAAGTATACAACCGACCTGAAAGTGATTCGGGTAACTAAAATGTTTTTTATATAATACATGCATAATTATCTCTAAAAACGATACAAATTTATTAAAATTTCGTGACCTTAATACATTTCTCTGCTAGCATATTCTTCATCCAATTTGGAATTGAGGGGGCGGGTGGGGTTGCCGCGTTAACAAAAGGAAAGAGCGTGTTGAGATATAGACCGTATCGAATAGCCGCCATTTCGTGGGGCACCTTTTGTTACTTTAACCGTTCAACAATGGAAGTACAATATGTGCAACCATGCATGTCCTCAAGAACAAAGAAACTGCCCCCTCGAAATGGCGGCTATTCAATACGGTATATAGGGGAAGGCAGGGCAGTCCCTTTGTCACATCGTGCTGGGTATACTTTCCCCGACTTTTTTCCTCAAAGCGACGCTCGTAAAATCTACGCGCGAGATGGCTCGATGTGAATCCAGCCATTAAGTTAGCCCAGGGAAGAAGTCCACTTTTTTTTAGTGTGGAACTAGTAACCTTGGCAACAAACGATGACGCGCGATATTACTTTAGTACTGTCGGGAGTACTGTTTAGACCCAATTACCCTGACAACTGACGTAACAATGGTAGCCGGGTCCATAGTTTTAAAAAATGACCCATCACACAGCAGAACTTTATCACTCTTCAAGGGGCGGTCGGGTTGGTGCAAGTACGGTTTTCCCTGCCTTTCGGCTTTCCAGACGTGAACACAGGATTTTTAATCCCAAATTAATGGACCATGAAACATAATGACATCACCATTTTTTTACATACGTGCTTTTCTCCCTAGCTCTATGTCATTTGGTACCCCGAGACTCCCCAGCCAGTCCCCAATAATTCCATAATCAAATGGACATTCTTATCAAAATTAGAAAAAGGACGTACAGCATGTAAGGCTAATGAAACTCGATGTTATGTTTCCCGTAACATTTTTGTCAAGACCAAATGAGACAACTATTTCATTATTCATTATTCATTATTTTGTAGCATTTCATTGTTTTCAAAATAACGGCTGTTTGATCCAAACTTAGCGCGCTCTATAACCTCTGATAGTGTGTTAAAACACAACCCTAATCAACTTATACAAAATTTCGTATTTTATTATTAAAATATTTGTAGTTTGTGTGTTAGTTCTAGGCTAGCACTCACAGCTACAAACCACGGATGTAAAGGGACACACCGGTTACTGTTTACATAATGTAGCCAGCTAGCATCCTTGACAATAATATTTCTATGGTCGTTGTGAAAACAAATTATCAAAATGTCACGCAAGTAGCTAGAAATGTTTAAAATTAACAAAAGGTAGAAATGTTGGGCTATACGCTTTACCGCAGCCGATGTATTATGTATCATGTGTTTGTGAATAAAGGTGGCGTTCGACATGGGTCGACACGTGTTTAACCTCGGTTCCTTGTTTTCCCTGACTCATCACACCTTGCATGATCCCTCAATTCAGCGCTGACTCGAGGAAGCACATCGAACGCAACGTTTTGGTGTCTTTAGCGCCCCCAGTAGGCCTATGCTGTTTTGTTTCTTTGGATATTATTTATCGCCACGAACGCGAAGCGAAGACACGAAAATCTGAGAGATTCTCTCGTCCATATATATCAACACCTAGAAACCCTTCTTATGAGATCTGTTGGCAGATTTTTGTACAAATTGGAAAATACGGTATGTACATAGTGTTCGTAGGACATTATTTTCCAACAAGAAGAGAAACCAACTGCGAATGACAAAAGCAACTCGCACTTCGCGCTGGTTTCTACGGCTGTAAATAAAAAAAAAAAAAAAGTCACGTGACCTTGAATTTATGAAAAATGCTCAAAAACGGCCAAATTTGACGGCGTCTTTTCAGGATATATCTAATTTACTCTGGAAAGCGCTTTAGAATAATGTATGTGTCTATTTCGAGCCCAACAATAGCCCAACAAAGCCGGTGTGTCCCTATAATAACTACGATGGAGCGAACGGTCCCCATGTGTTTGTACAGCAGCGTGCCGGACTTACGCGTCATGCATCACAAAAATGGCAGCGCAATGTATTCTCCAGGAATTTATTGTAAATCACTGTTACAGACGTACACGTACCGCCGGCCAGCCGCGCCGATACTCTGCTTCTGGGGTATTTTTTTATGGACGAGAAAATGACGTTAACATTTTTTTGGCGGGATGACGAGAATGAGCACCTCGCCCAAAATGTGAACTTCGAGCGCTGCTTTTAAAAATCCAACAAAAATGGCAGGAGAACATTTTTTTAATTAAAAATTTGATATTTTGGGGGAAATTACAAAATAATGAATTGTTTTAGGATTTTGGCATCTCAAACGCGGCCGAAAAATCCAAACGCGGGCGGATTACAGGAAACATAGCATCGAGTTTTATCAGCCTAAAGGACGTATAGCATGTATTTTATATAATGTTATGACTTGCACGGTGCATGGAGACAGCCATTTGGGGCATTTTTGTCAACTAAACTTTTTCTAATACATGTACAATATTCTTCAATACTATGGTAAACGAAGTGCGTATGTAAAGTTTCCAAAAATGCAGAAACCCGCACAGATATTTAAAAAAATCCATAATTCATACTGTCACGAATTGACGGATGCCCGTTTAAAATAATGAATTGCAGAAAAAGAGTGCATGCTAACTCTAGGATATGCCACCATGTTATTGATGTCTTGTAGTGCACATGTTCCGATGAGCACATGATGATACACATCACGTCTTGTGCAGAACACTACAGATTTCGCACAAGGAGTGTTACCATAAAAACATATAATCGGACATCGGAACGACTGAGCATGGAGTCAATTGCCATGACAACACCTCACATTTCGGCACTCCATAATGTAATCCGCAACTTTAACGGTGAAACATATTGTAATTTAGTCAATTTTGAATTTTATTACACGTGCACTAAACATAATCTGGTAAATTCTTGAAAGCGATGTGTCTACAGAACCCATGGCGGAGACGGAATCTTTGCTTTGACTGGCTGCGTTAAAAACTACATAGTCTCACCTGGTACTGACACTTTCTGGATTGAATTCGCTAAGAAGCTGAACTAAGAACGTCTTTCTTTGGCCAGTGTACTTTGCAGAATTATTTCAACCACCCCAGTGCCAGAGAACTTTGCTTAAAGGAACACACCGGCTTTGTTGGGCTCGAAATAGACCCATACATTATTCTGAAGCGCTTCGAGAGAAAATTAGATATATCCTGAAAAGACGCCGTCAAATTTGGCCGTTTTTGAGCACTTTTGAAAAATTCAAGGTCACGTGACTTTTCGGAACCAAATTCTGGTTCCGAAAAGTCACGTGGTCTTGTGAGTTAGTTGTATTTCCAACCGTATAAAAGTTTGTTACTGCAGATCTGCACCAAATTCAACTCTGATTTCCCCCCAATATTTATAAGTAATTGACAAAAGAGAGACTATTTATACAGGTATGAAACAAAGTTGAACATAAATATGAAAATTCGAACATAATTGTTTGTTTCGAGAGTCCAGAGAACGGGAGCGAGCGCGTGCTACGGCAGGCTACCGTGGAGTGTAGGATATTTGCCCCGCGCAGCACGGCAAATGGCCTGAGTCCACACACACACATAAGTGTGTTGCTGCGTGAGCAGAAAATTGGATATATCCTGAGCAGGAGAAGAGCGAATCGTTTGTGACAAAGTCGTGAGGCTCGCGCGTAGTTGCAACGGCTGGTAAAGCGTATAACCCGTCTTTTGACCGTTTTTGTTAATTTTGCACTTCTTTAGTAAATTACGGGATATTTTGATGATCTTTTTTCACAACGACCATCAAAAAAGTATTGTCAATGCTGCTACATCACTAAATCTTGTAAACAGTAGGCCGGTGTGTACCTTTTTAAGTCCGCATAAAACGAGCGGAGATTAAACCGCGGATAAAACACAAAACAGCCGTTTGCTCAAAACGCTAGCCGTTCAAAACAAATGGGCTTTTGCCGACGGCTGTTGTGTGTACTGCTAATGAATTGCCTTTGACCTTTGACCTTTTCCTAAGGGGATTTGGTACAGGATTTGACACTTAGGAAATGTCATTCTTTACTCAGGAAACCCCAGAGAATTTATTACCGTTGGTTTGGTTAATGTACTCGATATAATAACGAAACCGCTAATTACTGCTAATTAAGGGCTTTCTTAAGCACACTAAGTACAGGAGTTGCAACTTAAGAAATGCCAATCATTAATTAGGGTTCATCAGAGGATAGTTTGGTGAAGGTTTGGTCGATATAATCGACTATGCTAATAAAAGTGATTTTGGGGTCAAAAGGGGGCCTCCCCCCTCCCTTAGGTACAGGATCTGCAACTTAAGAAATGCCATTCGGAGTTCACACTTGCCCCCACCTATTGATTCCATGCCTCATACCTTTTGTACTCGTGATGATGAACAAATCGGTCTGGGTTCCAAGAATAATAAGAACCTTCTCTTTTTTTAGTTTAAATCTGCACCATCTTGGCCAAACTTATACGAGTCATTCCATCGGGTTGGGTCACCGGCAAAATATCCCCACATTAGAAACATAAAGTGTCTTCTTGATTAAGTGGTGATTCATTTTCAAAACAAGTTTGTTACCTTAAAGAACATACGGTAGGCTTTAATATGATACCAAATTTGTATACTTCGAAGAATATTTTTCTTGTGTATTTTCAGCAAATTTATGTGAACAAGTAACAAAATTGTAGAAAAATAAATACATATAGGTTTGGAAATACACTCAACAACTTCCATATTGTATACACTATCAATTTCATAGAAAACCACTCAAAAAAAGCATACAAAGAATTCCAAACATGTTTGTATCTTATATTTTTTTCAATAGTTGTCACCAAATACTGGGTGTGCTGACGTAACATATGGTGTCAACTTTTATGTTACGTCAGCACACTCCCCAAATTGATTGTAATTCATTGATCCTCAGTCAAAGTATATCTTAATTGTCATTTTAAAATTACGTCTGCCTTACTTTACTTAACATTTTTTGAATGAGTCCGATATCAGTTGTATTTTTTGAAATATGATGAAAATTGTCTGTCTGTTTTAAGCACGGTGTCAGATGTTACGTCAGCACGTTTTTACACATTAAATGTCAAAAGTAAAACAAAAATATGCTAAACATGCATACTTACCTTTAAAATAAATGTTTTGACAGTCCCTTTAAAAATATAATCAACTTTTACCTTTAACTACTTTTATGTAGTAATAATATGAAATCGTTTTTATAGTGTCATTAAATGTGCCGACACCGTTTTGGATCAACTTGTCATAATTTAATAACTATCTTGTGCTCAGAAACGTAGAATGTCTTTACAAATTATTTGAACATAGTGTTACAAATGTGAAACACCTAATAAAAGCATCCGCGGAAGATTATTGATAAAGTTATTAGTGATTGAAACATTTGACGTAACATTGACACGGTGTCAATGTTACGTCAGCAAACACCTAAAACCTATTTTGTGACATTCTCTCCATATTCATCGTGCATCACTTACATACAAGGATTTTCTTTTACTCGATACATTTTCTAAACACAATTTATTGATGGGAATAATTCCATCCCTTATCAAAAGTGTTAAAATCAAGCAAATGGACAACTGAGCAGTAACATTGACATAACATTGACACCGTCTACAAACCACAATATGAAAAGCAATTGTTTTTTAAATTGAAGTCTATTTATATAACTAGACTATTAAATTATACTTAGTATAGTGGTACTCTACATAGCATTAAACTACATGTATGATTTGAGTTATATCATGTACTGTTACTAAAATTTAGTAAAACACAAACTTTTAGTGAAAAGCATGTCCTCAACTACAATTGATTTCATGTCACATTTTTTTTTCATAGCCAAAACCCAAATCAAGTGAATTTTTGTAATAATACTTAATAATTGCTGTACATTTTCGAAAGAATGGAACAAAATGAAAGTATTTAAACATTTCAATACAAAGTAATTAACTTAAATTTGGTGTCAATGTTACGTCAGCACTTTCTGAGAGGGACCACCAAAAGCGGTATACTGACAAGTCTCATGTACATCCTCCACTTACAACTTCCCCTAAATTGCAAAGAATGATACTTTACTTACCTAAAAATTGTGATAAGGTAACATTTAGAACAGTTTGGAAATGTCACTATCATGTCACACGCCAACCCGATGGATTGACCCATATAGAGGTGTATATACCAATATATGCATTTTGGTCAGCGGATTCATTTAAACCATTTTTGTAAATGATAATCAGTGGCGGATCCGTGCCTTATTAAAATACAGGAATACAATGGAATTAAGGGGGTCGGACTCCCTGAAATCCATTGTATTCCTGTATTTTAATGAGGTTGGATACGCCACTGATAATGTACGTGTTTCGGTTTTAAATCCCGATAGCGGAACACATGATTTTTCTCCCATCCCAGGTTTGGATGTTCATTTCAGTGGTGATGAGGCAAAATAATAAATACTTGTAATGGACCATATACAAATTTGGAAATGCATGTGTCATCGATGTTTTCGAAGTCCACTAGAAGCTGGTAGAATTTGTAATTGTACGCAAACAATTTGGTCCATGTGATCAGAGGTTTTCTTGGTCCTGTTTGTCAATAATATTTCCTCCATGCTGTCGTAATTATGACTAACGGGGAAGAGTATACCGAAAGTTGCCCATTTACGATGCGTGTGGTTTTGTGTCACAGTATTTCGCATTTTCTTCAAACATATTTGCGTCTTTTGTGGATTGCTTGGATGCCGCTGAGGTTCTTGAGAAACGTGAAGTGTAATGGTTATTACTTGATGTGCTCCCAGTGGTATCTCATGTGCACCTAAAGGACAGATTTCGGAAAACCAAATGCAAAATCGGTGCAAATTTACCCAAAACTACATCGAGGTACAGATGTGCTCAAAATTATTCATACTCTTTGAAAAATCTTTTCCAATTTCCTCACTCCCAAAAACTATTGTGTTGGAACATTCACTATATCCTAGGACAGTTAGTTGCCTTGCACAAGACCACATGTTTTTGGCTCAGCATCATTTGCATAACAATAGCAATGTCCAGATTTGCTTTTTTTTTGCATGTTCACAATTATTCATACCCCTTACAAAATCTCAGCATTTAGACCATTGTTTGTGATAATGCACCTGCTTTCAACATTCCAGTGATTCCTTTTTGTTGTTCAACAATTATCCTAACATGTTTGCATAATATTTGAATCATTAACATATCTATTGAATTCAATTTAAATCAAAGAATGTCATAGAATAGCACTCTGCTTGTAGGCTATAAAGTGAGGGGAGTTGATGCCTTCATTCTCAGTTTCTGGTCAGCTTGACAAAGAAAAGAGAACTCAGTGAAGACTTGCGCATGGCTATTGTCAATGGCCACAAAGGATGAAAGGCTACAAGGCCCTTTCGAAGCAGTCTAGAGTGCCAGTATCCATCGTTCAGAGCATAATTAGGAAGTACAAGGAGTTCCACACAGTGAGAAACCTTAAAGGGCGTGGTCGTAAGTGGAAGGTGCACTGTCACCTCGTCTGGCAAGAAAAGTGTGCCGAGAAGCCAGCAACAATGAAGGGTCTCATGAACAGCCTTGGCGAGTCTGGGACCAATATACCCAGGCAGACACTTCAGCGCATATTACATCAGGGAGGTCTCCATGGCCGCCGAATTAGAAAGACGCCACTCCTGAGGCAGAGACATCGGGAAGCTCGTCTGGCATTTGCTAAAGCACACCTGGACAAGGATCCAAGCTTCTGGTCATCGATTCTGTGGTCAGACGATACAAAAATGGAGCTTTTCGGGCACATGGATGTTGCCTATCTCTGGCGAAAGAAAAGGAAAGCGTACAATCCAAAGAACACGGTCTCAACCGTCAAGCATGAAGGTGGTAGCATCATGATGTGGGGATGCTGCTCGGCAAATGGGACTGGGAATCTCGTCAAAGTGGTTGGGATCATGAAAAAGGAGCAGTACATTAAGATCATCGATGAAAACATCAAGCAGTCCGCTGCGAAACTCCAGCTTGGTCAGCATTGGACCTACCAGCAGGACAACGATCCCAAACATACTGCCAAGGCAGTCACGAAATGGCTCGAGGACAACCATGTGGACGTTCTGGTGTGGCCGAGCCAAAGCCCGGATCTCAACCCGATCGAGAATCTATGGAGGGAACTCAAGACTCGGGTGATGGCAAGGAAGCCTTCCAACCTCAAGGACATTGAGACTTTTGCGAAGGAGGAGTGGGCGAAAATTCCAGTGGAAACATGCCAAAGCCTTGTAAGCCGATACAGGAACCGTTTGGAGGCAGTGATAAAAAACAAAGGTTTTTTTCTATTGATTAAGAGTGACTTTATTAAGGGTATTAATAATTATGGACATGACCTTTTTTGGAAATATGTCACTTGTTATTCTTTCAGTTGTTTGTCACATACTTATCATAAGTAAGCCAGGAAAAACTCAATCATTTATTAACATGATTCAAAACACTCTACAAATTACAAGGCAGTCAGTCCGCAGCGCACAGAAAAGTGCTTCCTTTTATGTGCACAGTATGCAAGCGTGACTTCAGCCAGTTGCAGTCTTGCATATTTAATGAGCTTGAACAGCCTGTCGAAAACCAAGGATTTCTCATTCATTTCTAGGGATCTGAACAATAAGAGTAGGATTTTCGGAAAGATGAGAAACATATCTGTCGTCGAGTATCACTATTTTATGTTTTTTTTTATTTTGAGTTGAGAAATATTCAAGAAAAAACACGTCAAAAAAGACGACAAAAGACACCCAAGACATCGGCAAATATCTCCCTTTGTCACTACTTGCAGCAGTCCATGTTTACCTTTTATACAAAGAATATGTAATATTCTACCCATAAATAATGAAAATTGTACGTACTTTTGTCTAGTCCAGTCAGGAAACAGCGAAATCCAACGGCATTCCCAAAAAACACAAACCCAAAATTACCGCCGTGGCACCGCATAGTTTCCCGTAGTCCGATTGGCTAACGACGACGTCATTGCTATAGTTCCAGATTAGACTGGTTTCAAGTCCACCAATGTTTTCGTGGGTTGTACCATGGAGCTAGTTATTGAATGCATGTGTAGGTCTACCTTGATTTTCTTTTCTCCTCTTGAACAGTATAGTTAAGCCCCAATAAATCGAGTTAAATTCAAACCGGTGTAAAAATTCTCAAAGCATAGCCAAGTGTGTATTCAATCTTAGTTTTGATCATTTTTTCCAAAAAATCACTTAGCTAGGATCTGAAGCTTTTTTTTTATGTTTACACAAGATTGAAGTAATTTCCTAATCTTCTGGTTCCTTGTTCTATGCCTCCATCTGCCCAAATAAATTTTAAACAGTAATCAGTCCAGTTGGGAAAAGGATTATATGACACAGGAAACATGACAGATTGTTAACGGTTCTTTTTAATTTATTCAATGTCACACATCTTTGGATACTACACAGCAACTGATAAATAAATCTGTTAAAACAACTACATGACTTATGATTGACATATGGTGGATTTCAAAACCGTAACCATAATGTAACCATAATGAAAAACCACGAGCGGAATAGTCACAACAGGTTCTGTTGTTGCAGAGAGTGTATAATTACATAAATATTATAAAACGTTTTTTAAAACTTGATAACTGCAACACATGTAAACACTGTCTGATTAGAGTTGCTAAAGTATACTGGATCAACTGTAAAAGACAAATACATGTATGACGATACAAAATATATGGTTTATTGCTTGTACATGTATTCCAAGCTGCACAGATCCCAAAAATAAAATATAGGTTGTATCTCTCATCAGCTGGTTTAAAATTATATACAGGTACATGTACATCTAAACTCTAGGTGGGACTTGCACTAACATGCATAACAAAAATGAAGTACAAGTTATTAATATCAGTTGACAATTTTGACATACATTGTAATTAAAATAGCACACTGGTACAAACCCTGCAAATAAAAGTCTTGCATATACACACACTGCCACATTTCATTATAGGATAAGTACTGCAACTTAATTACCGGTAAATGTATGTTTTTATGTTCCTTGGCAGAATGCTTGACACTATGTCAAAAGACAAGTGAGTGAGTTAGAATGACTAAAATTACCAGGGATAATTGCCGGAGCCTCTGTGAAGTTGTCAGGAGATGTGTCTCAGATGAACTTTGCGTTATCCTATGCCATTGTGCTTCTGATGCTGCATACATGTACATAATAGCAGGTCCCCATGATGACCACTGCAGTAATTTAAAATAGTTAAAACAAAATTAGTGAGCACTAATAATAACATCAAGGGGAGGGGGAGGGGGTGTTGTGCCTTGCAGATTTAACCCACATTTTGAGTGGGGAAAATTTAACATTCCCTGAGGAATCACTGCATTGATGATATCAGGGGGCGAGTCGGTCAGGCGGCGAGTTGGAAAGGGGCCGAGTACATAAGGTGGCGACTTGACCTGATTCCAACTTAATTACCAATACAATAGGCATAGGCCTACCTTTAGAAAAACATAAGTGGGATGAACAAATTTAAGATTTCTTTTAAATTGTGTGAAGAAAGACTTAACAATTTGTCAGCCTGGCTCGTATGTTTTGCACTCAAGGTCTAAAGCCATGATCGACTCCCCAAATTTCCCTCAACTTTGAAGTCGAGTCGGTCAACGGACGAGTTGGTCCAACGGTCGAGTTGGTCCAATGGTCGAGTTGACTGTCATGAATGTGTTTTAGGCGCATTTCTACAATGTCTGCGTGCACACGTACGTACGTACGTGTGCAGCCACAGTAACATCGCACTGCTAAAAGGGTGAAATCTCGCGGTAAAATCGTAGCCCAAAAACCATTGAAAATCAGCAAGCCACATGGCACGTTAAACGAAAGCACTTGTCTTCATCTATCGGAAAAACGCTATTGTTTTCCAAAGTTTTGTCTAGTCCAGTCAGGAATCACAAACCAATTGACCCCCTCAAAATCCACGATACGACCCATCACTTCAGATTTACACAATTACCAACTAAACAATGACCCAAATTGTGACAAAATATACATCAATCGAAAGAGGAAGAATTATTCTACAAACTTACCCCGCCATCTTGGCCACCAACTACTCGTTAAAAACGCATGCGAGCAACGAAATAAGGCCAACGAAATCTCGCGAACATCCCGGACTTTCTTGCGGCGCGTTCACGCCAATGAGCTGTGCAGATAAAATTGGGCATTTGACCTCATTATCGGGGGCGCTGCGGACTGACTGAAGGGTACGAATAATTTTGAACACAACTGTAACTTAGACAAATTATTTAATGATGGGGTGCCAAGCCAAGAGGAGAAAAAAAGGGCGAAACAGGGGGCAATAAGATGGGGAGAAGTTCTGATAAGGTGAGGGGGAGGCGGGGGGGGGGGGGGGGGGGGGGGAGAGGTGCGGAGCTGGTGACAGGGTAGGACAAAAGAAAGGCAATCAATCAAAATGTACAAGCCGAAACAGGTAAAAACTCTGGACAAAATTCGGACTGACTAATAACAGTGTAAGTTTTGTTTCATAATTGTGTGTGATAATTTGCATATTTTGCATGAAACGTTTACATTTTCATTGAATTAATACTTTCATTGGAATGTTTGACAACAGAAACATGGGTCTTAACACCTTGATTGCCAACTTTGGTCAAGGATCGGCGGAGATATACAGAAGTTACATTTTACATAATGGCGGCTGCAGCTAATTTGCATATTAATTAGTTTTTCTTTTAAATTCTCAAGGGTGACAGAGTGGCACCCGTCGGAATATTGTCCTACATGGTCGAAAGTGCGGACCATTGTGCACGGTTAACCTCAAAACAGGGGTTTGATGCCCGGACTAGTTCATCAGTATGGGAAAAACATTTTAAGTGAGATGGGGTTGTTTGCCATTTTCAGATTTTTTTATATCTCAAAAACCAGACAATATTTTGGTTAGAAATGTTCAGAAATAAAAGAGGGCACCCCAAGAACTCCAAAAATGTCAAAATACGAAATTTGTCAAAAAGTGCTTGTTCGTCAGTATAGGAAAAATACGACGTTTTCATTCAACACAAAAACCATGCATGGATTTTAAAGATTTTCTAAAGTATTACAGTATGGCGGAGATTTCTACAGCAATTAAGGCAAGTTTATCATATTACTTTTTTTTAAGTTAGGTAATGCTGTTAATGCTGTTGTTCCTGTTTAAAAAGTTTCCCAATCATGTAATCCGCCTATACAATTCTGAAATCAGGGATACTTGGCGTTTTCTCCTTGAAGTTTTGTATGACTTGAGCTTGCGCAAAAACACGACACTAACAACAATTTACAAAACTGATATGCGTCTTGCGTAGTTGTTGCTTTCGGAAAGTAACTCGTGCTTCACCGCACTACATTGCTCGCACTCACTGCACTGTACAAGAACCTGTCATTTAGCTCACCCCTGGCCTTAAAAAAAAACTAGAAAAGGGTTAAAAAAAACACCCATGAGAGAGTAAAATGCGACCTTGTCTTTGGGAGTTTAAGATGCATCGAGCGATACGCGTTCCTGGATTTTTCCTCGCTTGTGCTGAAAAGGCGAAATGCGTGAACGGTGCGAGGCCAATTCTGGTACGGCCCGAGGTTAAGAGCCTTTCAAAGATTTGTTTACAACTCGCCAATGTCCTTTCAAACGCATTCGTTTGTTGCGTAACATTTAGCCATGCAGGTACGTTTGCTTCTGTGCCGTTATTCATCGCTGGCGGATCTAGCCTCATCCAAATACAAGAAAAGAATGAATACAATTAATACACAGGGTGAGTCAAAAAATAATCTCCAACACATTTGTTTGTTCTTTGACAATACAGTCATGTTGATATGGTTACTGAGCATGTCTATATAGACGCATAACAAAGATAAACGCGATTCTTCCCTGGGTTCTGAAATAGCTACATTTTGTGACTTTATTAAGAAAGGTGACACTGACAGCCATTACCAGACTCTTCTGATGAATACCTTCCAGGAGCTAAGAAATGGCATAATAATAACGAAATCCAGGCACTACGCAGTCACCCCCCCCCCCCCCCCCCCCCCCCACCCCCCCCCCCCCTTGACTTACCTATACAAAGAATACTACTCGTGAGGTTTTAGACCCCTGTTTATCATTCTTATTATTGTATTTTAATGAGCGTGGTTTCGCCATGCCACTGCTAATTTTATTTTAAATAACGGGCTGATTCTTAAGACGTACGTGAGTGAAAGCGTTCATCAACCGATTACATAATCCCATCAAGGTAACATGCATAATTGTCATATGCTGTCATTTTCAGAACTGTAACGATTTGAAATGTAACGTCAATATATAACGCTGTCATGGTCAGAGATTCAGGAAAAAAACTAAGTATATTTATATTTCATAATGAAATGGTAGTTTGACATTTGGATTTTTTCAAATCATGGGCTTTAAAGGCCCGTTATTTCATTTGCAGATGAAACATTTTTTTAATTTCAGGAACAACACCATTACAGGACTAACGACTAATGTTGATAGATTGCCTTGTATAGCAATTTCAGTTACATAGATGCAGTAATACTTGAGAAAAACCTTAAACTCCATGCATGCGGTTGTTGTGTTGAATGAATGGTTAAACAAATCGTTTGCAAACACCTAATTCTGTTGGCAATTCCCCCCACAACGGCACCAATTTACAAAGGGAAAAATAATGCAGTGTTTGTTACCATTGCTGTCAACATTTTAGTCGGTTTTGTTTGTCAACCCGTGAAGTAAAATGATGTACTGGTCTTCAAAGCAGCATTCGGGTAACATATTTTTCCAGACGAAAAAAGGGGTAAACGATTAATGGTAAATCCACCAGCTTCTTTTATGTCGATAACAATTGACATTGATACATGAGATGTTGTAGGTCATGGCCACAGGAAAGCTCAAGTAGTCCCAACAATCCAACAATCAGCACATGTATCCACTGGAAGCAAAGCTGAAGTCCAACACTTACACATCCATGTGCTGACAGCTTCAATCCACAGTAGCATGGAATTGCAGTCATTACATCAGTAAACGTCGAGGAACACAATTTGGCCGGGGGCCCAGCTTGTTTTAGCCAGGATTGTAGTCCTCACAGAAATAAATATACTGAAATGTCGCCGTTCAAATTTAGTATTGTTTCGTAATAATTAACCTATTTTCTAAGAGTCGAAATGTGCAAAAGATACGTCGACGACGGGAATAAAAACTGAAATAATGCTCCGAACATTTTGAGTGAAATTTGTTTTTCTGTGGATGCCGATGTAAACCTATTAGCGCTCTTATAAACTGAGAGCTGGACGGAGTTTAATCAAAATATCGGGAACGAAACCGCCGATTGTCTTAAAGTATAGTATCAGCGACCTTGATCACGGAATGGGCGGTCTTAAGTTTCGCTTGGAGCCATGCCAAATTAGGCACATTTTACATTTAATCACAATTTCGAGAATTGTGTGGGCGTGGAGCTTGTAGATTCCGGAAAAATAACGTAAGAGTAATTTTAAATCAGACTAATTAACTTAAGAGCGGCCCGACAATTGCAGGAGGTGGCGTGGCTACGACCCCCCCCCCCCCCCCTTATCTTTTTGCCAATACCGTAGCATTACGACGACACAAGCGAAAATGAAACCAGTTTGTCGTGAAACGTTGCCATTTGTGGACAATGGAAATACAACTTAAGTTTCGTTTTAGATCAGATTAACTAGCTTAAGAGCAGGGTAATTAGTGCGGGGGCAGGGTCTCAAGACCCCCCCCATTTTCGTTTATATGGTCGCAATGCTCAATTTTTACCATCATGCCAAATTTTCCTAACATATCTGCTGGTGTCCTGCAGATATTTTGACACCAGTTTCGTGAAAATAGGCCATATAGCGTTTTTGCCAACCGCTCATTTTCTCGAAAGGTAGGCTCACTGAGCCTACCAATGGTACGCCATGTGCATGGACGGACGTAGTACACAGCAAGTGAATTTCCGATGTATCTGTACAAATTGTACATGTAGGAGCATCATTGAACAGATGCAGTCGTAGCTGTCGCAATAAAATAATTGAAAAAGTAGAGGGCGTGGTCATGATCCCCCTTTATTTCATTTTTTTAAAATACCATAACAATACGTTACCACTTGTTGACAATTAAAATGCAACTTGAGAGCGGTTTAAGAACAGACTAATCAGCTTAAGAACGGAGAAAAAGGTGCAGAGGGGAACCCCGTTGTATGTATTTTCGCCTATATTGTCATACCGCGTGCCGTTTTTTTCTCTGCTGCTGCACTGCCTGTCATCAACGTCGGTATACTTGAAAAACCTGAACAATTCAAGCATGGTTTTTGTGGATAAATATGAATGGCTCCGAAAATCGCCTACAAGTTATCTTTGGAGATTTAAATAGTTTTGACATTTTTCTCATAAACGGGGCACTTCAGACGCAATATTTTAACAGGATGATCACTACCATTACCCAAGTACCGGGGTAAGCTTTTATATAATAATTCAGTCATTTCGTTGGAGGGTAATTATCAAACTGGACCCTTTATACGGTCTAGTACCAGTCCCTAATTGGTCGCCAACACAACACGCCCGCACAAACGTCATGCGTGCATAGCATGAAATATGCCATAATTAAGTACAGGCGAGACACCGCCCTGCTTTCCGTTTATCAGTTTTCCGGAATCAATTTTTTAACCTACTCTCCCTCGAAGCGTGAGCGTGTATCTTTTAGTGCAAGAGCCCCGAGGGGCAAGAATCGTCATATTTTTGGCCAAGATTGACAGGCCGGTCACGTACTGCCCGGCGCCCGCCTCGGATTGTCAAACGAAATGCCAAACCCGGGATGACTGGCATGATAAGCACTAAAGCACTGCCGCTCACGCCTCAACACTTATTTTTCAGCTTTCCATTTCTCTGCGGGATACTCAAAAGCATTTCACGTCAAATTTTGGTGACTGGTTGGTAAGCACCCGTCTCAAGCAAGTCTTATGTCTGGTGCTTAAGGTCTTAACTTTCAATCCAAGATGATGGCAGTTTCAGATCGAAGCTGAGTTACTAAGTTATAGTGATGGATGACTGGGGCTGCTCGAGTCCCCAAGTGCTCCTCTCATCAGCATGGATATCGACATCCTGATTAGAAAACCACCGACGCGCCTGCCGGGCAATTTACAAAGATTAATTTTCTTATCTTGACATTGCATTTGCATTCCAAATATTAGTACCAATTATCGACTCCAAAATCTTGGTGTTTTGTCAGATAAGCACCCCGTGGAGCAAGACAAATGCTGCTCTTTGCAGTGCCATTTGAAGGCGGTGAAATTAAGTAGCAATAATGCTGAGCTGTAAAGCGAATTTATCCTGCGACTGAAAACAACTAAAATTTATTTGGACCGATGCGCGGACACGAGTTCAGAACAGTCGCAAAAACATCACTGCGACATCAACAAATTGCTGTTATACATTTTGCTCACTTATACACTTATTTTTTTTGTTTTTGAGGTTTACCATTCAACAGATGTGAAAACTTGTCCAGAATTTTCCAGAAAATGAATTTCGATCTAAGATAACAATCATGCAAAATAACTCCTCAATTAATGTGTTTCTTTTCCACATTATACGGGAAAACATGTTAACACACTTTAATTAATTTTTGTTTTTGTTTGTTTTTTGGAGCAAACAATATTAACGCTGTTAAACTCTATTAACAGAAATACAAACACCAAAACGTAGGCGTCCAACGACACGCCTTACACAGGACAAACCCTCACGACCAATAACAAGAGATTTAAAGGCAGTGTATTTTTTTCCCGCGCTAAATCGTATTTCAGAATATAAATTTACAATCAGTGAGAGAAAATACATAATTATTAAAATCAGAGTGGGTTTTAGAGATATTCTAAGCGTCAACCATCCAATCTAATTTCCTCAAAGAATTAATAATAATAATTAATAATAACATTTCCGATGGAACAGCGAGTCAAACCTTATGAATACTAAAGGCTAAAATGCCGGCAAACAAACGTAACATTTGCAATTGCAGTCAACAAATTATGTAAAAACTAGTGAAACGCGTTTGTCTTTGTTACAAACTAGGTGATCTGGCCTAATGACGGTTTGTATGTTGACGTCATATCGATATCACACTAATCACAAGCAACATAATGATGTAAGACATTTTATGCAATGAAATATTGTGGAATACCTGAAATTTCTCAAAACATACAATTGCTGTGAAGGAATTGCTTAAATATCTACAAATATATGCAGTAGTTATATGGCTTAAAAGTTGAATTTTAATGTTCAAATGCAATTTTTACTAGCGGAAATTTTAAAAAGAAAAATCAACAGGGCGTATTTCCGCTTTGGCGTGCCATAGTATGGGCACAGTAATAGCGGATATGATAGTTGTTGACGTCACGCGTATGGCACGCCAAGCGAAATAATTCAACACTAATAATTTTGCAATCAACCCTGAAAAACAAGTCTCAACATTTTTAAAAACTTGCCAACAAAAGCATGGTATCCCAGTTTCAAACAATTTATCAACATTTAAAAGTCATGCCAACTTTTTTTCTTGCGCGACACTTGCGAAAATATGCGTCAACATTACATTATCAGTGTTAAATTATGTTTGCTTTGGCGTGCCATAGTATGGACACAGTAATGGTGGATAGCAACCGGTTGTCAATAAAGAGAAACCCGCGGGCTGGGAAAATCGTAATGCCCTCGGCAAACCTAACGATTTCTACACGGCAATATATTTTGTTAAAAATACAATTGTATAGGACATTGCAAAAAAGAAAAAACCGGGTGGAATTAAAACACTGCTTATTGGCCGTAGCTTGATCGTGTGTTGAACAGTTTATTGGCCTAAATCTCGATGGCTCAGAAATTATCTGGAATATGACAGATACACATTTAATGTTACCACCCCTGACAGAGGAAATCGCTCACACGAAGTCTGAAAGAAAAGAACTCGCAAAATACTGTACACCGGGCGACTCGTGCGTGCACAAAAACAAATAGGACAAGAGAGAAATATTTTTAAATTTGTGACATAAATTCCCCTTCCCTTCCAGTGGGTTTTCAAAATGTCAACTTGAAACCAGCAATAGCACTGTCAGAAGATGAATCCTTACTCTAGCAGACCGCGGCGTAAACAGAGCTAACCGTGCATGGCTATTTTTACGGAACTCATTGCCGTACGTTCACCACTATAGTTGATGGCATAGAGGGCCTTAGTTTCCGAAAATGCCATACAATTAACAACAACAACAACAACTATAGTTGTACGCATGTTAAATTTAAATTTGGTGAGGAAACATGATTTTAGCACTGAATAAACTGAAGTCTTTGTTCGAAAACACGTTAGATATATTGACTTAGTGTACGGAGTCTCAACTTCCAAATGTATGGTATTTGTTCCGTTGGGCTCTCACTGTGTATCGGGTATTTAACATTCCACACACGTGTTCATCTTATGGCCAGAAATCCCTAGGAACGGAACGGTGGAACGGTCGAACGGAACGGTGGAAAGAAACGGAACGGAAGGGTGGAATGAAACGGAGGGATGGAACACGTTCCACCGTTCCATTCCGCATTCTGTTTTACTGTTCAGTTCCGTTCTGTTCCACCGTTTCACTTCTCCATCCTTCTGTTCCGGTTCCATTCCACCGTCCCGTTCCACCCATCCGTTCCACCATTTAACACTCGATCCATTCCACCGATCTACCACATTCAAATCCACCGTTCCGTTCCACCATTCCGTTGCTTTCTACCGTTCCAGTTCTGTTCCACCATTCAGAACTTTTCCATCGTTCCATAATAATAATAATAATGATTAGATTTGTATAGCGCACATATCCAACCTGCAGGGTGTTCAAGGCGCTGTTACCATTATTACCGCTGCCATCAGGGAATCACCAGAACCATTTCGCTTCAACTAGGTGGCTGCTGGTCAGGCGCACAACCCTATCAGCAGTTAGATTGTAGCATTCCCCTTAACAGCTTCCCATATGTCGCTTGGGTTGACGAGGCAACTGGGATTAAGTGCCTTGCCCAGGGACACAGACACGTTGGTCGAAGTGGGGCTCGAACCCCCAACCTCTGACTGGGAGTCCCGCTTCATACCTACTAGACCACACGCGCTCCATTCCGTTCCGCATTTTACCAACATCGAGAAATCCCACACTTTTTTTTTGAAAATCCCTTTTTTGTTGTCATGCAGGCTTGATACTTAATGCAAAATTCAAAACTCGTGGGGTCTAGATGGATTTTTACCCAAGTATTTTTTCCCCAGGGTATTTTTTCCGCCAACGTCGGCCAGGTTCTGTCACTTCGACACCTGTCCGTTGCAATGAGTCTTTGCCCACCCTTGCTACCGCGCAAAATCTAGCCCTATCTGCAGACAGAAGTAACGCATGCGCACTAATTTCCCCACTTTTTCGGGGGGAAATTTATGACAAAACGATATGGTGATAGGACTAGGAACGAGTTTATCGGATCGGTAAGTCGTAAATACGCCCTCTCGCGGCAGTCGGGTATCCAACAAAATAATGACCGTCTGGGGCCTAGACCAATGCGATGAGAGTTCATTGAACGCGATGCCCATTCGGAGCCGTCGTTGACAGTACGTACACATGCTATTGGTGCCAATGGTCGTGCGATATGACGCGACACAATGCTATATACAGTGCAGTTATGCGGAAATTGTCGCGATTGCATTTGACCGCGATTGGGAGGAAATTCCTCTATTTGACGAGGGGCGACGCCATAAAGATGCGCCAGTTACTAAATAAGAACATGAAATGTGATGAAAGCGAAGAAGGTATGTGTCATGTTTCTCGTGAAGACCATTCGGTGTGTGTGGCAGTATGAATGTGTTTGCAGCTTTCCGAGCTTTACCCGCGCGTGGTTATGAATGAGCAAAAACATTCGTGGGATCCAGCACCGAAATCATTGTGTGCCTTAACCAATCAGCGATGAGCTCTCTTTGCCTGTTCAGTTTAATGAAGATCAGGCATTGTTTCGTGGGCAATGTTGCTAAATAAGTACATATTTTTTGAATTGGCTGAACTATTTGACATATAATTGACCCAGGAAGGATGGATCATATGAAAATGCCCGCACAAAGATAATTGTGGCCCTTCTGCCAAATATAAAGACCCTGGGTCACGTGGTTTTGGAGCGGGAAACACTTTTTTAAAATGCATAATTTGGTAATTTTCATTATAAAATCCACTTTTTTTGCCATTTTCAAATTATTATAATTATATAACCAATTACGTCATGGTGACATCATACAACAATCGAGATCCTATTTCTATGGTCTAAGACAGTACCAAGTTTTAAGTTCATACCTTGTTTCGTTCTTTAGTTAGACTGCATTTTGTTAAAAATGTGATTTTCAAAGTATTATAATTAGCGAGAATATGCACACTTTCAAAAGGTGCCCCACACGATGGCGGCTATTCGATACGGTCTATACCAATGGGCGTTTCAGTTCACCAGCGAATGTTTAGACCCAATTACCATGGCAACCGACGTCACACTCTAGTAGTCTATAGTGACAGACACATTACGTATTCTGCTGCTGGTATCAACTCCCTCGAAAAAGGAAATCATTTTTGTCGTCCCTAAGCGCTAGAAATGGAATTGACCGATTTGCCACAAATATCACAAAATATCTTGCATTACCACACTCGGAGCCATAAAGAATACACGCATTGATTTTTTGCATTTGTTTGCCTCTCGCTTGCGTATGGTAGACATCCACTGTGCACCCTGAATGCAGTGCCTCGTGGAATAACACTCGTCCCGTATTGATTGGGGGCCAGCTCTTCAAACACGAAATTCCGTCAAAGGTACTGCAAGTTGCAATTTTTTTTTCTCCATGGAAAAGCACTTCTCATTTACACGCAGGTGTGCATGTTTACCCTTGGTCGCTACCGAAACGACAGTCTTATGTGCCCGATGATGGAATGTTGCTGGGAAATGGCCAGAAAATAGCATACTACATAATTCCTTTCTTTCCGAATTTCTTCACACACGCGTTTTACTTCCATACACAATCGTTTCTAGAAACAATACTCATTATTAAAGCCCAATACATCATTTGCAGTTACCCGGAATTTTACTCCATGAGTTGACAAGAAAAACCTTACTAAACTGGAAATGTAAGTCTGCGTAACTCATGTGGCTGAATGTTTGAGTTTAACAATCAGTTACATTGTCTTCATTACTTTGACCAGAGGTGTTTTTTTTATATAATGTCCCTAAAACTAATTTCTTGTACATTTAATTAAATAAGCCTTTTTGATATCTCTCACGCGCAAGGCATTGTGGTCTAGAACGTGATAAACACGCCCACGGCGTGGCGGGCCAGGAGCGTTGTGTATATGCGTGTTGTGTATATGCGTGTACTGTGAAACAAATAAAAAATAAAATAAATATTGTAAATGTTTACAGTAATTTACTGGTAGCTGAGTTGCCAGCAATTTACTGTAACATTTACAATAGAAGCCAGTTACTGTAAAGCCAATATAAATTACAGAACTGTAATTTTTACAGGAAAAGAGAAAGTACTGTAAAACCGTCAAATGTTTCTTGTGCCTTAATTTTATGAGATTAAATAGGGCCTATGTGCTTAAGTCACAGCAAAAGTGGTAAGCATTTCTGGTGTCCTTCAATACTGAGAGACAAACTGGCAAACGCCTGTTTCAGACTACCAATGCAATGTAGTCCTTTGGAAATCAAAAGTATTCTTAGGTTTCACCAACGTGACCACCCACCTTGACAACCGGTGCTAATATGCGCCATTACTGCGTCCATAATATGCACGCCAGAGCAGAAATAATCCAACACTGTCAACCCTGAAAAACAAGTTTCGACATTTTATAAATTAAATATCAACCCTGTAAAATAAGTCTCAACATTTGTTTCCAACATTTTATAAATTTACCATTAAAAACAATTTTCGTTTCGGTCGAGTTGTCCTGGCGATGAGTGGTTTGGGACTGTGTTGACCTGGGACTGAGTTGACTGGGGAGCGAGTTGGTTTGGGACCGAGTTGACCTGCACCCGCGCGAGTTTGGGTCATGTGACATGTGTGATGGATGAAACACGTGCGTGATGTGCCCGCGACTGGTCACATAAAATGTTGCCACATTTTTCACTAATTTTGCAAGGTATTTTAAAACATGTTGATGCATATTTTCGCAAATGTTTTCACAATTGTTGGCAAGTTTTTAAAAATGTTGAGACTTGTTATTCAGGGTTGATGGTATAATTATCAGTCTTGAATTATTTTCGCTTTGGCGTGCCATACATGTGCACAAATTCACCCGATGGATGGACACAATAATGGCGGATATGATAGTTGTTGACGTCACGCGACAGGCTTGTGACGTCACGTGCAACCCACGAATAGGCCTAGATTGAAATGTTGTCGGCTATTAAGGCCCGTTATGCCATCAACTATACGGTTTTAGCTTTAAAAGCTAAACAAAAAATCAACTTCAGATGACGAAAAAGGAGTTGCAGTTTTAGAAGTGGGAGGAAACATCCCCACCCCCCAGAAAAATCTCCTTGGGGAAACCCACGCAGTCAAGTAGGGACTGCAAACCCAATCCACATACACGCCCCGGATTCGAACCCGGGACGCCAGAGGTTAAAGGCGAGGGAAAAAACCACTACACCAACCCGACCGCCCTAGATTGAAATTGTTGTTTTTCGTTGTTGTTAATTTTATGGCATCTTCGGCTTCTAAGGCCTTTTATGCCATCAACTATACGGTTTTAGTAAGGTTTGAGAGCTTGCATGGTGAATACAACATTAAGTAATGGGTTTACGGTGGCACCACGTATTGAATCTAAATTAGAGAAGTGTGGCTCTCACTATGAGCAACTAACAATGGAAATTGGGCACAAACCATGGTTTGTGCCCAATTTTCATTGTTGGTTGCAGACTGTGGTCTTATGGATGATTGACCGACATTGGGTATAGGGGATCCGACAGCCACATGTCTTTAGATCTTGGGTCTTGATTTGTTCTCTCTAGTATTCGTTGAGCTGAAGTGCTGTGAAGTTCTCAGTTGTAGATGTTGTGATCCAGTTGTACTGTAGGGTGTACAGTTGACCGAGGAGTTGATTCTAGGATGATGGAATAAGTTGTGGATATACCAGTCTGTGTAAGTTGGCTTATAGACGTCGTGCCCGAGGGTACCGTCTGGACGTCAGCAAATATGACATCTGAGGGGGAAAATGGGATTTCCTTGTTCGTGTTCATTCATGAGTTTGATGCTGGAGTGCAAGTTGGTCTAGAATTAACTTGAGGTCTTGCGGTGCAGATGGTGAAGGTGTCATCTACGTGGCGAAGCCAGGTGCTTAATTGGGGAGCAGTATGCTGTGAAGAGTGCAGTAGTTTTAAACTTGTTCATGAACATTCACGCTAAAATCTGGGTAAAGGAGATTCCATATGGATGTCATACTTATCTGTTCAAAGAATTTATCTCTCCATATGAACCCGGATGATGAGACGCAGGTGAGCAACCCGTCATGATCTGGTCAAGATTGATGGCTAGCTATGTGCTCACAGTCCTCTTAAGATGTTTGATCTAATTGGTATCAGATGGAAGTTTGTTCGAGGTTCTTGTGACTGTTATGTGATCAGTACTACAGTTGAGACTATGCATGGTGGAAATCAGTAAGAACGGTGTGTGGTTGCACCGTGTGAACTATCCCTTTTGTCGATGTGTTGTTCTGAACGAACTGGTGAGTGTGAACTCGATCTCCTGGTCGCATTGGAGCCCTGTAAAGCTTTTAACTAACAAGGGCAAGACGTCCCGAGAAATTGATGTCGTCGAGCGAGTTCGAGTGATTGGACCTCACAAAGACTTGTCAAGGACCTACTGGACCGGGCGCTGACTGGGCAGGGAAAATTGTGAGCATTGTAACAAATGGCCTGCACCATGTGCACACTAGTCCTATTGCATTTTTGTTGATTGCAGCACATTTACTTTATTACTTTTCGACAAGAAACTTATCATTTTAGACCTCCAGATTAGAGCCTTCCTCTTCAGAAAGTCATTCTGTTTATTTGATTATCATCTTGATGCAGTAATTCTTCACTTTTCGTGATAACGATCACATTTTGCAGAAAGTGTTACCTCGCACGTGCATTTGCTTATGTACGTGCCTGTTTGTTGCATGAACCAAAAATGAGTGACGTAACAATTGACTCTAAGGCTTGTACGATTGGTTGGTACTGGACCCGCCTTCGAAAGCTCAACCGGAGAGGTTAAACTCCATAAGCTTAGGCCTTGAACTATTTTCGCCTGTGGCAGCACTACTCCAGGGTATCGTCGGATACCGTATCGGCCGATCGATCCCGGCGAATCGGTCCACCCCCTATCATTTTTACCACAATTGTGGCAGCAGTGGGAATTGTTGTGGTCGTTGTTCTCCGTCTTGCCATTTTCGCCACAATGGTGGCAGTGGTGGGATTTCTCTTGGTCGTAGTTTCCCCGTCTTCTCGATTGCGCCACAATATCATATAGACAACCAGGGTTGATGCTTACATGAAGCAGAAAGATAGACAGAGTCATGGGTGAATTTAAGATGGCAGGCAGGCAGTATCAACCGAACCAGTTCTAAATGTTTTACGTGTTTGAATAGCTATTACGTCATTACATCGTCCAGTTTGACCTGTGAACGTAGTATCTTACATGTAGGCTTTAGCAATATGGCTCCATGGTAGCAAAATGTTCAATGGGTAGTGTGAAAATTACCTTTAATCTGATGTGGTAACGGTATACGATAGTTCTCCACCGGAATTCCGTGATAGCCACTTCCGGTCACTTTAAAAGTGCCATAAATGGACTTGGCGCTCTCTAAAACATCTATAACGACCCCAATATTGTGTAAATCGGTTCATTGTTGCCAAAAATATGCGCCTGATCGGTCTGGAGGAGGGGGAACTGGAAATCCCGCCCCAGGGGGTCATGCATGGGGTCCGAAAATTTGAACCCCGCCATTTACCCACTATTTGACCTTTTACGATCCGGAAAGTTCCTGACTATAAAAAGAAGGAAAAAAAATGGAAACTCGCCAAACGCAACAGAGGTGTCAAACAAGATTACACTGTGATGTAAAGAACAAAGAAACAATGATTTATGTTATGATCTGAGAATCAACAAATAAATAAACAGTGATTCAGTTGGGTTAATTTGTAGTGAGCACTTAAATAAAGATATTATACAAAATATAAAGGAAAGATCTTACGAAAACTAAGGTGAGGACTTGACGGCTTGGAAGACGGCGGCTCCACGCACAAAAGCTGGCGATCACAGTTCTTGGCGCAGCAATATGCTGAGAAAAGTTCCCGGCCACGACGAGACGACAACAAGGCGAACTGCTCTTTAACTCAATTCACTAAGTCTCTGTCCCGGGAAAATCCAGCGATGAGCACTCCTTAACCAATATTAACACGGTCTCTTTCTCCCAAGAAACAACGGATCGCACGAAGAAACAATGTACGGGTAACGTCCAGCACACGTGGACAGAAAACCCTTTCGTTGAAGGCTCAATCAAAACGCCGTCGACAAATCCCGCGTCAATAATAATCACAATGTCCTCCTTAACAACATAAAGTGCTTTTGATTAAACCCTTGATCGAATCCCAAAAGAAAACTAGAGCTTCGCGTTTGTGTTTTTTTACAAACGCAAGGTGATCGGGTGACATAAACATTGATCTTATGATGACGTCACACTTTTAAAATTGGTTGAAAACTTGAGTTGGTCGATGTTGCAAAAGAAACATTCACATATCGATTGCCAGTATTGGAATTCTTAAGACATATGACTCTTTGATTATTATACGCCAACATTTTAGTGTGTGTCTGATGACGTCATTATTGGCCCAGTCAATCTCACCATGACGTCACTATTGTGTGCACAAATTGCTCAAGGACCTACTGAAGAACAAGTTCTTACATGTGGTGAAATAATCTTTCGAATATATATTACAGTTCTCAAGACTTTGTCATTTGAGATCATATTACGTAACCACCGTGCACGGGATGACGTCATCATTGGTATAGTCATAAAGTCCACATGTGTGGGAACAATTGGGAAATTTGACCTCAAATTGACCCCAGAAGGAAGGGTCAGATGAAAATGCCCACACGAAGAAAATTGTTGGCCATGATCTGATCTATAAGCCTGCCAAATACGAAGATCATGGGTCACGTGGTTTTCCAGGCGGAAGCATTTTAACATATGCATGTTTTGGTAATTTTTGGCTTGTAATTTGATACCCGATGACGTCATTATGACGTCACACTTCTATGCACACCTTCACATTGGGGTTGATGTTCCTGACAAGTTTTAAGTTGATAGCTTGAACCGTTTTGAAGAAAAGCTCTAGAAACGTTTGAGTGGAAAAAGAAGAAGAGAAACAAATAGAGCTACATGTACGTCTGTTCTATGAACAGATCGTAGGGCTTTTTAGATTTTTTTTCTTCTTCAAAAATGAGCATGCTTTGCTTGCAGAATTAGATGTTAGCATATAAAGTATTTAATTAAAAAAATGTTTACCTTTAATGTGTTACTTTTAAAGGATTGATGACGTAATCAATGTTTTAACAACACAGACATGTTTGGTGGTCGACGCACTCTATAATCACCACTACTGGGCTAATTTGCGCAAACACTGCTTTTAAAGGGTTATTTTAAGACTTTTTAATTTCGGCGCTAGAGGGCGCCCTTTTATGGAATGACGTAGAAACTTACATTTTTGGAAACCCTATTTACCTTAGACACTAACACTACCAACCGCATCTCGGCAGCTTTCCCCACTTTTACAAAATAGTTTCATTTAAATGCACTTCCGGTTTCTACCGGAAGTGAGCAAGGTCACAGGTTATGGCGATATTTTTTGGATACCCCACCCTTGTCGAACTCAAACACCTTTGACCCCATCCAAATACCTCTTACCAGTTTCAAATGGCAAGGCAAAGTCTGTTTGACCAATAGGGAATGAGGTCAAATGTGAAGGCATGGGGGCATCTGAAAGACCTTTATTAATGATCGTATATGCCGAAAGAATCAAGATCGTAGGTCAAACGGTTGATTTTTTATGAATTTTTGCATATGGAAACATTAAATTTCATGCCCCTTTAAACTTACACCTGATGACGTCATGATGACGCCATTGTTAGGTGCACACCTCTTCTACTATGTCTTTGATGTTACCAAGTTTGTTTAAGAACAACCTCAAGTTTGGGAACAACCTTAAAAAGTGCCGACAACGCCCATGCGTTATGTGAATGGGGGAAAAATCAGAAGAAGAAATAAAGGAAAAGCCAAAAGTTAACGACCTTTGCTAGTGATCGTACATGGGAAGGAATCAAGGTTGTAGCTCGCATTTGTTAATATTTCATATCTATAATATTTGTATCACCTTTAATCTGACACGTGATGACGTCATTATGAGATCATCAGTTAAATACCTTTGTTAATGACCGTATATGGCGCATGAATCACGATCATATGTGAATCGGCTGATTTGTTACGAATGTTTGAATAAGGAAAACATTCTTATACCTGATGATGAACAGTTTTTGAGTTGTGTCAGTTTGCCTGAGTGTACTGCTATACAGATCTGCCACTTCCAGGTGTTTGATGAACTGTGAGATACCAAGTCATGGCGCAGGTAAAAACTTTTGATTACTTAATTAGCTCCTTGAGGAGTATCATAACATGTAAGTTCAGGATTTATACTAAGAGAGTCTTGAGCCAAATTTCATATAAAACAAAATAACATGTACATTATGTAAATAGTACAGAAGCCTTCATCGATTGAGAACAGATTTGTTTAGATTTGAAAATATGGCAATTTTCAGTTTTTGCACTTTTAAAAACATCAATTAAGTTACTGTAAAATTAGTACTATTTGTCATAATGTCACATGCCGTTATAAATTAAATATTTAAACAGTTTATCCTGAAAACGTAGTTTAGAGGCAAGTTTTATTTCCCTTTGCGAATTATAAACTGTTCATTTTTACTAAATCAATACTCATCTGCTGTCTCACGATGTAGTCAGCGAAAAAGATTGTTAATTTTTAGTTTGTTTTGTTCACATTTGGGGTGGAAATCCGATGTTTGCTCAAAAAACTTATATAGGCCTACATATATTAATCATCAAAGGTATAAATCAAAGCACATAATTTGTTAAGATTGAAAAGAGTTTGGCCAAGAAGGAACAATTTCGTAATTAGTTTTGTTTAAGATGGTTTAATAACATCCTGACAATGACGTAATGATATCAGGCCTATATTAAGCTTTGCACCTTACTAAACCTAAAAGGAAGAAAACAAACATTGGAATGAATGCTTCACGGCAAAACTACGACATTCTCTCAATAACATACAATTACTTTCTTGTAGAGAGTGGACTCTCTTAAATAAGACTGAAATAACATAAAATATTGTATCCTACTCACATGTCCTTTTGTTAAACCATCTTCTGTTAAATTACACGTCCGTGGTAGACACAGTTAAAAGACTGCTGCGCCTCCACGCAAAAAGTTACCGTGTCACCGTCTCGGCCGGCGCCGTGTCACACAGGGCACACGTAATAGACAGCTGCGGTAAAAATTGATTTCTGTAAAGTTTGCTCGCATTGAGAACGGTCAAATCTAAAACTAGGCCCCTGGCATAACACTGGTTACTGCTCAGTCAACCGAAAACATAATGACATGATCATGGTGTCATTTTAAAGAGGAGATTCAACCCTAACAGTTGATATCTCCTGTTCATTCATACGCGCTAATAATAGCAATAATATCTCGTTTTTTTTTTTTTTATCCACCCTGTATATACGGAAATTTTGACTTGGCTGAACTTTGGCCTTCAATTGACCCAGGAAGGAAGGGGCAGATGAAAATGACTACCAAAGGAAATTGTAGCCCAGGATCTGATCTATAATGTCTGCTAAATATGAAGACCCTGCGTCATGTGGTTTTATAGAGGGAAACATTTTACGAAATGCATTTTTGGCTCATTTTTATGACGAAAATCCACTTTTTGGCAAATTTTAAATAATTATAATTACGTAATCATTGACGTCATGGTGATGTTCTACATGGTGGTGGAAGTTTGTGATGGGGCCCATGCCTGTACCTAGTTTTATAAAGATCAAGCGTAGTTTAATAGGTAATATTGCTTCATAAGTACAACAAAATACAAACAATGTGATTTTTGAATTGGCTGAACTTTGACCTTCGATTGACCCAGGAAGGAAGGGTAAGATGAAAATGCCTACACAAAGAACATTGTAGGCTAGGATCTGATCTATATGTCTGCCAAATATGAAGACCCTGCGTCACGCGGTTTTGGCAAGGGAATCATTTTAAAATGTGCATATTTTGGTCATTTTCGGCTTTTTAGGCATTTTTAAACTATTGTAATGACGTCACTGATGACGTCACAATGAAGCCATTCTTGGGTGCACACCTCTTATACTATGTCTTTGATGTGACCAAGTTTGGTTAAGATCAATGTTTGGGAACAACCTTAAAAAGCGCCGACAACGCCTATGCGCTTTGTCTATGGGGAAAAAATCAGAAGAAAACGAAAAAAAAAATAGAGCTACGTCTGTTCGTTGAACAGATCGTAGGGCTTTTTCGCCGCTTGCAGGGGGTGGGGCGAATGTTGCGTTTTTTAGATGAAAATCAATTGTACATGTCTATATTTTGTTGTCTGTTAAATTTATTTATTTCTTTTTGGAGGTAGGTCGTGCGTACGACACCGGCGTACAGTACAATATTTTAGAATGATCTATTTCATGACGTAAAAAGACTGTCCAAGGTGATCGACCTTGTATATTGTATTGATGTTTAAAAATTTGTCAGTGAAATTTTCAATTCATTGTAATAATGACTTACGATGACGTCATCACGTCATGATAATACATGTATGTCATTAAGGTAATCGCAGACAGCATATCTTTGAAGTTTTGTTTCCGATGTTGAGTTTTGCAGAAATAAGTCATCCAACTGTGTACAATTTAAAAGCTTTACAAATCAATATTGCCCATGAGACGTTTGTAAAGTTTCACACAACAGGCATACTGACGTAAGTGTGACGTCACTTACCGTGTTAATTGGATCTCGACATTTGCTGGTAATCTGAAAAGTCTATTGGTAATGCACACAGGGAAATTGTTGTTAGTGTACATCAAACAAAAAAATACTGTATTCAGAGTACATTTAATGTACTCTTTGTAATTGACATACAATATTTATTCAATCAAGTACATGTATGACCAAAATAACAATCTGTTAAAGTTTGTTTGTGTTAATAGTGAGCCAGAACGTACATAAGTTCCTAGCTGAAGAGTGATCTGGTGAATCATATTCAAGATCTTAGTTAGTTCTCAAGGTTGTGGATTTGAATCCTGATCTGTCCATAGAATACAACGTATGGTATTCTAGTGTAAAATGGCTACATGGGAATTTCGTAATACATGTGTTGATGTGTTTGCAAGACAACCCTTGATATTTGGGGTTGTATACCAAGGAGATGAGATGGAGCCATGTAAACAGGGTTAGTATAATGTTAGCGACTTTCTCGATATGTGTATGATGTTTCATATTATAATTTGTCAGTAACAAGACTATCGAGTGACATCTGTGTACTGTAAGTATAGACCTTTGCACTGGCAGCCATGGGAGAGGTAGTAGTTCTTATTGAAATGATTTGACGTTAGATCATTCCACAAAGTGCCTACTCGTGCCTGCTGCATGGTGACATTGTGACTATTCCCTTTTATGACTGCTGGTGCAAAGGATCTATAATTAGTGGAAACATTTACAGTTGGGTACGTTGCAAGATTAGCATTTTTTGTTTATACAGCATTGCAGTCATTTTTTTTAAATCAGTTATCACGTCAGCCTCATTTCTTGTTATTTTCATGTTTTTATTCCATAATTTGCATGTCATTAATCTGCTATAAACACTGCAATAAATATCGACTACATGTATATGATTGCCCACTCAACTTGATCTTACTTATTGAAATTATAAAATATGTAAATAGGAATGCAATCAATTTATATAAAACATGCATAGTCATCAAATTCATCATTTAAAAGCCAGTAAAAATTGTTTATACTTGTTTATAATTATGTCGTTGTACATTCACGATATCTACATTAACCCTAACATTCCTCAATGCTCCAAATCAATATGATTTTACACACACCCGAGGCCGGGAGTAAGGATTACAAATTTGTGTTGCCCTATCTTTGTATTTGAGCCCATGCACTTCTACATATTTTTATATTTTTTTAAAAATAATTTAATTATTTTCGAAAAACAAATTTAACAACTGAAAAACTTGTTTGTACCTTATTTCATATTCTGTCTAATTTGATTTATTGTAAATTTCTTGGCAGTGGGTTAACATAACCTTTATAAAGGCAGCATAGTTTTGTGCATCACTTATGTAAGTTTGATCTGGTTGAAACTGCCCGTAGCATGTTATTAAAAGAAAAAGGACCAACATATTGGTAATACTTTAATCTGGTCTCAAACTTTATTTAGCAGGTAATCTTTAAAACCGGAAATTGGAATGTGATCGACCGATAAAGTGACCCATCTGTTTATCGGCAGTATTGAAAATGGTCTCCAACTGTATCAGGCAATCTGGGAAAGGTCGGTCACATCCACATTATACTTGACATGGCTGTTCATGGGTGACTGATACTGAAGATGGTCCCTAACTCTATAGTATAAGGCAGACTAGGCGAGGCGGGTCAGTCACAGACACATTATACTCCAACATGGCTGTCTATGGGTGGTACTAAAGATGGTCCCCAGCTAAATAAAATAAAATCAAAGTTTGTCGTTGGTAAATTCACGACACTTGGTCAACGTATTAAACGCAATAAAGCTTATCGACGTTCTCAATGCATTATGGGATTGGATGACAAAATTGCCCGGCCAAATGTGCATAAACCTATGAGGCGAACGCCAACTCGGTAACTTTTTTACTCATTTTCACGAAAACCAAAAAGAGTTCAACAATCAACCTCCCACCACTTTATTTTTGACACATATTTTCAATTTTCAATTCAATAACATTTATTTCCATCATAATGGAGGCACATCCCTTAAAGCATAAGCTTGTGACGGGAGTGCCATACAACACTGTATACATAAACACTCTATATAAAATTTAAAAAAATATAGATCATGCGGTTTCACTATTCCAAGTAGGTCTTATAATTTTATAAGATTACTTTACAGTTGGCTTTCTATGAGGAGCATTTTCAGTTTATATTTGAACGTGTTTATTGAACGACAGCTACTTAAACAGGTCGGGAGGCTGTTCCAATGTTTTGGCCCTGTAAAGGAAACCGTATGTTGAAATATTGTTGTTCTAGAGAATGGTATATGGACCTTTGAGGAGGATCGTGTGTTATAACTATGAATTGACCTATTAGTACAGAAAAGACTTTGCAGTACTGATGGCAGTTGATTATTAAAAAATTTAAACATCACTACATTTTGTTGAAACTTATTAATGTTCTCAAGAGTAAGGAAGTTCAATTTCTGGAACAAGGGGGCGGTGTGTTCTCTGTAAGGCACCTTACTTATTATTCGTACAGCCTTCTTTTGTAGTTTGACCAGCCCCGCTAATCTGGATTTATAAGTATTAGCCCAAACAACATTACAATATGAGAAATATGGTAAAACGAGTGAACAATATAATATACGCAATACACTAGGAGGCAAAGTGTGTTTAAGTCTACTTATAATGCCAATATTTTTAGATATTTTGCTTTCTATTGCCTTTATGTGAAACTGCCAGGACAGATGATCGTCAATGTCAATACCAAGAAATTTTGTGTATGAAACTTTCTGAATAGGTTGGTTGTTGATTTGAATTTGGCAATTACTGGGTCGTAACGAGCATTGTTTATGGTCAAAAACAATACACTTACTTTTGCTTTGGTTAATAGAGAGTCGATTGGCTTGAAACCAGATCAAAACATTGCCCAGCTCTTTGTTAACTACGTGTATAATGTCATTAAGACTCTTGTTATTATTACAATAAAAAATGTTAGTGTCATCTGCAAACAAGATAAACGATAAAACAGATGATGAGTTACATATATCGTTAATATAAAGAGAAAAACTGTTCAGTTTCACAACACATTCTTGCCGTTTCTGAAATAGGGCATCTTTAAAAAAATCCTCTAAAATATCACAACATTGTGCAATTCAAACCTTTTAAATATATACTGAAAATAAAGCACATTTTTGACGATATGCATTGTTTTAAACGATTTTTAAAAATGTATATTGGCGGGTGAGTCCGTGTACACATGTGAATGTACTGTGATTGGCGCCCTCTGCCGGTCATGTACGGATGTCGACATTTGCTGGCTTATGCAATTTTGACTTGGCTGAACTTTGGCCTTAAATTGACCCATGAAGGAAGGGTTACATGAAATGCCTACATGGAGAAAATTGGAGGGCACGGTCTGGTCTAATGTCTACCAAATATGAAGATCCCAGGTCACGTGGTTTTGGAAAAGGGTGCATTTTTAAAAATGCATATTGTAATCATTTTGATGCTAAAAATCACTTTCGCGCCTTTTTAAAATGATAACAATGACGTCATCGATGACGTCACGATAATGATGTACATGCTGCTCAGAGTGTATCATGGGAACTATACCTTTACCTGATTTCACGAAAAACCAGCATAGTTTAAGGGGTGAAATTGCTATAAAAAAAAAGGCGGAAAATGGTGATTTTTGACAAAGGTGAACTTTTACCGTTAATTGACCTATGAAGGAAGGGTCAAATGAAAATGCCTACATGAGGAATGTTGTAGGGCATAGTCTGGTCTATATGTCCACCAAATATGAAGACCATGGGTCACGTGGTTTTTGAAAGGGATGCATTTCTAAAAATGCATATTGTAATCTTTTGGATGCAAACAATCACTTTTGCGCCATTTTTCAATGAAAACAATGACGTCACTGATTACGTCACAATCATGATGTACATGCTGCTCAGAGTGTTGCATGGGAACTATACCTTTACCTGATTTCATAAAGATCCAGCATAGTTTAAGGGGTGAAATTGCTGCATAAGTACAAAAAGCCGGAAAATGGTGATTTTTGACAAAGGTGAACTTTGACCTTTAATTGACCTATGAAGGAAGGGTCAAATGAAAATGGCTACATGAGGAATGTTGTAGGGCATGGTCTGGTCTGTATGGATGCTAAATGTAAAGACCATGGGTCACGTGGTATTTAAAAGGGATGCATTTCTAAAAATGCAGATTGTAATCATTTTGATGCTAACAAATCACTTTTCGGCATTTATAAATGTTAATAATGACGTCATCGCTGACGTCACGATCATGATGTTCATGCTGCCCATAGTGTATCATGGGAACTATACCTGTACCTGATTTCATGAAAATTCAGCAATGTTTAATGGGTGAAATTGCTGCATAAGTATAAAAAAGCCGAAAAATTGTGATCTGTGAAATAGGTGAACTTTGACCTTTATTTTCCCATGAAGGAAGGGTCCGATCAAAATGCCTACACGATAAAAAGTGCGGGGCATGGTCTGATCTGTATGCATGGCAAATATGAAGACCATGGGTCACGTGGTTTTGGAAAGTATTTTTAAAATGTATTTTTCCTAATTTTTGCGTTTTTGTGCCCCTTTAAAGTGTTATAATGACGTAACAGATGACGTCACAATGAAGCCATTCTTGGGTGCACACCTCTTATACTATGTCTTTGATGTGACCAAGTTTGGTTAAGATCAATGTTTGGGAACAACCTGAAAAAGCGCCGACAACGCCTATCCGCCTTGTCTATGGGGAAAACAAACAGAAAAAAACGGAAAAAAATAATCAGAACGACTAGAGGTATTGTGTTTATAAATAAACACAAAGCTTTTCCGCATGAAGATTACCGATGTTTAGGGTCAAAGGTCACGATAGTAATGTTTGCAAATCTTGGAAAACCACGGACTGTCACTTTGATCACAGGTAAAGAAGCACACCAATTTGTTGATTTTCAAATAGATATATATATATAATTGTTGAAATGCTTGACCTTTAAAGGAAAGATGACGTCATGTATGTTTTGACTACACAAACATGTTTGGTGGTCGACATGGTCTATAATCATATATGATTAGCTATTTTACATAAACTTTGCCTGAGAACATGATTTCAGAACATTTCGAACTTCGTCGCTAGAGGGCGCCCCTCCAAGTGATGACGTCATTTACATTTTGTGAATGCCATTTCATTTTAAAATTTCTAACATATGTATTATTCAATTCATTGTAACGTGACACCGAATGACATCTTTATGACATTATTATAATACGTCACCAAACTAGTAGCAGGCAACATGCCTGAGAAACTTAAACTTAGAGCTAACCACAGACAACATACCTTTGAAGTTTTATTTATTGACGATGTTGGGTTCTGCAAATATAGGTCATCAAAGCTTTAAAATTCAAATGCATGTAAAATTCCGTCATCGGAATCTGATACCTGATGATGAAGAGTTTTCAAGTTGTGTCAGTTTGCCTGGCCGGGGGAAGTACTACTATACAGATCTACCACTTCCAGGTGTTTGATGGACTGTGAGATACCAAGTCATGGTGCAGGTAATATTCCTTGGACTTTTGATTACTGAATTAGCTCCTTGAGGAGTATCATAACATGTAGGTTCATAATTTATACTAAGAGAGTCTTTAACAAAATAACATGTACATTATGGAAATAGTACCGAAGCCTTCTTCGATTGAGAAAAGATTTGTTTAGAGTTGAAAATATGGCAATTTTCAGTGTTTGCACTTTTACTGTAAAATTAGTACTGTTTGTCATAATGTCACATGCCGTTATAAATTAAATGTTTAAAAAGTTTATTCTGGAAACTCAGTTTAAAAGCACGTTTTATTTCCCTTTGCAAATTCTAAACAGACAGAATAGACGGACACCTACGGTAACAATTTCTGTTAAGTTTGCTCGCATAGAGAACGGTCAAACTAAGGCATATTTGTAAGAATTTAACTTATTAAATCAGACTGAAATAACTTGAAATATTCTATATTACCGACTGCTCTTTGGTTAAACAATCTTTTGGCACTTATTTTGTTGCTGAAACAGCACGCACGTAGCACAGTATTTCAGACAGTGTCAGAGCGTACATACACACATACATACATGACAAGTGGTCACAGGTCAGCAGTAGTACACATGATAGTGCATGCGAAACTATTCGCTGTGCGCGTTCTGTGCGGCTAGCCAATGTACTGTAATTTACGCTACACGTGTAAGTTTAGACAAACGACAACCAAATATTTTCCCAACAAAGTTTCACTCAAATTTGTAAGATAAATCATCAGAATCTTAGCTAATCAATATAAACAATCACATCCACAATCTTTGTGGAGATGGACAACTTACCCTCGGACGGGAGATTTAGCGGGAATGGCTGCATTTTAGGGGAGATTTGGAAGCGACGAAAGCTCCATCATCAGCACTACTTAATTCCAAGTCATGCCTCTCCGTGAGCCAATCAGCTCGCGAGAGACTTGCGCGCGCAATGAATTATTCATGATATTACCAGATTTATGAATGGACTCTCTTACATAACTATGAGGGCGCTATATCACTTTCACGGTAGCAAAACGCGAGTGCATGGCCTGGGGCGGGTGACTTATGCATGGTTTTACGCAAATTGCGACTTGGCTGAACTTTGGCCTTCAATTGACCCAGGACGGAAGGGTCAGATGAAAATGCCTACACAAAGAACATTGTAGTCCATGATCTGATCTATAATGTCTGCTAAATATGAAGACCCTGGGCCATGTTGTTTTATAGAGGGAAACATTTTACAAAATGCATTTAGGGTCATTTTCATGAAGAAAATCCACTTTTTTGCCACTTTAAATTATCATAATTACGTAATCAGTTATGTCATGGTGATGTTCTACATGGTGGTGGAAGTTTGTGATGGGGCCCATGCCTGTACCTAGTTTTATAAAGATCAAGCGTTGTTTAATAGCTAATATTGCTTCATAAGTACAAAAACATACAACAAATGTTATTTTTGAATTGGCTGAACTTTGACCTTCGATTGACCCAAGAAGGAAGGGTCAGATGAAAATGCCTACACAAAGCAAATTTTAGTCCGTGATCTGATCTATAATGTCTGCTAAATATGAAGACGCTGGGCCATGTGGTTTTATAGAGGGAAACATTTTACGAAATGCATTTTTTGGACGAAAATCCACTTTTTTGCCATTTTTAAATTATTATAATTACGTAATCATTGACGTCATGGTAATGTTCTACATGGTGGTGGAAGTTTGTGATGGGGCCCATGCGTGTACCTAGTTTTATGAAAATCAAGCGTACTTTAATAGCTAAAATTGCTTCATAAGTACACAAAAACACAACAAATGTGAATTTTGAAATGGCTGAACTTTGACCTTCGATTGACCCAGGAAGGAAGGGTCAGATGAAAATGCCTACACAAAGAACATTGTAGCCCATGATCTGATATATATGTATGCAAAATATGAAGACCCTGGGTCATGTGGGTTCATACAGGGAAGCGTTTTACGAAATGCATATTTTGGTAATTTTATGATGAAAAATCCATTTTTGTGCCATTTTTTAAATTATTATAATTACGTAATCCTTGACGTCATGGTGACGTTCTACATGGTGGTGGACGTTTGTGATGGGGCCCATGCCTGTACCTAGTTTTATGAAAATCAAGCATGATTGAATAGCTAATATTGCTTCATAAGTACAAACAAATACAAAAAATGTGATTTTTGAATTGGCTGAACTTTGACCTTCGATTGACCCAGGAAGGAAGGGTCAGATGAAAATGCCTACACTAAGAACATTGAAGCTCATGATCTGATCTAAATGTTTGCCAAATATGAAAACCCTGGGTCATGTGGTTTGGGCAAGGGAACCATTTTAAAAAGTGCATATTTCGGCAATTTCCCGCCTTTTAGGCATTTTTAAAGTGTTATAATGACGTAACGGATGACGTCACAATGAAGCCATTCTTGGGTGCACACCTCTTATACTATGTCTTTGATGTGACCAAGTTTGGTTAAGATCAATGTTTGGGAACAACCTTAAAAAGCGCCGACAACGCCTATGCGCTTTGTCTATGGGAAAAAAATCAGAAGAAAACGGAAAAAAAAAAAAAAAAATCAAAACGAAAACAAAGGCTTTTTCGCTACAAAGCGAAAAAGCCAAAAACAAAGGCTTTTTCGCTGCAAAGCGAAAAAGCCAAAAACTAGAACTGAGCGTTTGTTTTTTTACAAACGCAAGGTGATCAGGTGACATGAACATTCATCTTATGATGACGTCACACTTGTGAAATTGGTTCAAAACTTGAGTTGGTCGATGTTGCAAAAGAAACATTCACATATCGATTGCCAGTATTGGAATTATCAAGACATGACTCTTTGACTATTCAACGCTACAATTGTGAATCTGATGACGTCATTATTGGCACAGTCAATCTCATCATGACGTCACTATTGTGTGCACAAATTGTTCAAGGTTGTACTGAAGAACAAGTTCTGAAAGAATCTTTCCAATATATATTAGAGTTCTCAATGTTTTATCATTTGAGATCATATTACGTAACCACCGTGCACGTGATGATATTATTATTGCTATAGTCATAAAGTGCACATGTGTGGGAACATTTCGTTCGGTAGAACTATGGTCAAATTCCCTACCACATTAATATTGGCTCTATTTGCATTCAAAATGCTAAACAATGGCACATTTTCGAACAACTTCCGGTTTGGACCGGAAGTAGGAGTCACACAAGGGTCATATCATTGAATGATTTGTTCAGTTGATTGAGACATATCATGCTGTGGAATTTTTTTTCAAGTATCTATTACGGTTCTTGAGATATTAATTTTTGAAATAATCACTTTTGAATTCTTGTAATTGGACACCTGTGACGACATCATGACGTCACAATTCTGTGCACAAATTGTTAAACAATTTGTTGAACATCAAGCTCTTAAATGTGGCGAAGAAATCATTCAAATATATATTGTAGTTCTCAGGATACAGCATTTTTAAATAATTCAGCTCCAACACCGTACGTAATTTAATACCATATTACGTAACCACCGTGTATGTGATGACGTCACCATTGGTATAGTCATAAGTTCACATGTGTAGGAACATTGTGTTTCATGGAACAATGGTCAATTTCCCTTGGGCTATATTTGCATTAAAAATGCTTTAAAAAGGCACATTTTCAAACAACTTCCGGTTTCAACCGGAAGTTGGGGTCACACAGGGGTCATGTCAATGTATGATAAGTTCACTTCTTTGAGACCTATCACGCTGTGAAAGAAGTATTCAAATATCTATCACGGTTCGTGAGATATGAAATTTTGAAATATTTAACTTTGAATTGCTGTAATTTGACACCTGATGACGTCACGATTGCGTTTTCGTTGAACTTTGACCTCCAATTTACCCCAGAAGGAATGAAAATGCCCACAGAAAGAACATTGTAGCACATTATCTGATCTAGAAGCCTGCCAAATACGAATATCCTGGGTCACGTAGTTTTCGAAACGGAAGCATTTTAAAACATGCATATTTTGGTTATTTTTAGGGTGTAATTTCATACCTGATGACGTCACAGTGACGTCACGCTTGATGTCTTCATAATATTTTACATGCTGGTGAAAGTCTGCCATAGGACCTATGCATGTACTTAGTTTCTAAATAATTCAGCTTGGTTTGATGGTCATTGCTACTCAAAAAGTGCAAATATTGAGATTTTCGTTTTCGTTGAACTTTGACCTCAAATTTACCCCAGAAGGAAGGGTCAGATGAAAATGCTCACACAAAGAAAATTGTAGTCCAGAATATGATCTATAAGCCTGCCAATTACGAATATCGTGGGTCACGTGGTTTTCGTGACGGAAGCATTTTAAAACATGCATATTTTTGTCATTTTTGGCTTTTAATTTAATATCTGATGACGTCATTATGACGTCACACTTGTATGCACACCTTCACATGGGGGTTGATGTTCCTACCAAGTTTCAAGTTGATACCTTGAACCGTCTTCAAGAAAAGCTCTGAAATTGTTAATTCGGAAAAAGAAAAAAGACAAAGAACCAATACAATATCAATAGGTGATCGGAATGAGTTCCGATCACCTGAAAAGACAAAGAAATCGTACGAGAGTAATAGGTGATCGGGCTGTTGGCCCGATCACCTAAAAAGACAAATAAATCGTACAATAGTAATAGGTGATCGGGCTGTTGGCCCGATCACCTAAAAAAAGACAAAGAAATCGTACAATAGTAATAGGTGATCGGGAACAGCCCGATCACCTAATTACTGCTGTGGCTAAATACTCATCTCACATGTTCTAGAACAAACTACACACTACTGAATGTATTTATGCACACTTAATTCCAAGAAGTGATGTGATTCCATGTTGAACATGTTTAAGGGGATTTCCCCCCAGCTACCAAAATAGACTGTAGTACCATTACATTATACGGCAACAAAAAAATAAGCTCTGGTGCTATTGGCTGCTCTCCAATGACATAAGTCTCATGAATATTCAAATTAGCTTCTAAGCAGGTTTTCTGAGAAATGCATATAGTAAACACAAGTCTATGGAAGGTTCTGGCAAACTCCAGTGCAAATTTTAGTACATAACTTCTCCCCCCTAAAACAAAAAATGTACAGGGGAAATGTTTGCTTAAAATCTTTACACAAACTTACAATAACGATAAGTTTAAACACTTACAGTAATACATAGTTCAAACACTTTTTACAGAACTAAACAAAAGTACTCTGATTAAACTGTTACTGGCAATGGAGTATAAACTTTTAAACTAATAGACAGAGCGTCTGCAATAACATTGTTCTTTCCGGCAATGTGCATAATCTTGAGTGGATATGGTCGCAATATCAAACTCCATCGAAATAATCTATGATTCTTTGTCTTAAATTTCTCCAAGAACACAAGTGGATTATGATCAGTGTAAACTATCGTTTCTTCAGCACCATTCGTCACATACACTTCAAAGTGTTCTAAAGCAAGGACCAAACCCAACGATTTTTTGTTCGATGGTTGAATATTTGGCCTGGTGTTTGTTCAGTTTCTTCGAAAAGTAACTGATCGGTCGTTCAATGCCCGACTCATCATCTTGGAGCAAAACTGCTCCGACACCAAAATCACTGGCGTCAATGGCTATTTTGAACGCCTTGTCAAACTTAGGCGCTGCCAAAACTGGTTCGTTTGTTAGTATGGCTTTCAACTTGTCAAATGCATTTTGGCATGAGTCAGACCAAACAAACTTGACATTTTTTTCTGCAGGAGTTTAGTCAGTGGAGTGGCAATAGTGCTGAAGTTTGGAACAAACTTTCTGTAAAATCCAGTCATTCCCAGGAATCGCATAAGTTCTCTCTTCCCAGTGGGACCGGGAAAGTCCTGGATGGCTTGGGTTTTGGCCATCCGTGGCCGACCACGTGACCTAAGTATGTCACGGTAGCTTTGGCAAATTCACTTTTCTTCAAATGTATCACCAAGTTGGCTTCAGAAAGTCGGTCAAATAGGGCACCCAAGTGTTTCAGATGGTATTCCCAGCTATCGCTGTACACCAAAATGTCATCAATGTAGACGACACAGTTTTCAAGTCCAGAAATGATTTTACTCATCATCCTCTGAAACGTAGCCGGGGCGTTTTTCATCCCAAACGGCATCCTTTTTGCATTGGTACAGACTATCGGGTGTCACAAACGCTGAAATTTCTTTGGCTCGGTCAGTCAAGGCACTTGCCAATAACCCTTCAACAGGTCTATTTTACTGACAAATGCAGAGTTTCCCACTCGATCAATACAGTCTTTTAATCAAGGTATCGGGAAAGAGTCACTCTTAGTTCCTGCATTGACCTTTCGATAATCGATGCAGAATCTAAGTGTTCCGTCAGGTTTTGGTACCATGACAATGCGAGAACTCCAAGAACTCTGACTCGGTTCTATAATGTCATTCTCCAACATGAATTTAATCTCTTCCCGAACCTTTGACAACTTGTCTGGGTTGAGCCGGTTTATAGGCCTTGTATTTGACATCATGAATCGCATCGACATCATGAACTGCAACTGAAGTACGACCTAATTTGTCAGAACAAACTTGCTTGCACTTTTGGAGCAGGTTTGATAGGTCTTGTCGTTGGTCAATGCTCAAATGGCCATAAGGCAAGTATATTGTTTAAGTCAGCTAGAATTTCAGAATTTGAAAGCAGAACAGTTAGAAACTCAAGTTCGAATGTTTTTATCTCATTGTCGTTTATAGTGACTGGTCACTATTGAGATCAATAGCAGTTATCCCCACAGGTTGGCCAGAATTGTCGAGCTCGTAGTATTTCTTGAGCATGTTAACATGACAAACTCTTTGGCTCTTTCTTCGGTCTGGAGTACTGATGACGTAATTAACATCATTGGGTTTCTCTTTGACACGATAAGGCCCACTAAACTTGGCTTTAAGGGGCTCGCCAGGCAGAGGCAACAGCACTAGAACTTTCTCGCCGGGCTTAAAGATGCAAACTTTAGATTTCCTGTCTGCTTTTGTCTTCATGACCCGTTGAGATTCTTAAGGTGTTCTTGAGCGACATAACAGGCTCTTGATAACCTCTCTTTGAAGTTCGACACATAGTCGAGGAGATTGGTCTCGTCATCCTCTGCAAGAAATCTCTCCTCGATGAGTTTCAAAGGCACCCCCACCTCATGACCGTAGACCAACTCGAACGGAGTAAAACCAGTCGACTCGTTCGGTGAGTCCCTCGTGGGAAATAACAAAAAGGGAATTCCTTTGTCCCAATCTTCTGGAAAATCCTCGCAGTGAGCTCTCATCATATTCTTGAGGGTTTGGTGGTACCTCTCCAGAGCTCCTTGGGACTGCGGGTGATATGCGGATGATTTTATCTGCTTTATCCCCAGCTCACGCAGGATTCTTGAAACACACCCGACATGAAGTTAGACTTCTGGTCAGACTGTACTTCCTTCGGTAGGTCATATCTTGTAAAAAACTGCATAAGAGCCTCAACAACAACTTTGGCTGTGATCTTCCTCAGTGGAATGGCCTCTGGAAATCTAGTTGACAAACCCATTATAGTCAACAAACACTGATGCCCAGACTTCGTCCGTGGCAAAGGACCAACACAATCCACTAGGACTCTCGAAAATGGCTTATCAAATGCAGGGATTGGAATCATCGGTGCAGGCTTAATTGAGGGTTGAGGCATTCCCACCATCTGACATGTATGGCACGTCTTGCAGAAATTCACCACGTCTTGGTGTAGCTTCAGCCAATACAAATGTGGCATGACTCTAGCTTGAGTCTTTCTAATGCCAATATGACCTGCAACTGGAATCTCGTGTGCGATTCTCAAGATCTCGTCACGATAACAAGGAAGAACAACAATTTGATGAACAATAAAAATGCTCCATTCTTCATTAGCTGGTTTCTGGGTAGGTCTCCATTTCCTTATCAACACGCCTGCTTTGACGTAGTAGCATTCCGGAACCCCTTGAGCTTCTTCCTCAGAACACGCTGTCTGGGCGAGCTTCTTCAAATCTGGGTCCACTTTCTGATGTTCTATCAGCGAGGAACGGCTAAACTTAGCATCTTGAGACACTCCCTCATCTTCTAAGTTATTAAAGAAAGTTTCAGCCAGCCAAATACCAGAGTCGTCTTCTATCGGCACTGACTCTGCAGCCTCCTTTTTCATCTGTTTCGTCTGAGATCTCGTCACTGCACACTTCTCCAAAGACTGAATTTCTGGCTCCTCCAATTATAGGTTTTCCCGGTTCACTTTGACACGAGGCTCATCTAAATTCGTTTTAAAATGAATGCTCCTTCATATGAGCATTCAAACATCAAACGAAGTCATTCAATTTCGTTATTTTAGCATCCTTTCGATAAATGCGTTCTTTCAAATTCAAACAGTCGTTTCGCTCATTCAAAATCGTCCAAGGCCTTAGAAAGAGGTTGATCAAGAGTTCAATTTGATGAATAAGCAAGCATTTTCCACATATGTGCATGCAAATTCGTTAATGTGGCATGCGTGTTTTGACTATATAAAAACATTTCTTTCAAAACAAAACTTAAAACTGCAGAGGATCTAGGCACAAACATAAAAGGACATGTACAAACGCAGGGAAACAAAATCAAAATAATTCGTTTTAATGTTATAGTGGTAACCCCTTTTGGTTTTTACAAACCTTTGTCAACTTTTAATTCGAAATGGTCTCAATGTAGAGGGTGTTTAACAAAAAAGGTAATCCAACTTTGAAAGGTTGCTTTTACCAGACTTTACATTTACCAGTGAAAGGTATGTTACCATCTTAAAGTGTATGAGCTTCCCAATGTTGCTTTGGTTACCTTCCTAGGGTCACGCATCACTGAACACCATTGTCTTGAAATTGAGGTGGAAAATGGGGGTTGGTTCACTTTCATGTTGACCAAAATCTAACAAAATTGACACACAAAAATTGAACAAAATGGCACAACCGTATTCAATGATTGGATTTGATTCATTAACACTTTCCAACACATTCATCCACACACATTTGATTTGTTTGTTTTAAATTTACCACGACCCTCCACGTGTCCACCTCCTCTCTCCAAAGTTGACATAAGCGGCGCATGTCGTTCACAACATTCCGTTATATGTGGCGGGCGCAAGATGGTGCACCAGCGCACCGTCTCATTGCTGTTCGATACCGCCTTCAATAACATTCATGAGCGAGTGATTACAATGAATCACCCCTTCGAATGGCCCCAGGTCACCAGACCTCACCCCTTGCGACTTCTTTAAAGAACAAAGTTTTCACAACGCCACCGCACAACATGCAGGATCTGCGCGAGACAGGATTCAGCGAGAGGTGGACAGTTTGCAAGAGGATCCAGACACCGTGAGACCTTGTTTGGAGAGAGGAAGTGGTCATGTGGAGGATCGTGATGAATAAACAAAATAATAATCCTGTGTTTGAAAGTGTGAAAGAATGACATGTAATTACTCAATATAATTGTGTCATTTTTGTTCAATTATATGCGTCAATAATCGATTTTGTTCAACATGAAAGTGAACCAACCACTGTTAGTCAGGCAGCATGTGGTAAGAAATTAAGGCCCGTGGGCATAGGATGATTAGAAAATGCCACATAGCCAGATGTCTTAATTACACCCCAAGGAACAAGAAAAACCATGTTGGCAAAATCTGAGTGGTTGCGAACGGCGGCCATCTTGGATTTCAAAATGGCCGACATTTTATAACCATTTTTTGCGAGAAAAAAAGTTCACCAACCTCCAACAAAATTTAACAAAAGATTTTTCAGTGGTTATTGGTCCTACTGAATGTGGTGAATGACGGGAAAAAAAGTGTACCAAAATCAAGTCACCAGAAATGGGTGAAATCTGGGCCAATTCCAAAATGGCCGCCAATGACCTTGAAAATTGTTAAAATGGCTGTAACTTCTGTAATATTTGGAGTAAAACGGTGAATTAAATGTCTACACTGGGGTTTTCAGTGTCGGGGAATTCACTGGTATCCATGATATTTCAATCCAACCTTCGACAAACAAAAAAAGCCACAAATTCAAAATGGCGGTCATAATATATAGGCATGAAAGGGGGTAGAGAAAATGGCTTCTTTAACTGCTTATGTCAGATGTAGCTTCTTTTATTGGTCAGTAATGTGCTTAACAAGTACCCCCCCCCCCCCCACTCACCCCACCCCCATCTAGTGGCAAGACTGGCTGCATCAGCCACCGTACGAGCCGCTAAGACAGGGTGCGCCACTCTGCCAGAATTGCCTCTCTGACAATCTGTATTTCTAGGACTGTTTTAGGAAACGTGGTTCAGGAGGTCAGTTCATCCCACACAGGTTTTATCAACAAATGACCATCCCAGCCAAGCCCAACCCTAAGCCATCCCGAAGCTCCGAAGTCTAGCCCGAGACTGTCCTAGCCCAGCCCGATGCTACCCCAGCCCATGCAGCTCGAAGCCATATATGTCCTGCCTGAAGCCACCCCGGCTCAACCCAAAGCCAGCCTGAATCAATCTCGGCCCAGCGCAAAGCCACCCGGGCCAAACCCAAAACCACCCCGGCCCAACCCGAAACCATCCCGGCCCAGCCCGAAGTCACCCCGAAGCCAGCCCAAAGCCACCCCAGACCGAAGCCACCCCAGCCCAGCCCCAAGCCACCCGACCCCAGCTGGAAGTTCAGCCCAGCCAGAAGCCACCCCGGCCCAACCCAAAGCCAGCCCGAATTAACCCCGGCCCAGTCCCAAGCTGGCCCAGTCCCAAGCTACCCCGGCCCAGCGCAAAGCTACCCCGGCCCAGCCCAACTCAAAACCACCCCGGCTCAGCCCGAATCCACCTCATCCTAGCCCGAGGCCATCCCGGCCCAGCACGAAGTCACCCCACGAAGTCACCCCACGAAGCCAGTCCAAAGCCACCCCAGACTGAAGCCATCCCAGCCGAGCCCAAAGCCACCCCATCCCATCCCATCTCCAAGTTACCCGACCCCAGCTGGAAGTTCAGCCCAGCTGGAAGTTTAGCCCAGCCGGAATTAGCCACCCCGGCCCAACCCAAAGCCAGCCCGAATCCCTCCCCCCCCCCGGCCCAGCCCAAAGCCACCCGGCCCAGCCCCAAGCCACCCCGGCCCAGCCCCAAGCCACCCGACCCCAGCTGGAGGCTCAGCCCAGCCGGAAGCCACCCCGGCCCAACTCACAGCCAGCACGAATCCACCCCGGCCCAGCCTGAAGCCACTCCGGCCCAGCCTGAAGCCAACCAACCAAACCATCCCCATCCTCATCCCCATCCCCATCCCATTCCGCCCCAGCCCCAGCCCCACCCCCAGGCCCAGGCCAGCCCATCCCAGCCCCCACAGCCGCAGCACACCCCAGCACAGTTCAGCCCCCACTAGCCCCAGCTTGGCTCGGCCCAGCCAAGCCCAGTCCGGCCCAGACCAGCCCCCAGCCCAGCCCCAGCCCAAGCCCAGCCCCAAGCCAGCCAGCCCAGCGCCAGCACCCAACTCAGCCCAACCCAGCCCCCAGCCCAGCCTAAAGCCAGCCCAGCTAAGCTTGCCAGCCCAGCCCCAACCCAATACAGTACAACAAGGCACTGATCAACAACCACTCTGAAAACGTTTCAAAACACTTCCGCTAGTCCAGTTGTACCTTCGATTCATACAGCAATGAATTATTTTCTACTTCTAGTGGAGAATTTTGCAGTTAAAGGCTCCAATTAAAGGGTTTTTATCCTGATTAAACCTGCGTGGGATGAGCTGACCTCCTGAATCGTACATCTCAAAAGCAGCTCTAGAAGTGCATTCATGCAGAGTGGCGCACCCTGCCTTAGCGGCTCTTACGAATGCTGATGCAGCCAGCCTTGCTACAAGACGTAATCATCCATGTTACTGACCAATAATTATAAATATTACGTATCCAACACCAGCAGTTAAAGAGAAGTATAACTAAGCACGGGCGTTCGAATTCTCTCTACCCCTATACCACTGGGGATTTATGACCGCCATCTTGAGATTGTGAAGGTTGGGTTGAAATTTCATTGATGTCAGTGAATTGCCTGACCATGAAAACCCTAGGGTAGACATTTAAATCATTGTTCTACACAAAATATTAAAGAAGTTACAGCCATTTCAGCGATTTAAGGCCAACGGCAGCCATCTTGGAATTGACCCAGATTTGAAATTGACCTCATACTTATCACGTGACCCTGACTTCTACCTCGGAATTCTATTTAGCACCTCGGAAAACCATATAGTATAAACAGAACGATCTTTAAAATCGGTTGATGATGTACCTACACCCGACACTGCCTACAACTGGCACCTGTTAATTTTAATGGCGGCCATATTGGAAATGACCCAGATCCTCGGTCTAATCACGTGGCCCCGACCTCTCATCATTTTAAAAAACCTCGGAATTGCATTCGGCACAACGGAAAACCATAGTATAAACACCATGATGTTTAAAATCGGCTGAGGTACCTACACCTGACACTGCCTACACCTGACACCTGCTAGTTTTAATGGCGGCCATATTGGAAATGACCCAGATCCTCATCCTAATCACGTGACCCTGACCTGTCATCATTTTGAAAATCTCAGAATTGCATTTAGCACCACGGAAAACAATAATATCAACACCATGATCTTTAAAATCGGCTGATTAGTTGCCTACACCTTACATAGTTATATGCAATAAGGCTTAAACTGGCGGCCATTTTGAAATCCAAGATGGCCGCCCTCTGCAAAATTTTTGAAATTGCCAACAATGATTTTTGTTCTTGTGAGCACCCTTGTAATACATCTAGGTAGGTGAGACCTTCTAATCATTAAGTTCCCACGGGACACCACATGCTGCCTGACTATGTTTTGCACCTCAATTTCAAGACAATGGTGCTCAATGATGCGTGATCCCATGAAAGTAACCAAGGCATCATTAGAAAGCCCATACCATCTGCTTTAAGTTGCTACCATGCTTTTTACTGACAAACGTATAGTCTGGTCAAAAGTTGGATTACCTTTTTTTTTAAACACCCTGTATATAAAACAAAATGAACGGTATACCTGTATACACATGTAGTAAAAAGCAAAAACACCAAGGAACTTCCTGAATTGATTTCAGATGACTCCAGAGACAGGCATAGATACAGACAAAGGTTAAGGAAATTTAAGGAATTATTCATATCAAGACAATTATTATTTGAAAGACGAATATCATATAGAACAACTTACAGTAACAGACAATATAGCAGTACCTACTCGAATAATCCATGTCACATCTAAATTGAACACTTAGAGTGCGAAATAGATTTACTGTAGGCCTAAACGAAAAAGAAAAACCCGCGCAGACAAAAAATCCTGCACGCGTCGATGGCTTTTAATTGATAAATTTAAAGGAACACACCGGCTTCGTTGGGCTATTTTGGGCTCGAAATAGACCCATACATTGTCCGAACGTCTTTCCGAAATAAACTAAATAGATCCTGAAAAGAAACTATCAAATTTGGCCGTTTTTAAGCATTTAAAAAACAAATTTCGGTTTTTTTTCCAGCCGTATAAACCAGCGCGAAGTGCGAGTTGCTTTTGTCATTACGTTGCTATTTTATCGTCATTCAACTGCCGCAAAACCACCGTAACACCTTGGACTTTTACAGTGGACTCTTGTTTATTCTACCGACGGTAGAATAAACGCGGACAGAAGACGACAACGGAAGCCGCTAGCAGCAATCGTCAAAAGGTGAACAGTTTCAACTTTCAGCAGTGCTGCTTGCCACTTCCGTTGCAATTCACTGCAACGGGTGTGAACGCGTAGCAGCTTAAGCACCTAGTTTAAGGGTGTTTTTTACGACCGCAAAACAGTTTGTACCATTTTGTACATATAGACATATTTGCAAGTTGTTTTGCTAAGCAAATTATTTCTTGTTAGTTAAAAACTTTCATCAAGTGCTTCCGTGTGAAGGCAATGTACCAATGTACGAGTTGACCAAGGTACGAGTTGGTGCAATATGATGGAGTTGAAGGTACGATCGAGTTGACTAAGGTACGAGTTGGCAAAGGTACGAGTTGGCAATGGTACGAGTTGGCAATGGTACGAGTTGTTCTACTTCTTATTTACAACACAGTTTTCATTGCAAAGTCCGCAGTGTCTAAAAATGACGTTTTCGTAAGGACTGAATGACATTTCATGCGTAACGCCACGACTGTCACTTTGGGGTGGATTCACACTGAGCCTTCCCGGCCTTTAACCCTCCGAGGCACCACACCCATAAAACGACACGGAAGCACCAAGGGGCTCACCCGAGAGGCAGTTTCTATTATTATTTAGCGACCCAGTCAACTCTTCGGGGCTAATCCTCTGCAGGGTTATTGATTATAAAAATCTCTTCTTTACATTTTGTCACTAGGGAGCGGTAACATGGCTGTATTTACACGCAAAGGATTGCATTACTCCTATGGCTAACATCAAATGAGATATGTTTGTGCAAACATAATAGGGATCTTGGCCTTTGGCCCAGATTTTCAGGGTCGGCCAGAATAGGGGATGAAGTCAACATTAAAGATGACTGCAGAATCTGAAACTAGGCTTTTCGACTGAGGATTACATGTAGTTTCAGCAAAATTAGCCCTCGTGGTTTTTTTTTGTAATTAAAAATAAAATAGAAAAGTGCCTTCCAGATGAGCAGCTTGGTTGCTCGAAGGGTTAATCAACGAGAAAGTGGAACGGAGTTTTGCGTATGCTATGCTAGTGCACCTACACGCAATATATGGCGATGCAGTGTATTACGATATGATTTATGACATTTGCAAACGATACTCTTCTTATGGCGCCACAAATACATGAATGTACTGTGCATTATTGATTTCTCGTCTCAGTTTCGCCAAAGACGAATCACCTAAATGGGGAACGTGAAACCAAGCCCACGACGGCAGATGAAACTGGAAACGCGTATATACTTTGGTTGGAGATTTGCTGAAGGTTTGAGCATGCGGTGAAAAAATACTGCAATATTATTATAGAACATGTTCTATAAACAGATATATCTGCTCGCACGTAACGCGACCCTGGGTGGATATCTCCCCCTGTACTGATAGATAAAAGTTATAGGGCCACCAATCGAGAAAGTACTGACATATTATCTCATTTTTTCCCGTTTTCATATGGCGTTTCCTGCCTTTTGTAATGAAACTCTTCATTTGAGTCTTGTATTATGGCGTGTAAAATACCACAGTGAAGAAGATAGCATATGCTGTTCGTGTGGATTGTTAGCATAACTTTATTGTTAAAAGTATTTCCATTTTTTAAATACACGCGCACTCGAGGTGCCATTAACACGGGCAAAATACATTTTGACGGCGAGTGCCACCCTTAAGATATTGACACTGCTTTTGACATCCTTTTAAAATACAAAAATGCACACCCCGATGCATTTTGCGGCTCACAGTTTAACCACGAAACATATATGTTTGAGTTTGCTCGATCAACTCGAATTTAAACATCTCCGTCTGCTCGACTTGAAGCCATTTATATGTATTCTGCCTGACTGCTTAATGTCGCACCCAATGATAGGTTTTTTTTCCAGCAATTATAGGGGCGATATTAATAAAGTTAATGATAGTGTCGTGTCGGGTGAGTGAGTGGATTTCGCGAAGAGTCGTTTTATTAAAAAAAATGTTTAACATAAATACCTCTGGCAGTTTATTCACTTTGGTCGAAGACACATCACACGTACGTATGGGTTTTCTTAAACAGATGAAAAAGATCAGTCTTAAAGCCCTAATGCATCGTTTTCAGTTATATACCTAAATATTACTTTTACGAGTTGACGAGAAAAAAAACTGACTTAAAACGTTCATAACAATAACGAACACCACATGATTTTTCCCGTGTACAATGGGAACAATCGCCAACTGAAAGTGCTTTTTTAATTGTCTGCTGACATTTTTAAAACATTATTCAACACAAAAATCATACATGTTTTTTTTCTGGTTTTCTGACGTATCTATCTGGCTGAAATTTATACAAAGCAGTTTATCAACATTATTATTCTTAAGTTAAAATGTAATGCTGTTGTTTCTTTTAGATGTTTTCTAATCATGTAGTCTATCTTTAAAGGTTTAGTGAAGTGAAAATTATCAACCTTTTTTTGTATACACGAATCAGAAGATCAAAGTGTTGCAGCCAAAGGGGCAAACTGAGATTTGTTTTCATTTGAGAAAGAAGTGACCTTTTCTCTACTTCAATATTTTCTTGACAGACGATGGCGCTGTTTATTGCTAGTCATGGAGGGAACCCACAGTTGAAAAACAAAGAAAGAACATTACATTTCAAACAGTAGCAGTAGCCTACTGATCCATTTCTGACCCAAACAAACTTGTTGGGATTGTTGCAAATGACATACTAAACAAACTCAGTAAACTGTTACAGATCATAACACCAAGAAAATGACAAAAACTTGTGTACACAAGTCAATGGAGATTTCCTCTGTTGTCCTGAGATGACATCACGGATTTGCATAAAAATAGAAAACTTGCAATTACACTAAAACGGAACAATCAAATTTTCTGAAATTGACCGAAATGTGTTAAACACACCCTCTACTATTATTATATTTGATAAAAACCCTATTTCAGACGTCCTTTAAGTGTTTTTTATAAATAACTTTACATTAATATCCGAGGCGGTTCCTCGTGGTCAAGGACACATCACGTGAGTTTCACCCAGAACATTTTCCTGGGGTGGGGGTGTTTCCTCCCACTTCTAAAACTCCAACTCCTCCTTCGTCATGTTGAGTTAATAATAAAGTAAAGTTAAAGATACTGTATAGTTGATAACATAAAGGACCTTAGTTGCCAAAGATACCATAAAATTAACAATAACGACCATACAGTCTGGTTTTTGATAATTTGCATTATGTTGTCGTGCAAAGCACCGTAGCAGAAACCAGTTCACCGCGGCCCGCGAACATGTACTCGTGAATTCGTTACTGACTTATACTGAATTATACGAAAATGGCAATTGTAACACGTTTGTTGTTTGGCTGTGTTAAAGATTCTAGGGAAGTGGACGCATCGTAATTGTGAACGCATCGACCAATTGTTCAATTATTCCTATTTTGGGTTTTAAACTTCATGTATTATGTATTTCATATTCTATTAATTGACACGATATGGAATTACCAAATGAACAAGTGTAACCCTACCTATTGAATGTTCATGTGTTTTCTTGTGATGTATAATAAAACGCTTCCATTGCGAGTTGGTTGTCTTTATCGATCTCGGACGTTCTTACCCCCCGTCCCCCCGCCCCCCGCCCCCGCCCCCCCCCCCCCCCCCTCCCCCCGATGCTATTCTCTACCTGTACAAGACTATACGTACGTCCCCTAATGGAGTACTGTTGTCACATTTGGCTGGAGCTCCTGGATGTCATCTAGCCTTATTAGATAGAGTGCAGAAGTGTATTGTTAATCTTGTTGGTTGTATCGTCTTTCTAACCGTAGGTCTGGAGCCAGTCTCTGTACATATATTTTCATGGTAAATTTGCCACCAGTCTGTCCGATTTGGTTCCTCCTATCAGAGTGTTTGAGCGTTAGACTAAGGCTTTCTGCTTGTTCTCACCCATGCACGTTTGCTTCGCCGAGATGTAGAACAAAGAGTCATTCCAACAGCTTTTCCCCCCACTAACACTAACACTAACACGGTTTCTCGAGACGCTTGTGTTAACAGATCTGTTACACTAACACTAACACGTAGCACAGAATTGCGCCCCCACTCACTGCAATTTGCAGTTCTGCGCGAGACTTTCAACACACACTATAACACGTCGTGTTAACATGGCGTTTGTTCTGAGGTCACAATTCTGATTAACAGATAACACGTAACACACACAGAATTGTGACCTCACCCATTGTCCATATACATTTCTTGAGCGTAGCAGACGAATTCTCTGTAGCAGACGACACGGTCATTTCCAACTTACTTTTGTTCCTTTTTGCTGCATACGCATGCGCAGTGACGTGCATTTCCATGCTAACCGTAGCAAAGCCAATAATCTGCCATAGAATACGTTTATTGTAACCATATATTTGTTTACTACAGCAAGCAAGGATTCTTCGCTTACGGTAAACAATTCCATGAAATTCGGCTCTGGGCGCCTTTTAATGCAAACATACCCTAAATAACATGTCCCACTGTGTCCCAGTTATCATTTTTACCTTTGGGTGTCATCCACTGCCTGAACAAGCCCACACTATGCAGGATTTTTTCTTTATTTTCTCCATATCGACTTCGACGATGTTCGCGACCTCCAACATCACCATGCACGTCACGTTTACATAACTGTTGGGTATTTTTTACACAAACGTTGGTTAATTTCAACCGAGTGGTCCCCATTTGCTCAACTGTTGTAAATTTCGTTTTCCCCCGTTCACTTTCGATCAACAAAATGTGTAATGAAACGCGGTTATCCAACTTTTTATTCAACATCTCTTACTCAATGTTGGCTAAAAATTATTTTGCACAACGGCCGATGAAAGTAATTTAAAGGTAACACCGGCCTACTGTTTACATAATTTAGGGATGCAGCATCCTTAACAATAATTTTGTGATTGTCCTTGTGGAAAAAGATCATCAAAATGTCTCGCAATTAACCACATAAGCTTTGTCGGAAACGATTCGCTTTTCACTTGGCAGCTTTTTGCTTTGGATATCTCTCATTTGTTGCTGAACATTTCACTGGACAGGTCAGCCTGGACCACCGAATGGGCTTTTCTGTTTTCTGTAGAGAAGCTGACATTTATTGTTTGTCTTCACAAACAATTGTAGTTCCACGGCACTATAGCGCGAACCGGTCCCAACGTGCATGTGTGTGCCGTGGGGCTAAATGTCACATTGTTCGGTAGACTGCATGTCCATCCACATTGGAACTCGGTTCGGTTCACCGGACTGTGTGTCAAAATGTTATGTTCGATTTTTCGTAACATGAATAAATAGTTTCTTTTTTCAATTACTCATAAATAGTTTGAAAAAAAAAATCAGAGCTGAATTTGATGCAGTACTGCAGTAATAAACTCCAGGAATAAACTATCACACGGCCATGCGGCTGGAAATAAAACTAACTTCCAAGGTTCCGATAATTCACGTGACCTGATTTTTTTTTTGAAAAATGCTGAAAAACGGCAAAATTGTGTGGTTTCTTCTTAGGTTTTCTCCAGTCTATTTCGGAAAGCCTTTCAGAATCATGTGTGGGTCTATTTCTAGCCCAAAATAGCCCAACAAAGCCGGTTTGTCCCTTTAACCAACGAATTTTAAGCAACGTTTTTGCAGTGTAGATTGTTTTAAGAGTAATATTCATGTACCTTCAATCAAATTGAGTTCTTCTAAAACAAACCTAATTGAAGCTTAAGTTTAGCCTTGTTAAGAGCAAACGTAAAAAGAAAGTTATCAGATTTGAAAAAAAAGTGCTAAAATCGGTTGGGTTCGAAGTGTTTAATGTTAGGAAGCGTCTACAGTTTTGCATATTATTAATCTAACGAGAAAAAGTATGATGTTGTAAATTGTTCTTAATCAAAATCGTCCAAAATTATCTTTACGGATATTTTAACAAGACATTACAGAGCTATAATCGCTCCTTGACCAAAAATCCAGCATTTGCACCTTTTTCGATAGTCCACATATCCCTCCAGCCGACTTATACCGCTGTTTATTTCAAATTGTCCGTTTTGAGTGGATAAATCGCAAGCAAACACGGTCGCCAGTTCCATACGTTTACACGCAAAAAAACTCCGAAAACCGTCCATGTTCAATGGTGTTTTTTGAAGAATGTTTCTAGTGCAAAAAGCCAGAGATGTGCCCAGTTGTGTGGTTGTATGCTTTACCAGACACCATGAAAGAAAAAGAGCAGAAAGAGTTTCTTTTTTATTACCAAGAGAGAGAGAGAAAAATTAGTCGCTCGTTCTAACTTGTCCTGGCCGATGTGCATATCGTGGGAATTACGGCCCGCAAATCAACCGGGCCCCGTACGATTTTCCCTACCCGGCGGCTTGCCGTGGATTTTACAGACACGTCTGCGGCGTGTGTGGTCACATATTCTACGGCGCCCGGGTGGTGCCCGGTGAAATTTGGTGGAGTGTAATCGCAAGGTGCCCGTCAACAAACCGTATATGTGCCGGCCGGGTGCCGTGCGGTAAGCTTCCGGGCTCCGTCCGATGAACATGTGCACTGCACGGCTCCCGGCTGAGGCCCAGCCGGGTACCTCACGGCGCCCAGCCGGCGCCCGGCCGGGTGCCGTGCGGTGCACTGTTTGCGTCCTCTGATGTCCGCGCTTCCTGTATTTATAGCCGCCGTGAGGGGGCCGCACGGGCAATTTTTACATCAAACGGACCCCGGACGGCAGGCGCCCGGTGTTGTACATATCGCCTGGGACACTTGAGGGGCCCGTGAGGGGGTTGCAGGACAGCCGTGTGGCGCCCTTAAGCATTGCAAGGCGCCCGACAATTTTTTTCGCGGTCGGAGCCCGCACGAGACCCCTAGGGTGCCACCACGGGCCTTCTACGGGCTTTCTACGACCTAACGGTCAGATGAAAACGCCGGGAGAATTGGGAGCAGCCAGCTCAGCACCGCGCCGCCCGTACGGCTGGTGAAAAATGTCCAGGTGCCCGTGGGAAACGTGAAAGGGGATGTGTGAAAGGGGCTCAAATGCTGCACACAGACTGCTGTGAATGCCGTTCGTTCCGTGACAAAACCACCGGTCGCAATTAACCAGTATTTACTTTAAAAGAGCTTCACTGTGAGCCACAATTTCACCGTTTTTTCCACCAAAACGGTAATAGTAGATTATTGTCATATTACATGAAGTATTTTTCACGTTTGTATTTTGAATTACAAGGACAAAACAGGCATAGGCCTAATGAAAATTCACTCCGTGTATTTTCCATTCAATACTGCACAGGCCGTTTTGTGTTCTTCTCAGGATTACGTCAAAACCCTGTTTATCAGCAAACCAATTGACCTCAAGCGTTTCGGGTGAAGAGGGTCGGAACTGCGTTTTAAGCAAAAGGCTGTCGATTTTTTGTGGAAAACAAGTTGTGATGGTGTTGTAGACACACACACCTCCATGATAAACAGTTCAACTTAAAAATGTGGACGGGGAGATACTAGCTGTTTAAGTTTATCATTTCAGTGTACGATTTAAAGACATATTACAAGATTGGAAAACCTTTGAAAACAGAAACAACATCATTATACAAGTATGTTGATAAAACTGCCTCGTATAAATGTCAGCCACATAGATACAGTACTACTTCAGAAAACATCAAAAATCAAAGTATAGTTTTTGTATTGCATGAATTGTAAAACAAAATGGTTAAAAACGATTTTTTTTGTTTTTGTTTAAAGAATCTTCAATTTCAAACGAACAAAAAAAATCATGTGGTGTTTGTTACCATTGTTATCAACACTTGTTTTACTTGTCAACTCGTAAAGTGAAATTTTGAGAAACCTTAAATAATGTATTGGGGCTTTAGAAGCAGAACTGCGGAGCCTAAAGTGATTATCGCATCGACATTCGAAGGCGGTCAATGGGCCTTTCCTTCGTATAATATACTGTAATGTCGTACGTAGGAGCGTCCGGACAAGTAGATATACAAGGCGGGATTTGACAGATTTAAAATGGTTCTAATTTGGTAAGGAAAGCTTGCTGTTTAATTTCCACTGGGGCTTGGTTTGCCTTTTACAATCGTGATTGCAGGATTTTCTTGTCAGAGTGGTAAAACCCTGTATTTTTGTGTGCGCAAAAGGTAGATATTTAAAAAAAATTACAAAAACAAGCACTGATCAAGTGATCCTCAACTGAACTTTTACGAAAGTGGAAATAACTTTAAAGCATCAAGTTCCGCTGGATTAGTAGGTACAAAGAAAAACAATTTTATCGGAGGCTGCAGTTACTTGCAGGGTTCACGAAATGTGTGCATTCTGATAATAGGTATCCCATCAACATCAAGCTTGTACAGTTCTGCGTTACATTTCTCCTTACATATAGAGGCCCATTACCCAGAAATATTTGTTTATTGTTAAATTCCTTTTTGTGTTGTAGGACCCAAGCAGGAGTAGGTATTTGGCGCCTTTTCTCAAAGCAAAGCACGTCAAATTTACACACGAAAATAGGCTCAGTGTGAATCCACCATTAAGTATTTCCCTGTTGGTTATAATTCGTATAGGCCAAACCATATTGCGACTTCCTGCCATCATCCCATTTTGAAAGATGCGTAGTTGATATCCACGCTCAAAAAGAAACTTATTCCGTTTATGGGCAGTCGCTTCCATGCCATTGACTTTACGTCGAGCAGTATGTTGCGTAGTTTGATTGATTATGACAACCTATCAGTCGCAGGAGAGTGATCCCAGGGCATTCTGCCCGCAAGTCAACGGAGTAGTAGGCCGGTCGCCCTGTGTCTTTTCCCGTGACAACCATGGACTCGTTAGATTTCCATTTGCGCCATCGGCTCAAAGCGGCAAACGAACGGCTACTGACAATGAAAAATAAATCGGCCGAGATATAGCGACCAGTTCCAAAAAGAAACTTATTCCGTTTATGGGCAGTCGCTTCCATGCCATTGACTTTACGTCGAGCAGTATGTTGCATAGTTTGATTGATTATGACATCCTATCAGTCGCAGGAGAGTGATTCCAGGGCATTCTGCCCGCCAGTCAACGGAGTAGTAGGCCGGTCGCCCTGTGTCTTTTCCCGTGATAACCATGGACTCGTTAGATTTCCATTTGCGCCATCGGCTTAAAGCGGCAAACGAACGGCTACTGACAATGACAAATAAATCGGCCGAGATATAGCGACCAGTTCCTAAGAAAATATTGAGCCGTGTGACACGCTGATATTTCATTGCGGCTCACGAATTGTTTCCAGTAGCGGCAGATTGTTTGTACAGTAATTGCCTGCGTTTGTTGAATACGTAGGCCTGTACATTAATTGAGAGAAATTTCTAACTTGAAGAAAGATGTCAACTTCGAGCCAAAAGAAGATATGTTTGCAAATCGCTGAAGACAATTGTTTCAAACACGCTGAAAACCATAAACAGGTACGTTTAGTACGCCAAAGCGAAAGTACACATACATTTATTCAACGTTTTTCTTTTTAATTTGGTTAAACTTAAGATTTTTTTGTCTGTATTGAGTTTCCTTGGGTTCTAAAGATTTCTCGTTCCGACTGACATGGCTTTTGTATGCTTTATCTGCTCGGGATTTTTTTCCTCCAGCCCATTTTCTCAAGTTCATTGCGATTTACTAGTAGTTTATGTTTTCAAAAGTAAAATTTCAGAAGGTTTGAAATGAATTGGAATCATTTTATTACGTCAAGCTAGTCAGTTAGCGGAGGTGTTTAATGCATTTTACGCGCTTTAGCATTTATCCACACACACACAAACAAAACCATACATGGATTTTTCACGACAGGTTTTCTGTACTACTGCATCTATGACTAAAATTTCTACGAGGCAGTTCATCAACGTTACTCTTTAGTCATGTTATACTGCTGTTCCTGTTTTTAAAAGTTTTCCAATCAAGACATGTAATCTCTCTTTATGACAACATCAACAACAACAACAACAGTGCAGGGAAAGGGACACAAGTAGTTGGATTTGTTTAATGCGTTCCGGGAATTGGATATTAATGCGGATGATGTGGAGAAGTGGTCAAGATTATAAGTGGCCGACTGGCGGGATAGCGGGCAAGGCAAACATATCATTCCTGATCCAAAATCGATTATAAAAAAATGTCAAGCATATGTTCTTTTCAAAGAAAAGACATGATTGTTTTGCTCAGTCACGTAAACTTGCGCCAAGGGACTTCGTGTAGTACTTCCAAGTGTTGATTTTTTTACCTTTTCTGTGCCGCTTTCACAAAAAATGAGGAATCTCTATTCCGACGCGAAGAGACTGTTTCTGACATCTACCTTGGGTTGAAGTTTGAGATGCACCGTCCTTTGTTACAGATACATGTCAATTAAGATACGCAACAAATAAAGGTTGTAACTCTTATATTTAGGTTTATTAGCATAATAAGCATGTCAAGTAAAATTTATCAGTTTTGAATTTTAAATGTCTGAAATATAAAATGCAAAATGTTGACATCAGCGAACTGTCTTAAGATTCCAATACTATTCCTGGCTTCGTAGATTATGCGTTCGATAGTGATGCATATTTGCCTCTCACGCTCACAAAAAGACATAATTCTTCCTTATTTTTAAAAACGGGCGTAAAAGAAAAGAGGTGTTTTAAAAAAAAAAAAATTCCGATTCAGTCGATGAATGTTTGTACTTTTATCCAACGTGGTATCTGTACGCTTTAATACATAATTACAAATAAAAGTATCTTATACGCGAATTGAAGATTAGGCGTGGTACTCACCGCAATAAAAACTAAGATAGCGCGTTTTTAAGTAGAATTCGAACCGGCGACCACTGTGTTCATAAACTACACGGTGACCATACTCCTGTTCGAATCCTGCATTTGGTCAATGTGTTTCCTTAAAATATTTCAGAATATAATGGTATAATTATTGGTTATGGTTTACGTAAAATTTACATTCGACTGGTCATTTTCTAAGTGCGTGTTTGTTTCGGACGGATCCAGATTCAGATCTGCGCAGATCCAATTTACGTGACTTGAATTCCTAGTTGAGAGCAGTTTCGTTTGTTTCTGCGCGGTATTAAACTCGGGATCTGGATTCGGATCTGTCGTGAAACAAACACGCCCTAAACAAACTGGTCATTTTGAGCATGCGCACATTAGCTCAAACATGACGTAAACAATAAAGTTCTGTTTTTTTGTGCCGATGTAAAAGGGAAACGTGTCCCCCCAGTAAATGTGTCCCCCCGGACACATTTACCGGGACGCAACCCGGTAAATGTGTCCAGGGGAACATATTTACCTACAGTGTCCGATCCCCCGGCCGTGCAATGTCACAACGTCACAAGTAGGCACGTGGAAGTTGAAACAGCGCCACGCCGCAGCTGCATGCAACACAGTCGATGGTACAGCGTTGCTCACTTGAGTGGCCAGTACGTCTCTGGGAATGGCGTCGAATAATTTTGTAACACGATTGCATCCGTGTCTGTGGTCTTGAGGATTGCTTTACCTGGACTGGTAACGGTTGTGCTCGTTTGGTATGACTGGAATTAAACCAAACCAGTGGGTGTTTTATTCGTACGAATAAAACATTTTAAAAACCGAATTATGGTTGATGTAAGCGTTGCTCATTTGAGTGGCCAGTACGTCTCTGGGAATAGTCGGTTATCTATGGGGCACCGCCCCCCCCCCCCCGAACTAAACCAAACTAACTTTTTTAGGTGCATTTTATGGTCCTAAAACACATTTTTGATGTTAACAGTAAAAAGAAACCCGATGCACTCGGGTTATTGAAAATGGCCAAAATGGCCGCCAAAATGGCCGCCAAAATGGTTTAAAATCATATATTGGCCAAATATTATGATGAAAGCACTTACAAAATTGGTAGTTATATGTTTTTGACCCTGACAAATTTATTTCTTGGGTCCCTTTTTTTCTATCATGTTTCAAACTCAAAATGGCGGCCAATATGGAGGCCAATATGGCTGCCAAAAGTGGCCAAACTGTGAGAAAAATGATATATATTGGAAAAAAAAAATGATAAACACATACATAACAAAAGTTATATGTTTTTGAACCTCGCAAATTTATTTCTGGGGTCCCCTATTTTCTATCATGCTTCAAATTCAAAATGGCGGCCAATATGGCTGCCAAAAGTGGCCAATATGAGAAAAATGATATACATGTATAATGGACACAAAAATACATGTACATTAAATGCAATCCCGAGAATTAACTTACAACCTTTTAGGGTGTCTTTTATGATCCTGAAGCATATCTGGGATACTAACAAGAAAATAAAATGCTCTGGAGATGACCAAGATGGTGGCCAGTATGGCCGCTAATATGTCCAAAATGGAAAAGATCATATATTAGCCAAATATAATGTTTCTATCATATATCATGCTCTAAATTCAAAATTGGCTACCAATATGGCGACCAATATGGCTGCCAAAAGTGGCCAAATGTAAGAAAAATTATATATAATGAAAACAAAAATCAGGCATCAATTAAATGCAACCCCTTTCCGCTAAACTTACCTCACCAACTTTGTATTATGCCTTTAAGAGTCCTGAAACAGTTTTGGATGTTAACATTAATAAAATAAAATCTTCTGGAGACAAAGATGGTGCCCAATATGGCCGCCAAAAATGGTCTAAAATTAAAAGGATATCATAAGCCGAATAATTAGCATTTATAAATTGCTATTCATATGTTCTTGACCCTCATTTATTACAAACAAAATATGGCTGCCAAAATATGTTAAATGAATTCATTCAATGAAACCTCCCCCCCCCCACCCCCCCCCCCCCCACCTCCCCCCCCCAAAAAATGGTCTAAAATTAAAAGGATATCATAAGCCGAATAATTAGCATTTATAAATTGCTATTCATATGTTCTTGACCCTCATTTATTACAACCAAAATATGGCTGCCAAAATATGTTAAATAAATTCATTCAATGAAACCCCCCCCCCCCCCCCCACCACCCCCCCCCCCCCACCCCCTTACCCCCACACACACCCCAATAACATCCTTTGGGTGCGTTGATCCACGAAAACTATTTGAATTTTAACAGAGAAAAACCCTGCGGCCCTCGAGATATCCAAGATGCCGGCCAATATGGCTGACAAATCATATCACCCATATGATGCAATAGAAATTAATAAAATGGTTAGTTACTAGTATGTTTTCTACCCTCAACAAACATCTTTATGCTATCCTTTTTTACTTCAAATTTCATAATATGCGATCAGCATGGCTGCCAAAAGAGGCTAAATGAGAAAAATGTCTGCTGTGCTGGCTGGGCTAGTGCGTTTTTCCTTGCTCGCTTAATGGATCCTTCACTAAGAGATCCAGTGAAACAGAAACTTCCCTCACTGTAGCATTGGCATATTGGATAGGTGTCTCCCCAGTACATGTCACCCAAGGGATGCATCTTTATGGAAATATCGCACAGGACAACTGCCCATCCCAATCCCTCTGTTGCTTGCTGGTTTCTATTATGTTGAGGAGTGTACGATTGAACTGCTCTATAAGCACATCCAAATTCGAATTGTATTGAGTTGTTCACATTTTGTTTCTGGAATCGCTCTTTCCCACTTTAGACTCCCTTTTAACAAACAACAAACACCCCATTGTCTCATTATCCCATTTCTGTGTCTCTCAGATCATATTTGTTGTGATCATGGAAACAACATTTTGGTGGTCATACCAGCCTCAATTAACTTCAAACATGATAAGAATACCAAGATGACAACTGATAAGGGTGAACAACATAATTTAATTTATGTTTTATAATTTGTTTTTGGCCAATTATATATCATTTTCCTTACATTCAGCTACACTTGACAGCCATATTGATCGCTGTCTTTAATTTAAAGCATGGTAGCAAGTAGCACACGAGATACCAATTTGTGAGTAACAAATTTATAACTAATCATTTAAATCATTATTTTGCTATAAATATATGACCTTTTCTATTTTGGCAAATATTTTGTGACCATATTGACTTCAAAGGCGCAACAGTTTTTTGTTTTTTTTCTCTTTATTATGTGTCATTTTTTCTCATATTTGGCCACTTTTGGCAGCTACAGTGATCGCCATCTTCAAGCTGTGGGTTATTTTAAGCCCATTATATATCATTCTCCTCATATATGGCCACTTTTGGCAGCCATTTTGAATTTGGAGCATGGTAGAAAATCCTAAAAATAAAATTTGCGAGGTTAAGAAACATATTAAACAAGAAATTTTATGAATGATTGTCATTACATGTATTTGGCTAATTTACATGTATGATCTTTTTCATTTGCTATAGGATCACAAAGGGCTCCCCAATAAGTTGGTGTGGTTTAGTTCTGGGTGGTTGCCTTTAATGTATGTGTTTATCATTATTGTTTGTCCAATATATATCATAATTATTTTTTCATACTCTGCCATATTGGCCACCATATTGGCCACCATATTGGCCGCCATATTGGCCGCCTTATCGAGCATGATAGCAGAATAGGGGACCCCAGAAATAAATATGCGAGGGTCAAAAACACGTAACTTTTGTTTTGTGTTTATTATTGTTTTTGTCCATTATATATAATTTTCTCATATTTGGCCAATTTTGGCAGCCATATTGGCCTCCATATTTGCCGTCATTTCGAATTTAAAGCATGATAGAAAAAAGGGGACCCCAGAAATAAATTTGCGAGGGTCAAAAACATTTAACTTTTGCTATGTATGTGTTTATCATTATTGTTGTCCATTATATATCATTTTGCTCACAGTTGGACACTTTTGGCAGCCATATTGGCCTCCATATTGGCTGCCGTGTTAAATTTGAAGCATTATACAAAAAATGGGACCCCAGAATAAATTTGCGAGGGTCAAAAACATATAACTCGCAATTTTTTAAGTGCTTTCATCATATTATTTGGCCAATATATGATTTTGGACCATTTTGGCGGCCATTTTGGCCGCCATTTTGAATAACCCGAGTGCATCGTTTTTTTTTTACTGTTAACATCAAAAATGTGTTTTAAGACCATAAAATGCACCTACAAATGTTGTTTTGGTTTAGTTCTGGTTGGGGGGTGGGGTTTCACGAGGGGTCCCCCATATATACCCGACTAGAATAGCGTTAGAGAATTTTGAAACACGATTGGATCCGTGTCTGTGGTCTTGATGATTGCTTGACCTGGACTGGCGACGATTGTGGCCGTTGGTATGACTGGACTTAGACCAAACCAGTGTGTGTTTTATTCGGACGAATAAAACATTTTAGAAACTAGTGGTGAATCCTTCGCTAATTCCCGTTGAGGTAAGCGTTGCTCATTTGAGTGGCCAGTTCGTCTCTGGGAATGGCGATGTATAATTTTGGAACATGATTCGATCCGTGTCTGTGGTCTTGATGATTGCTTGATCTGGACTGGTAACGATTGTGTAAGTTTGTATGACTTGATTTAAGACCAAACCAGTGCGTGTTTTATTCGGACGAATACAATATTTTAGAAACCAATCCTTCGCTGATTCCCGTGTGATGTAAACGTTGCTCATTTGAGTGGCCAGTACGTCTCTGGGAATGGCGGTGGATAATTTTGGAACACGATTGGATCCGTGTCTGTGGTATTGATGATTGCTCGATCTGGACTGGTAACGATTGTGTACGTTGGTATGACCGGACTTAGACCAAACCAGTGCGTGTTTTATTCGTCCGAATAAAACATTTTAGAAACCAATAATGGTAAATCCTTCGCTGATTCCCGTGTGATGTCCTGAAACGTTGCTCATTTGAGTGGCCAGTACGTCTCTGGGAATGGCGGTGGATAATTTTGGAACACAATTAGATCCGTGTTTGTGGTCTTGATGATTGCTTGATCGGGACTGGTAACGATTGTGCTCGTTGGTATGACTGGACTAAGACCAAACCAGTGCGTGTTTTATTTCGGACGAAAATATGGTGAATCCCTCGCTGATTCCCGTGTGATGTCCTGAAACGTTGCTCATTTAAGTGGCGGTGGATAATTTTGGAACACGATTGCATCCGTGTCTGTGGTCTTCATGATTGCTTGACCTGGACTGGCGACGATTGTGATGGAGAATACATGTGGGATTCTCGCCTGACTGGACTTAGACCAAACCACTGCGTGTTTTATTCGGACGAATAAAACACTCGTTTCCTTGTCTTCTCAAAACATGATGAGAACAATGGCATTTTGCCAATTTCATTACTGTTTTTAGTATTAACACCAAAAGGGAATCAAGTGACATCAATTGTGTTACAAAATAAAACCAGCTCCCGGTGTAAAAAATACACCAGAGTTAGTGTTAACATATTTTAACACCAAATGCTGGTGTTAATTTACACCATGGTTATATAAACTCCTCAAAAAAAGTTCGGAAAGTAAAGTTTGACTGACGATTTCTCTCTCGTTACTAAATCATTCCCCTTGAATAGGGTATCATTCGAAAGCCCTGTTATTCGTCTTTACAGTGATGTGTCATTTGTTATAATTAATAAATTGGGGGATGTGCAGTATTATAATAGCGGAATACAGGGGTGTCACAAAAGTGTCACAAAATTCACTGCTATTGTCATGCAGTGCATTCCCCTTTTGCTTGGAGGATGGGAATGTGTCATTGCACTTGTTGACAATAGTAATGCATTTTGTGACATTTCACTTTACACCCGCCCCTGTATTCAGCTATGCTGCACATCCCCCAATTGCCTAATCATAACAAATGACACATCATCGTAAAGAGGAATAACAGGGATTTCCAATGATATACAATTCAATATTTTGCAACAAGAGAGAAATCGTCAGTCAAACTTGACTTTCCGAACTTTGTTGAGGAGTTTAGATACCGGGAAAGAATCACATTTAATACAAAGGGTGTTATATTTAACACCCGAGGTTTTGTAGTGCGTGTTTTATTTTAAAGTTGTTCCCCTATTTTACACCGGAATTGGTGTCAGCTTTTAATTCTGTAAGAATAAATCAACTGTAGGTGTTAAAATTTACTTCCACATTCAGGTGTTAATTAACACCAAAATTTTTTTCCAAAATAAACACCAAGAATAATAATTTGGCACCTGATGGTGGTGTTAAAGTTTAACACTCTTCTGGGTGTAAACAAATATGTATTCCCAAATTGGTGTTACTTAACACCTAAATCCTTGCCCAATAGAGATACCAACGAAGAATCAAATTTTGCACCAGTGGTGTAAATGTTAACACCGCATGTTTTGCAGTGCAGGAGGGGGACACAATTAACGGGCAAGGGGGACACTTTTACCTAGGTAATTCCGCCTCCCCCGCTCCCCGCCCCCCGGACAGTTTTACCGGGGACAGATTTACCTGGGACACCGGCAGATGACCATGCAGAAAGCTCTCGGAATGCCCATAGTTCTCATTTAAACACAAATATACTTTCTTTTAATGACATTTTCTTTTTGTATTATTACATTACCGCTATTTCATTAACATCTCTTTAAGAAATTAAACTTTAAAATACGGAAACTTGCATTAAAACACTTAGTGCTAACTGTGAAATAACTTGCTACTACATGTACACGTATATGATATAACGTAAAGACAGTACAAATTTCAGTTAATACTAGAGACGTTTTGACTGTAGGATTACAATTGGTTGTTTTTACAACTCTTTGTCCAGTGCAATTTTAGCGTCATATTACTACAATTTGACCATATAAAATGTCACAAACATTGTGTCATTTATAACGTTATCTCCAATGTTCTGTTGTATTTGCCCTTTCAAACCTGAGAGTTCAGAAAATGTCTGTAAATGACACCAATTATAAAGCGTAGACGGCGAAACGAAGAAAAATGTCCCGAGGTGATTTATAATTTATATGACTTCAGTCAAAAGAACCCAAGACGTCGCGGAGCGTCGAATGTTTGGTTTTCTGTCGATATGACTGGATTTGTTTTAGTTTGTACTCAAGAAGGAGACGGGGGAAGAATGTGAAGGGCCCATCCAATAAAAAAATGGAAATGAGCAATTACCTTTTCAAGTTTTGTAAGCTAGACGAAGTAGCCATTTTGACGTTTACTATGAGGAATTGCGTTGGAGTTCGTATATTAAACAGCATGGATTTTAAACAAATCATAGATTAACTCAAAACATTCACTCGACATACCACGAGCATTTCTTCTGTTGTTTCACAACGGTGTTAAAGTGATTTGGCCATTCTTTGCAATACCTGCATGGGCAAGTTCATGGTTAGTAATCTTACATATTGAACATGTTACTGGACATCCATGGGCAGTTATATCATTACGCATGCCTGTCAGTTATGGTACCATGAATGCATCTCACCAATACCAACCATAAAGAAGTATATCTAAAAACAGTTTCCACACAGATATACAATTCCAAATGTTAAGGTTATGTCCACCTCTTCGTGAAATATTCCACATGTATTTCCGAGGTTAAAGTCGTTAATATTATATGTTCAAATTTGTTTGCCACTGCCATCATCATAGGCAATATGATCAAAATCCGAGCATAAAACCAACTGCATAAATGATGGGGAGGCAATGACATGTGTAATAAACTGCAACGCGTCGTTTGCTTGGCAAAAGGGCAAATTATTCATACCCTTTGAAAAATCAAAACAATTTCAAATTTCCTCACTATTGTGAAGGAAATTTCACTGTAACTTAGGACAGTCAGTTGCCTTGCACGAGACCACATGTTTTGGCTCAGCTTCATTTGCATATAAACGTTAGCAATGTCCATATTCGCTTTGTTTGTGCCTGTTCCAAATTATTCCTAGCCCTTACAAAATCTCAGCATTTAGGTCATTTTGTGTGATAATGCACCTGCTTTCAACATTCCAGTGATTCCATTTTGTTATTCAACAGTTATCCTAACATGTTTGCATAGGATTTGAATCATTAACATATTATGTGTTCAATTAAATTTAAATCAAAGAATGTCATATAATAGCACTCTGCTTGTAGGCTATAAAGTGAGGGAAGTTGATGCCTTCATTCTCAGTTTCTGGTCAGCATGGCAACAAAATAAGAGAACTCGGTGAGGACTTGCGCATGGCTATTGTTTGAAAAGTTGAACCACGACGTTTGAAAACAGATGTACGACGTTTGAAAAATGATGTACGACGTTTGAAAACTTAAGTTCGACGTTTGAACAGTTGAACCGCGACGTTTGAAAACTGAAGTACGACGGTTGAAAACTGATGTGCATGTACGACGTTTGAAAACTGAAGTACGACGTTTGCCTGTCCGTCTTGGAATTCCATACCACCTTGATAAAAAGGCCAACTCTTAGTAGTGACCACTCGTCTTTGGTCCAAAATGTCATATGTATGCTAATGCAACCTTTATAAAGTGGTCTTCTGTTTATAGTGGCCACTATATTCACAAGTTTCACTGTATAATCCGTTAAGCCCCCATAGCCATGACCTTGGCTAATGTTAGTCCTATAGGCCTATAATCTTTAGTCCACGTTTAAGCTTAAAGCCACATATACAAACTTAAAAGATTTTTATGCCGGCTGTAGATCCTGCACCAATCCATTTGTAAAATGAATTTAAACATATAGCGGCTTAAACGTTCGGAGCTGCTCGTATGAATGTGCACAGAAGATAGGCCAAAAACATTAGGAAACGTGAGCGGTGATGTCGTTTATCCGGATCAGTAGTCGGAATTTCATGGATCCAACCCGTTGATTTGACCTATCCATGTACCAGTCCCTTGTCTTTTTTGTAAGTTTTCCCTAGCTTTCTCTTTTGAACTTTAGTTTGCATCATGCAGTGTCCGGCCAGGTCAAGTGCTAAGGGTGGATTCGCACTGAACCTTTTTGAGAAAAAGCGGTCTGGGGGGAATTTGGAGTAAAATCACCTACTGAATACCACACAATCTGCAAAACGCTTTCCGTGGTTTTGGATTGTGGAGTTTGTCGTTTTACTCCAAATTCTCTCCACACCGCTTTGTTTGTTTTGTTTTGCTTTTTTTGGTGGTGGTGGTGGGGGGGGGGGGGGGGGGGGGGGGGGGGGGGTTTCCCTTAAAGCGACGCGCGTCGCTTTTACGCGCGGAATTAGGCCTAATGTAAATCCACTAAAAACGTATGCCGACGCACGGTCGACAGTTCAGTTTGATTGAAGATAAAACTGAACTCAAACTCATAATTTACTACCTTTAAATTTCAGAAATTTATAAATGACAGATACTCGGTTTCCAGTGCTAGTATATCAACACAATCATGCGTGTATAAAGCTCCAAAATCCAGCATTACTTGATAACATAGGCACACTCTATCACACTAATGCGTGCTGAGTATAGGCTAATACTAGGCATACCTTGCTGCATGGCTGTGGTTACAATTGATATTTTGCTAGTACCACTTGACACTTTGATATTTTGAGAAAGTCTTCACCACAAACGCCATGAAAAATAAAATGCCATAAAAAGTGAAACGATTTGAATGTTCCAGTCCTGGTAAATACTTTCGCTGGATTGATTGATTGATTGATTTTATTAGATTACACTTCGTGGCCCACAGGCCAAATTACATGTAATTTACAAAATTAAAATACATACCGGTACTTAAAGATAGTATACATGATTGGTAAACTCATATGAGACGAAAACTAATTGTTTTACTCATTTCTCAAAGACTATAGCACTTCAGACAAAACCATTCCAGGGGAAGCTTTCTACGGTCATCATGTTTATATTGTGTAAGTTAGGCGTAAATCTGTGAACATTTCTGATTTTCGAGATTACCAATGATGTATACTGCCTTTGAATATTCACATAAAATAAATAATACACATCAACATTACTATAGGGAGAATGTAAGAAAAAGTCATCTAAAATAAAATAAAATAATTCATATTTACTTATTTATTAAACTTATAAAATACGGGATTGGACTATTCTTAAACCGAGTTGTTCTTGTGCGGATTTGAGTTATTTGGCAAGATTTGCGGAGCTGTTTACCATGGCATTCAAGTCTAGTTGGAGGAATGAGGTGCTTCGTTCTCTCCGATTTGGACAACCCCTGGGCAAATGAGTGACAATGCTCAAGTCTTCTCATAGACAAACTGTCAATATTACACGTTTCCAAAGCTTCACTATAGGTTGAATAAGACCTCCCCAAAATAGTTTTACATACTCGTTTTTGGACTCGTTCAATATCATCACATTGCTTATTTGTCAGACCAGGGTGCCAAACAACAGCGGCATATTCAAGCATTGGTCTAATATACCCACAATAAACAATTTTAAGTTCCTCGTGGTTAAATCCAAAGCGCTTCAGTGACCTCAACATAAACAACCTCTTGTTGACATTGCGTAACATTTCATCAACTTGTGAGTCCCATTTTTAAAGATTATTTTGAAGCCATATACCAAGAACTTTAGCTTTCGTGACATACGGGATAGTTTCAGTACCGATTGTCAGATCTCGAACAGATCTCGATCAGCCTGAAGACAACCAGGGTCGGAGACCTTATACGATTCTCAACAAATGTCAGGTCATCCACATATTTCCAATATTCAGATTCAGAATCTTGAGCGGCATCGTTAATTACAATTTGAAACCCAATTGGGCCAAACTTGGTTCCTTGGGGTACTCCCCCATTCAGGCTAACATAGTCAGAGAGAGTACCTGTATATCTCACGCATTGCTGTCTCTGATGGAGAAAGTCGCATATCGAGGGAACGATGGCTCGACGTACTCCAAGGCCAATGATTTTCTTAATAAGCAACGTGTGGTCAATAAGATCAAAGGCCTTGGAGAAATCGGTGAGTACCACCGTTCCCACATTACGACTTTCCTCAGCCCCCTGCACAAGATGATGAATTAAATGGGTTAGATAATGCGAAGTAGACATTCGTTTAACATTGCCAAACTGCCTAGTCTCAATCTTATCACGAGTATCGTCCAGCACCCAACTGGTCACAAAATCTTCTGCTATTTTAGCAAAGCAAGCTGTTAACGAAACAGGCCTTAGTTTATCCAAACGTGGTGGGTACTGTTTTGGAACCGGTACTACAACAGCTTGTTTCCACTGTGTGGGAACAATTCCATCATGAAATGAACAATTAAGAATTTCAGTCAAAGGAAGACTAAGCTCATATGCAAACTCCTTGACTAACTTTGGAGAAATCAAGTCTGGTCCTGTAGCTTTATTGGATTTGACATTACGCAGTTTAGCAAATACCTCCCAAGGATATATTACGGTCACAGGGTCTTCTGCAGGTAAGTAGGCAGGTAGTTTCCCCAAGTCTAGCAAAGCAATCTCGGAGGAAACACCCACGAACATGAGATTAATTGCATTAGCCTTAAATACTTTTGTGGTCACAATTCTCTATTCCAGGTATGGCCAAATTCAACTCAGGCTTTACAGAATTTGTCATTGATTTTATTTGAGAATGCCACTTGCGTCCATCAGTTTTCTGTAACTGTCGAACTCTGTCTGCATTATATGTTATTTTGGCCTTTTCAATCTCTCGTTTAATTTTATTTCTCAATTGACGCCACTTGACAGAGTCTTGTTCAATGAAAGCTGCTTGACGTTGCAAAATTAGCCTTTTAATGCGAGGAGTGATCCAAGGCTTGTCAGAATTGTGTACTTTTACCCTTTTCATAGGAAAATACATATCAATACCCTTATTTACAATTTCATAAAATGAGTCTACTTTCTGTTGAGTATTTACACACTCGTTGAGTTCATTCCAGTCTTGACTTTGTAAAAATCGTCCAAATGATCGCATTGACTTGTATACACTGTACAAAATGTGTTGAGTCACAGGTGTTTTTCTGTTGAAAAAGTCAAAAGCGAACAGTAACTTTTACTGTTTTTGGAATTTGTTGTTATTGTACAAATATTCTTCTGTCTGTGTACATTTCAAAAACATGTTTCTGTTTGATTACAGACGATTTGCCGTTGAGTTACAGGTTAGTTCAGGAACAAGACAAATTGAATCTTCACCTGTTAAAACACAGCCATGTTACCGTTCAGAAACAGAGAATCGTCCGTTAATGTTATCCCGTCGTTATTACGCGGCGTTGATATCGAGAACCAGTACGTTGCATGCTGGGAAATCACTGCAGTAAATTCAAACTGGGCAGTGCGCTTTTTGTAGTTGTGCCGTTCGTACAAAAGGACAGCTTTTTGCCGGCGTTATATGTCGAAATATGTACTGGAGACTATTCAGGAAGTAGCTGCTCTACATGTCGTAAAAAGCAAATCAGCATTTTATTAGATTTTTTTGTTTTTAATTGGGTATATTTGTGGTGCAATACTGCCGGCAGTGGAGGTATACGGAAGCTTGTGACCTGCTTCAAAGTGCGGAAAAACAATAGATCCATGCGGGAATTCCCCCTGAATTTATCGTATTCCTGTATTTTTTTTATGAGTCGGGTTACATTTTTGGTATAGGGTCTACTGTACGCCCTGTTGAACCTCCACTACATCACGGCATGCAAATAAAAGCTAGGACATTTAGAGGAACATGCTGGCGACTTATTTTCCACGAAGTGTAGTGCATCTACAACACAAAAAGTGAACTGCAAAGGGCAAACTGTCAATCCACACAAACGGACAACAAGAAACAGCCGTCAATAACCTGGACTGTTTCGTTCAGTTACACAGAATTGTTTCTGTACAGAAGGCTTTGTTAAAGAACAAAACCATGCACAAAACGAACACATAGTCGTCTGTTGAAAAACAGAAGAATCTTCTGTAAATTTACAATTCCAAATAACAGTATAGAGTCTACTGTATGCAAACAGAGAAAACAACGGAGTAGAATGTACTGTTCAAAAACAGTACGCGATGTTATGCCAAAATTATGAACGTACTGTAAATGAACAGATATTTTTGTAACAGTGTAGTTGCTTGTAATCTTGTATAGTTGCTTGATGTTTATCAGAACAATTGTGTAATTATTGTTAATGTGCAAACCAAAAAGTCATGTTTTTCCATGATGAATAATTTAATCCAATTCAATTCAATCTACAGAAAGGAGTGATTGTACATGGTCGCGCATGCGCGTCTGGCGCGTACGTGGTATTGCCGCGCCAATGGCCACTTTCATGCAAGGCTGCTAATCGAACTTTTGTTATTCGTATGGTGTTTTCGCCGTCTGCTTGTCGAAGGTCATTAGTATCTCTCCAGGCGATAAAATGTTCTCTTTGGACTTGAGAAGTCATTTCATCCTTTGCTTCTGTATCTGTTTCTTTTTGCAGCGTGTAGGCTACTCTTGATCCTTCTGAATGTTAAAGGTGATTCAAAACCTGCTGTTAACGTACGACGCCATGAACGCTGCTATACACTTTGCAAGGACGACAATAATTATTTAAGGTAAGAACTCCCCGTCGGGCCTGTACACTGAAACTCGCATTAGTGGCTGTACATTCTGCGTGACGCGCAAACATCGGTTGTTCGAAAAGCAACGCGGAAATGTCCATGTCCGCGTACTGCACGCTTCGCTGTTCGTGTCGCGCTGTCCGCTCAAATTTAATACCCTCCAGGGAGCGATTGAAACGGATGGAGCGCACACTACGCATAGATGGTTTGTGTGGGAAATTCGCTGGAAACTGTCTTGAAATACGCTCCTTCAAACAATTTCCAATGTTGTAATAGAGTGAGAGGCTACTTAGACAAATCCTACTTTGTACAAGGTAAGAGAAATGACAGTCTGAACAATGTTAAGGGGCGTTCATACTGTCGCGGCAAAATGGATTTGCGCGCAGCTGCTCCATAGGGTTGTAACATAAACTGGTTTGCCGTTTGCGCGCGGCCTATCGCAACGCGCAGAACGTTTCGAGCTGGGTCAAAGTTGAAATATGTTGAACTTTGACCGCGGTGCGCTGACCTTTCCAACGCGCAATAGTGTGAACTCCCCTTTATTGTCCCACCAACTTAGCAAAGCGAATCCAACTTTGATGACGACTTGAATTTCCTATGTAGGGCTTGCAATAGACCTTTATCACGGTGCGTCCATCTTTGTCTTGTTCCCCATAGTATGCCGGGCACGATCAGTGCGTCTGCGCGATAGCGCGTGCAATCTTCAGTTGTTGTTTCGAGAAAATCATTCTCCGCGCTGTGCGCATGTCATTGTGATGCACACAATTAACATTTTCAACACAGGGCCAAACTATTTTTTTCTGCAAGCCTCGCTTTGGTGACGTTCATTTTAATAGGGGAAAATGGAAGATGGCCGCACCGTGATCAATGTCTATACAGAAATGCGTACGTGTGGATTTTCAAAACACGCGTCGCGCATCCGAACTTGTTAGCGCACAGTGTGCCACGCACAACGCAGGACGGGTACATGGATTTTAGGCCTGAAGGGACGTTAACACTACCGCGGAAAAAATGGCTTTGCGCGCGCCTGTGCCATTGGTTTGTACAGAAACTGGTTTATCGCTTGTGTGCGGCCTGTCGCGACGCGCAAAACATTTTGAGCTGGATCAAAGTTCAAATTTGTTGAACTTTGACCGCGGTGCGCTGACCTTTCCAACGCGCAGCCAAACTATACATCAGCAGCTCTCGGTATGCGGTATTTGAACGAAATTGGCATTAATATTAAACGTTAATTTGCTTTTGTTAAAATGAATACCAAACATCATTTATTTTAAACTCTTTTGTTGTATGGTAATTCTTGATTTAGGCAACTTTAATTAACCTGCATGCAATACGCCATGTTTTGCGGTTCGACAAAACAAAAGTTCACGCATTAATACCGAAACATTTGCATCGTTTTTGGTTTCAGTTTGGCGACAACGTCAATTCCTCTATTATATCGATCCTGCTCCTAATTTATACTGACATTCCAGCTTGAACGTCACGGGCATGCAAACACGATATAGCAGCTGCTGTGGTCTTATAAATTCTTCCCGGCAAAAATCAACACGAGCAAATTTCTTGAAGGAAAAGTTGCAGCCCATATTCCTGTTGTTGGGATCGTGTTATCACGACGTGCGTGTGCTTAAAGGGGCTCCGTTATTGTTGGTCCATGTGCCATATCTTGCCGAAATTGGAGAATGTACGCATCCGAAAGCCCGAATATTTGGTATGGTACACCATTATACCAAATATCGCATTTTTTAAAAACTTTTTTCACGTCCATGCAACACCGAGAGAAAAATTGTGTTTGTAGAGAAAAGTTGGTGGGAAGTATAAGACTGTGTCCTATAGCTCAGCTCTGCCGGTGAGTCAGACGTCTTGAGCTGGAATCGCGATAACACTTGTATGGTTTGTCCCTTATCCAAAGTTCTACTGTAAATAGTATAATCAGTCCAGGCAAGGCATGTTCTTGCCTGTAGTAAGATGGTGAACGGTGGCTTCAACCAGAGAGTTAATTTGTTGTTAATATGATGGCAACAAAAAAATATTTTATAAATCTGCTGTATTAACAATCACAAGTTAAAAATATAAATTTGACAATTAATTACATAAAAACAAATAAAATCTAAAAAAATAAGGAAGTAAAGGTAAAGATAAAAGCAAACAAAGAACTTTATGCCCCTGTCACACATCGCCGGATCGGCCCTACGTACAAGAAACGGATGGTATTTTGTTTATCCGTTGGTCAAATCGTCAATCCGGTGGACAAAGTGTAAATTTCCATTTTGCAGGAGCGTACATGCACGGTCCAGGGGCCGAATAAAACGCACAAACAACGCACCTGTGGCGATTGTATACAGGACAGTGGAACGTGCGCAAACGCATGGGAAACGAACATGCACCGCATGCCCACAGGACAAAACGCACGAGGAACGAATGAGTGACGCATGAAACGTACCGGTGTCAGTTGCAGGCCGATACATATTCGTTAAACATCAGTTCCATGTCCTGTGCATATACTGTGGATGTGCTGTAGATATGCTGTAGATATGCTGTAATCATCAGTTATGGTCGTCCTGTCCGTTTGTCATCCGTAACTACATGCGTTTTGACCGGTAGTCGTCCTGCAGGCATCCTGCAGGCATCCTGCAGGCATCCTGCAGGCGTCCTGTGGCTATGCGGTGTGTATGCGTTTTATGTGCTGTACATGCCCGTTCCATCCGTCCCATCTCCTGCAGCAACGGACCCTGCAGGACGCCTAGCGGATGGAAACGTGTGCAAAACGACCAAGTACAGTACGCATACAGGACAAAACGCACAACCATCGGACAAGGGCCGGATCTCGCTATCCGTTTCTGGCGAGAAAAAAAATTGTGCATGCACAAAGTTTTCTGGCCGCTTTGACGGACATCACCTGACGATGAACGTCCATCCAAAGGATAAAAAGGACATGAAACGCATTTCAACGGATATCAACGGATGCCAAAAATCGACATTCGTTTCTCATGCGTTTGCATTATCCGGCAAAGTGTGACAGGCGCATAAGGAATTAAACAAAATCGAACTTGGTTTAATATATAAAAATATATAAGTATGTACGTATACTTCTGAATGTCAACATGCAGAAAAGTCAATCAAAACAAATTAATACAAAAAGAGACAATAGAAAATAAACCTAACCCAAACATATTAATAATTCCAATTCATATTTTTAATAATTTGTGAAAATTCGGGAGACACGACCAATGTCTCCCTTATTCCTGCTCGAACAATTATTTCATCAAATAGACCGTTTCGAATAGCCGCCATTTCGTGGGGCAGTTTCTTTGTTCCTCGAGGACATGCATGGTTACACATATTGTGCTTCAATTGTTGAACGGTTTAAGTTCAATGGCGGCTATTCGATACGGTCTATAGGCCGTGGGCCAAAGGTGAAAAAGTGCTCTAGAAATGGGAGAATGCTCCTGACAAATACGCGGTCGCAATAGCCTGTCCGTTGCCTGTTAAGACTGCGCCAGGTTTAGTCCAGTCAATCTAAGCAATTTTGTTGGCTCAACCCACCACTAATTGCAATTTTTTTAAAACTGGTATGCATTTTAGTAAAGTCTCCTGAACACCATACTAAAAGTTTACCAAAATAGATTTGGTGGAGGTGTGTCAGCTTTGCATAATATGCAAATTACCTGCCGCCATTAGGAAAAAGTATGTTTTTTCACTTTAACTATATATGTAGGTACCCAATCAAAGCACATGAATTGTCCAAACCTATGTTTGCATGGTCACAGTACACGATAAACATGTTTCTGAATTAATAGTGTGAACACAAATATGCAAATTATGCACATTATGCAAATTAGCGGCCACCATTAGGGAAAACATAAACTTTACACTGTATTTTCGTACGCAAGTATCCGCATCCTAATCACGTGATCCTGACCTCTCATCATTTTGCAAACCTCAAAATTGAACTCACCACCATGGAAAACCATAGTATCAACACCAGGATCATTAAATCGGCTCATTAGGTACCTGACACACGGCATTTCAATGGCGGCCATCTTGGAAATGACCCTGATCCTCAGCCTAATCACGTGACCCTAACTTCGCACCATTTTGAAAACCTCAGAATTGGATTCAGCATCATGCAAAACCATATACCGGCAGCCCAGAGGGTTTTGGTTAAACGAACGAGGTACCAACATCCGAGGGCAGGAACACTTAGGAAATGACCTAGTATTTGCATATATGGGCGTCTGCCGCGGTCCCTCTGCTGCGTTTAACTCCTGGGGACCCCCGAAGGGGGCCAACAATTGCGCTGGATCAAACATTCGAGGTACCACACAAATCTACGTTTAGATGAAAGAGCACATCACACAGTGTACGGAATGGACCTCGCCAGACGAATTTTCTGCTGCAAAAGTCCCATCAGACGCCCGCCAAAATGTCATTCCATATAAAAAATGCAAGATACAACGGCCGTCGACAAACGCGTCCATTTGTTTTGAACGGGTAGCTTTGGACAGACGCTGTTCTGTGTTTTATCTGGCGTAAAACTGGGAGCGCTGTAAACAGAGATACATTTGACGCGTATGTGTATGCGGGTTCCAGAAGACAATTTCATGCCGCTGTTTCAGCACAAAGTTTTGCTTAGCACAGAATGTATTTGCTTTATTTTGCAAAAATGGCCTGCCAACCAAAATCGTATGTGATGTGTATTTACTATTTTGCTACTGTTTCTAAAAATCTAATTTGCCATATAATAATTGGCTGGTAATTCATTTTACAAAGTAAATAAATTCTGTGCAAGGCACATTTTTTTGTAATTCTGTGGTTTTTAGTGCCTCATTTCCCTCCACATGGCCTTTTTCAAAGCGACGCGCTTCAAGGCTCAGTGTGTATCCACCCAATATAAACCCCGCCGATTTACGATTTACCTTTGCGATTTACCGGCCAAAAACCAGATTATTACCAAACCATCCGATGATGCAGAAAAATCTAACAAACAAGTTTGATTTGCCCCGGTCGTTCATGTACAGTCAGACCGGTCCGACGTTTCAGCGCAAACATTTCCGGTATGTGGGCCGATAGGCCGGTAAATCGCAAAAAAAGAGTGCCGGGCTTTAAAAGCGGGTAAATTTGACGGGTGTCACCTCGATAAAATGCTACACACAGAGATTTTGGTGTGATCCGACTCGCCGAAAATCCCATAATAACAGGACATTCTTCTTGCGCGTCGCTTCAATTCACTCCAAATTCCTAGCCTTCTTTTCTTCAAGCAGCGCGCGTCAAATTTGCACGCACTGCATAACGCGTGAATAAAGTCATCTACATGACTTTTGTAATTCATTCCATGCCGCACTCCCGGCAAATTCCTTTCATCCCGCATTTTTGTCAACCAACGCGTGTCAAATTTGCATTCTGATACGAAACACGTGAAAAAAAATCAGTGTGCATCTCCAATTCATCTAATTGTATAGGCATGTTCCCGGGGCATGTTCAGACGGCCAATATCATCAATACTGAGGGTGGATATTCACACACAGCCTTTTTGTGCGTAGATTCATCGATGAAACGTTTTTTTATAGGCCCGATAGGAGTCGGTCAGTTTCGCCGAAGCAACTTTTGACCGTGGAAAATGATACAGTTTAGTCACTTTAATTTACACTTCATTACACGTACATTCAGTATTCAGGTACTAATGTCTCTTTCTGTCTACATAACTTATGGTGACCAACCAAGAAAATCTTGCGCTGTACATAATCTCACCTGGTTCTTTCCTCTTCTTCAGTGAATTCGCAAACAAATTGACAAAAGCTGAATTAAGAAAGTTATTATTTTGGTATGGATACTGTGTCCACTTTTTGTGCCAACGCAGTATACCACCCGAGACCTCCACTCAACATAGTCAATCACGGCGCTCCCAGATTTACGCCAGATGAAACACAACAGCCGTCTGTCAAAGCTACCCGTTCAAAACAAATGGACGCGTTTGTCGACGGCTGATGTATCTTGCATTTATTATATGGAATGAAATTTTGGCGGGCGTCTGGCGGGACTTTTGCAGCAGAAAATTCGTCTGGCGAGGGCCATTCCGTACTCTGTGTGACGTGCTCTTTCATCTAAACCTAGTTTCATGTGGTACCTCGAATGTTTGATCCAGCGCAATTTTTGGCCCCCTTTGGGGTCCCCAGGGGTCAAACGCAGCAGAGGGACCCCGGCAGACGCCCAGATCTGCAAATACTAGGTAACTTCCTAAATGTTCCTGCCCTCAGTCGTTGGTACCTCGTTCGTTTAACCAAAACCCTCTTGGCTGCAGGTCTATAGTATCAACACCAGGATCTTTAAAATCGGCAGATTATGTACCTATACACCTGACACTGCCTACACCTGGCACCTGGTATTTTGAAATGACCCTGATCTTTAGCCTAATCAAGTGACCCTAACTTCTCACCATTTAGAAAAAATCTCAGAATTTGATTCAGCATCATTCAAAACCATATAGTATCAGGATCTTTAAAATCGGCTGATTAGGTACAATAGGGATTCAACTTCAAGCAGTTGTCCAACCGGCGGATTGCCAGTGCTTGGCTTCGTATCTTGACCAGGTACGTGGTCGGGGATCTGGAACCCACATCTGAAGCCAATGATCAATTCGTGTTAAGAGTACAGAAGTCCGCGAGAAGACATATCTCTCGAGGCTGCCGCACGGAATACGTACCTGGCCTTTCCCCAGATTATGCTACCATATACGCCTCGTACTACGAGCAGTATGAGACTGGCCCATTTCCTGCTGACACTATAGCCACCAGGAAAGCCCTTCCTGCACTTATTGCATCTGATCGGTGCAAGTGTTGGCAAAATATAATTGAATCTGTGGACATGACACATATAACAACAATAATGCTTGGGCCACTCTCAACCGGATATACAAGGACCCAAAGTCCGAGTTACCCCATGCACACCTATTTAATGGCAGAACAGACTCGCCAGTGACAAAGCAGCATGCCGGGAGTTAACCTGTAGTTACTGTCTCGCTATTAACTTGCCCATACAAGGAATTAGCAATGAATGATTTCAACAAGTACATGTACATGTACTTCCTACGAGATTATAATGTGTGCCAGTTAAGTTTCCTCAAGCTGGTTTCACACAGTCCATTTTTGTCTTCAGTTATCATTGGGGACTTCCAATGATAAATGGTTTGCACCTGTTGTGCTGCAAAACCGATAGTGATAATATCGTTGGACATGCATGGTCAAAATCATAGTTGGTTCACTCTCTTTGGGGAATAAAAATATAGTCAGGCAGCATGTGGTGTCCCGTGGGAACTTAATGATTAGAAGGTCTCACCTACCTAGATGTATTACAAGGGTGCTCACAAGAACAAAAAACATTGTTAGCAATTTCAAAAATGTTGCAGAGGGCGGCCATCTTGGATTTCAAAATGGCCGCCAGTTTAAGCCTTATTGCATATAACTATGTAAGGTGTAGGCAACTAATCAGCCGATTTTAAAGATCATGGTGTTGATATTATTGTTTTTCGTGGTGCTAAATGCAATTCTGAGATTTTCAAAATGATGACAGGTCAGGGTCACGTGATTAGGACCAGGATCTGGGTCATTTCCAATATGGCCGCCATTAAAACTAGCAGGTGTCAGGTGTAGGCAGTGTCAGGTGTAGGTACCTTAGCCGATTTTAAACATCATGGTGTTTATACTATGGTTTTTCGTTGTGCCGAATGCAATTCCGAGGTTTTCAAAATGATGAGAGGTCGGGGCCACGTGATTAGACCGAGGATCTGGGTCATTTCCAATATGGCCGCCATTAAAATTAACAGGTGCCAGTTGTAGGCAGTGTCAGGTGTAGGTACATCATCAGCCGATTTTAAAGATCGTTCTGTTGATACTATATGGTTTTCCGAGGTGCTAAATAGAATTCCGAGGTTTTAAACTATGAGAGGTCAGGGTCACGTGATAAGTATGAGGTCAATTTCAAATCTGGGTCAATTCCAAGATGGCTGCCGTTGGCCTTAAATCGCTGAAATGGCTGTAACTTCTTTAATATTTTGTGTAGAACAATGATTTAAATGTCTACCCTAGGGTTATCATGGTCAGGCAATTCACTGACATCAATTAAATTTCAACCCAACCTTCACAATCTCAAGATGGCGGTCATAAATCCCCAGTGGTATATGGGTATAGAGAATTCGAACGCCCGTGCTTAGTTATACTTCTCTTTAACTGCTGGTGTTGGATACGTAATATTTATAATTATTGGTCAGTAACATGGATGATTACGTCTTGTAGCAAGGCTGGCTGCATCAGCATTCGTAAGAGCCGCTAAGGCAGGGTGCGCCACTCTGCATGAATGCACTTCTAGAGCTGCTTTTGAGATGTACGATTCAGGAGGTCAGCTCATCCCACGCAGGTTTAATCAGGATAAAAACCCTTTAATTGGAGCCTTTAACTGCAAAATTCTCCACTAGAAGTAGAAAATAATTCATTGCTGGGTGCTGGGTTGGGCTGAGTTGGGTGCTGGCGCTGGGCTGGCTGGCTGGCTTGAGGCTGGGCTTGGGCTGAGCTTGGGCTGGGGCTGGGCTGGGGGCTGGTCTGGGCCGGACTGGGCTTGGCTGGGCCGAGCCAAGCTGGGGCTAGTGGGGGCTGAACTGTGCTGGGGTGTGCTGCGGCTGTGGGGGCTGGGATGGGCTGGCCTGGGCCTGGGGATGGGGCTGGGGCTGGGGTGGAATGGGATGGGGATGGGGATGAGGATGGGGATGGTTTGGTTGGTTGGCTTCAGGCTGGGCCGGAGTGGCTTCAGGCTGGGCCGGGGTGGATTCGTGCTGGCTGTGAGTTGGGCCGGGGTGACTTCCGGCTGGGCTGAGCCTCCAGCTGGGGTCGGGTGGCTTGGGGCTGGGCCGGGGTGGCTTGGGGCTGGGCCGGGTGGCTTTGGGCTGGGCCGGGGGGGGGGGGGATTCGGGCTGGCTTTGGGTTGGGCCGGGGTGGCTAATTCCGGCTGGGCTAAACTTCCAGCTGGGCTGAACTTCCAGCTGGGGTCGGGTGGCTTGGAGATGGGATGGGATGGGGTGGCTTTGGGCTCGGCTGGGATGGCTTCAGTCTGGGGTGGCTTTGGACTGGCTTCGTGGGGTGACTTCGTGCTGGGCCGGGATGGCCTCGGGCTAGGCTGAGGTGGATTCGAGCTGAGCCGGGGTGGTTTTGAGTTGGGCTGGGCCGGGGTAGCTTTGCGCTGGGCCGGGGTAGCTTGGGACTGGGCCAGCTGGGGACTGGGCCGGGGTTAATTCGGGCTGGCTTTGGGTTGGGCCGGGGTGGCTTCTGGCTGGGGTCGGGTGGCTTGGGGCTGGGCTGGGGTGGCTTTGGGCTCGGCTGGGGTGGCTTCGGTCTGGGGTGGCTTTGGGCTGGCTTCGGGGTGACTTCGGGCTAGGCCGGGATGGTTTCGGGTTGGGCCAGGGTGGTTTTGGGTTGGGCCGGGGTGGCTTTGCGCTGGGCCGAGATTGATTCGGGCTGGCTTTGGGTTGGGCCGGAGTGGCTTCAGGCAGGACATATATGGCTTCGAGCTGCATGTGCTGGGGTAGCATCGGGCTGGGCTAGGACAGTCTCGGGCTAGACTTCGGAGCTTCGGGATGGCTTAGGGTTGGGCTGGGCTGGGATGGTCATTTGTTGATAACACCTGTGTGGGATGAACTGACCTCCTGAACCACGTTTCCTAAAACAGTCCTAGAAATACAGATTGTCAGAGAGGCAATTCTGGCAGAGTGGCGCACCCTGTCTTAGCGGCTCGTACGGTGGCTGATGCAGCCTGTCTTGCCACTAGATGGGGGTGGGGTGAGTGGGAGGGGGGGGGGGTACTTGTTAAGCACATTACTGACCAATACAAGAAGCTACATCTGACATAAGCAGTTAAAGAAGCCATTTTCTCTACCCCCTTTCATGCCTATATCTTATGACCGCCATTTTGAATTTGTGGCTTTTATTGTTTGTCGAAGGTTGGATTGAAATATCATGGATACCAGTGAATTCCCCGACACTGAAAACCCCAGGGTAGACATTTAATTCACCGTTTTACTCCAAATATTACAGAAGTTACAGCCATTTTAACAATTTTCAAGGTCATTGGCGGCCATTTTGGAATTGGCCCAGATTTCACCCATTTCTGGTGACTTGATTTTGGTACACTTTTTTCCCCGTCATTCACCACATTCAGTAGGACCAATAACCACTGAAAAATCTTTTGTTAAATTTTGTTGGAGGTTGGTGAACTTTTTTTCTAGCAAAAAATGGTTATAAAATGTCGGCCATTTTGAAATCCAAGATGGCCGCCGTTCGCAACCACTCAGATTTTGCCAACATGGTTTTTCTTGTTCCTTGGGGTGTAATTAAGACATCTAGCTATGTGGCATTTTCTAATCATCCGATGCCCACGGGCCTTAATTTCTTACCACATGCTGCCTGACTAATAGGGGAATATGAGCCTATCCTATTTTGACACTGGAAATGATGGGGATTCTATACCAACAAGGGAATTGACTAGCCAACTGGTCAATCAGGTACTGTTGTTCAAGATCAAGTGGTTGCATTGAACAAAGAGATCCCTGTTTTCATTTCATTGCTGCACCCACACACTAGCCTGCATACTTGTGTATCCTCATGAGATTAAAGTCAAGATAGACCATGTGACTGGTGAATGCCAAACCTGTCATTTTCAACAACAAACAATTATAATATAGGTTTTCCCGGCCAATTTCGCAAAATGTTCATTCACTTTTGAATATCAGGCATTCGTTTTCATCTGATTTTGAGAATCACTCTGAACACGCGTTTTATTTTCGCTATCAGAGTATTCGATTCCATTTTCGTTCAATCAATTACGTGATCGTGCAGACGCTTTCGTTTATGTCTAGTCAAAATCATTTACAAGACTTCGTTTTCGCTGTTAGAGGGCAAATTCAAACATTGACCATTCTATTTCACCTTTAGTTTAATGCCACCGGCGCCAAATATAAATCAGGAGTTTCTTTTTCATTTACAGCCGGTCAAATTTGCTATAATCTGAAATCAATTTCAAATAAAATTCTAAGCTGCATCGTGCCTCATTGGTTGAAAACAAAGATCACTGTAGTTTTATACTGATTAACATTAAATTAAGATCAAAATACTCGTCTTTTTTCTTGTTTGTTTGAATTTGTTTATATTCCATTTCCATTATTTACCTATATTGTCTAACATAAAGGACGTTATTTTATGCCTCTTTGCATTACATTCTGTCACCCACCCCCTTCCTTTCAACGCCACCACTGACTACATGTTGTGACAGTTAGAATTTAGCCCTCAATCGGTTCTCCGGCTAGGCAACGAGGGAGATAAGTTTGGGCATGAGCGTACCACCTTGTGCATTTTTCGTGGGTTATTTCTCCGATGTTGTTACGGGCTATTTCCTGTAAACAGGTAGATCTCCAGACTTGGAGGTTAACCCCTTCTTGCGCTGCAGCAGCTCGGTCTCCCATACGATGCTGCCAGTCGGGAAGCCCAAGCATCCGCTTCACCCCTGCCTTGAACGCTGAATGTGCCATTTCAGTCGGGTTCAAGAATGGCGAATACGGAGGAAGACGTTTGATGACAAAGGGTTATGCGTCTGGTGGTAGTTCAGCTCGGACGTGTGGGCGAGCGTTATCATATAGGCCTATGAAGTAGATACGCTCTTCTTCGGGATATAACCTGCGGCACTCGTCAACCGTTGAGGCAAGGAATTCCTCAAAGGTAGCTCTAGTCACGGTTTGAGAAGAAATCCTGTGATTTACAAGTGCAGCCTCATCGGATATAGCAAAGGTGATGTTTACTTGTTTACCTCGCTGATTATGTACCACTCGCCTTGCTGGTTCTCCACGAGGAGCTCTTCCCTGTGATCTGCGAGTCCATATGTTATAACCAGTCTCGTCTATGTACACGAGATGCCCTAGTACACCCTCGCGCAAGAACCAATTGGCATACTCGCGTCTAGCATCTAAAACGCGTGCTGCGTTGCGCAGGTCTGGGACATCCTCCGCCAGCTTAAGTGTCATTAGCATGCCGTTTAAGGTGCGAGCGATGGTGCTTGTAGATACGGTCGGTTTATGAGGAAGGCGAGCCTCAAGTTGCTGTTTCATTTGCACCAGAGTCAATAATGGATTTTCATCAAGAAGTTCCTCCAGTGTTGCGCGCATGTCCTCGTCAACTTTTCGGTTTCTAGCTCTACCTCTAGGAAGTTGGTCTCTGCGGCCTTCACGTACAAACATCCCTACGATTGTTCTTGCGGTGGATCGATTTATACCGAGAGTATCGGCAGTCTGCAGATAGTCTGCACCACTCTCAAAGGCATCAATGAGACGGTTTCGGTCGACATTAGAGGTTCTTCTATAATGGCCTCGTGCTGCCATCACGTACGGGTTGATTCAAGTCGAATATCGAATAAAGAGTGGCAATCCGCTTCCATTTCTGCTTGATTTTATAAGATTTGGTGTCAGGTTTGGAATTCTGTGATGTAACCTGCTATTTTGAATGAACAAAGCGTACATTTCTTTGCACATTCTCGAAATTGTATTCCCAAACTCCGCGCGAAAATGTGTGCTTGCGTAAATGAATGCACAGGTAACGTAATTGGCCGTCTGTTTCTTAAAACAGAATGCGCGGACAATGAAAACGAATGAACTTCCGCTGAATTGAAAATGGAATTTAAGACGTGCATCCAGATTCAGATGAAAACGAATGTCTGATTTTCAGAAGTGAATGAACATTTTGCGAAATTGGCCGGGAAAACCTATAATAGCAAATTTTTATATAGCGCATTTTAGATCCACAGGATCTCTCAATGCTTCAGTTTATCGGGATATGATATTTCCATTCTTCTCTGTTTGAAGAGATTACGCGTTGCTCCTCTTTTAACCTATTCCAAGTCACCAATGAGATTCCGGGCAGCCCGTACTCCAAGATTGGCAGGACAAGTGTACATGTACAGGCAAGGAAGAGAGCGCGTGGAAATGCCCCCGGACATACATGAAATTAAACCTAGCATTTTGTTGGCACGGTATATAACATATAGCATACATGGCTGGTCCAAGTAAGTTGGTTATTCAGCAAAAGATTTTATTAGAAACACTATTAGACATATAACATTCAACTTTATTATTAACTTCAGATGACAAAGAAGGAGGTACAGTTTTAGAAGTTAGAACCCCCCCCCCCCCCCACCTCCCCACCCCCTTTCCCCGAGAAACCTCCTGGGTAAGCGGGAAACCCACGCAGTCAAGCAGATACAGCAAACCCAACTCACATCGACGCTCGATCCGGAATCGAACCCTGGACGCCAAATGTAAAAGGCAGGGAAATAACCACTAGTACGGCAACTCGACAGCCCACACCAGAGAGTGGCTTTCTCGGTTCATTTTATATAGGTCGATGTGACAAATAAGGTCTCATGTCCCGCGACAGCTGCGAAAACGTCACTGAGTGATTGACACGTATGTCACTTGACACTTGCTGGGATGATACTGCTGTGTTATCAACACTGAAGGTGTGGTCAGCGGCATTTCACCCCAGCCATTCACCCTATACCTGGACATTCCAACCATTTAGAATCAAGGATTTGCAGGAGAAGGCCCTCTTCGGCGTTGGTGCGGCGAAAGTGTTTTGATATTCCCATTACCTGGTACTGTACATATACCTAAAAAAATACGCAAGGGCACACAAGCTAACCCAATTACAGTTGGCGCCTCATAATTTTCTTCAGCTGTTGTTATTGTCATTGACACAGCATATATAATAAATCATTTTTCTCCATTCGTCCATAATGATATGTGGAAGAATTACCCAACGTCGATCATTTTATGCAACGAGAATGAATGGTAATGACTAAGCATTTTCCTCCAGTGACGCTGAGAGTAGTGGTCATGTTAAAGATCTGGGATATCCGTGTTTAGAGTGTGTGTTTTATTAATATTTCTTAAAATAGAATGCTCCGTGTAGTATGACATTTAGTGGTTGACATGGATTTAGTGGTCGAAAGTTCTCGCCTCTTTTTAAATTAATTTTAATATGTGTTTTTCCCCCTTTTCCCTTCATCTCAAAGGCCAATGTATTGACTGATATTTTTACAAATAACAAGATCAACTGCACTAAAGAGGAATGTTGGCAAGACGAGCCTGCAAAAATGTCAGCAAAACACTGTGAGTAAAAAAATATATATACACTTTTAAAATTACCTGTTGTGTTGTGTGCCAATATTTATATGAGATGTTTTGGCAAGTATTTTGGATAAGTTCTCCTATGTATTTTGGTAGCAGTTTAATTAAATTATGTTTCATGCATGACCGCACATGAGGCAAATAATGGTGTCAGGTGGAACACGACTTGCGCCAACTGATTAGAATTGAAAACAAAACGGACCAAAACAAAACCCCAACAAACTTGTGGTTTGTCCCTGTGGCTTGGTAAACGGTGGCACGAGTTGGACATCTTGCATTAGGAAATTCCTGGCGAAAGCTTTGGAACACAGCCGTGGCACTTTGTGTGCGGTGTAATTCGCTTACCAAATGGGCCCTTTGCTAGGGTGTGAGCCGAGGAAGAGCCATGTTTTAAGATGAATAATAGCCCACAAGATGTTTCATCGTACGTATGTTCAACGAGGCTGTGTTGTATCTTGACAACAACCAAGTCACTGGTTCAAATCCCATTGCAAGAAACATAATTTAATTAAACTGCTACAAAAAACATCTCATATAAATGGTACACTAAAACACTATAAGTAATTTTCAAAGTGTATAGTTATTTTTTTTGCTCACACTTTATAGATGCAGCAATATTTCACAAAATGTAAGAAACAATAATAATAATAATAAAACAAGTTCTTGTGTTTATCCTAATATAAACACAGGTAGTCAGGGAATATTGCCGAAATCTGGGAACTAAATCCTTACCAAATTATTTCTTCACCAAATTGTTATTCAAGGTGTCTAGTAACATCTCCTAAAAAGTTGAAATTCAACTCCCCTAGGAAAACCCGTGACAGCTCTTTACTAAGGGCTTTTCCGCATTCGTATAAACTTCGTCACACCTGACCATAATACCATGAACCCTATTCTGTTATCATTCAAAATATAAGACAAGAACTGTTTGACCAATGGGGAACCAGGTCAAAGATCACCGTTTCATTTTTGAAAAGCTTGATTATACGAGGTCAAAGGTCACCAACCTAATTTTTGTAATGTTTGACCATACCCAACCATAATGCTACTGACCTCATCCTGGTATCCCTTAAGGCCCTGTCACAAGAAACCGAATCGCAAGAACGTTCGTAAACCTTATTGAAAAATTAATATTTTTCTAGTACGGTGGAGAACGGACATAAAATGCAATTCATCAACTTTCTCATACCGCCCCAGTACCGTTCTGTTTCCGTACCAGTACCGTATACAGCATAAAATGGTCAATTTGATCCAGAATCTAGCAATTTTGTCCGAGCCGAGACAGTACTGTTGACGAATTCACCGTTGCTAAACCTAACCATTACCGTTCTAAGACCGTTCTAAGACCGAACACACGAATCAATACCGTTCTATAAACTGTTGCGCACCGCACATAACTTACCAAAACCTTACCAACACCTTACCAATACCGAACGCATACCGACCGGCAACCGTCGGAAACGGGTGGCTAGCGAGTGTATAAATAAGCGTCTCCGTTCAAAGGTCTGGTCTTCTGGCTATCCATGGCCGAACCCACTCCACTCTTCTCTGTCTTCTCCTTCTTCTTCTTCTATTGCGGCGCAGCACTCCAATGTACATGTTCATTAGTTCAATGTGGTGGTTCAGGGCAGCAATGGCTTGGATTCTCGCGGCATCTTCTGCAGGGTTCATCTTGGAATTCTAGTGGGATCTGGATCTGAACTGAGCTTCTCATCACAATTTAGTCATATTTATACTACATGTGTGTCATGCACGGATTGTTCGGAGAACGGTCGTGATTAGTGCGTGATAGGCGGTATACACGGTAGTAATAAGTTTACGACGTTGTAAGGAACGGAGCGAACGGGGAAGGTAAGGTGAAGTGCGGTATCGGCTCTGTATCAGAACGCTATCCAATCGTTCGTGATCCGGTACTGGTACGCTGATATCAAACCTTGCCGTATCAGTAACGGCTTATAAACGGCAAAACAGATCCAATACCGAGCTGATTGCGTGCAAGTAACGACCCGTTAACGTGCTCCAGTTCGGTGGCAATTTTTGAACATGTTTAAAACTTTTTTTCAGCAATTCCGTGCTGTCCTTATAACCCCGAGACAGCCAGTGTCAATAACTTATCAGTAACGATACAGAAACGACCACTTACCGATCACTCCTTATCAATACCGATTCCACATAAATCAGTACGGTACATGAACGGTAATGCAATTCGGTTTCTTGTGACAGGGCCTTTACATGATTGCGTTTAAAGTTAGCGATAATGTTCTTTTACTGGCAGTTGTGTGGCTTATCTGTCTTTTGCGTTTCATTAAATTATTATTGTTAGTCTTAATTGCAAATGTGTTCCTTTTTGCTTTGTTACCCCATGATTAAACTGTAAAATGTGTCTAAAGAACGGTTGAATACAGTTTTATGGCACATAAGTATACAAAACAATACACAATATTTTGCTTGCATTTGTTTGCATTGTAATCGTTTGCATTGGTCTTTAATTAACTTTTTTTGTTTTCTTTATTCGTTAATGTTAAGACCATGCAAATTAAACATTAATTAATATGTGATTTTCTTATAAGGGGATCGTTAAAAAATGAAACGTTGTTTCCCTGTGGATTTTTTTCACTAGTCCTTTCCTTTTTCTGTTTATTTCTGATACGTTTATATATCTTAAATTGTTTTCTTTAACCTTGAATGTTCTGACGTGCTAGGCAGCTCGGCATGTACGTTTGGCTGTTGTTGTACCATCTCACGCAATTTTATGAGTTATTTGTCCCACATTCTGTTGAAATATAGGCAAATACGAACCAGAATTCCATTGTATTCCTGTATTTTAATGAGGCTGGATCCGCCTCTGCCTGCACTGTAAATAATAATGGGTAAATTTTGCCCAACTTTTTACCCAACGTTGGTTCAAATATCAACATTCCCATCTTTGGGGCGCAAAATACCCTTGGGTGCATGGTATTGTATGTAAAATATTGTTGGTTAAATTATATAAACCAATGTTTGGGTAGATGTGCATATCTAATCGTTGGTTAAAAGTTAATTATCCAACGTTTGGTTGTTCCAGATGTATATCCTGATTTTTAAATCCTATTCAATATATTGGTGTAAATTTTACTGGTGTTAAAAAGTAACGCTAAGTGAGCATGCACGAAAATCCAGCAACTTGATAGGCTACAGGCATTTCTTAACGTTTCTCGACGTTTCACACAAACCGTAGCACTGTGTTGTATTGTGATTAGACTACGTATTAATGGGTAAGAAACCTTTCGAATAAAGGCTCTTGCCTGTTTTCTTAAAACATGATGAGGAAAATGGCATTTGCCAAGTACACTGCTGTTCCATCAATTATTGGTCAGCAGATGCCCAACGTTAGCTTTTTATTGTGCCAAATTATTGGGACAAGTTGGGGGAGGGGGGTTGGGGTGGTGGGGGATGGGGGGGGGGGGGGGATACTAGTTGGTAAAATGGTAACCAACAATTGTCTATGCAGTCTTACCCAAACCTTAGATGATTGAATTTAACCAACAATTGGCCATGCACATTGACCCAAACGTTGGATAATTAACTTTTAACCAATACGTGTAATTGGATATGAACATTCACCGAAAAATTTGTTGATTAAATTTAACCAATAATTGTGCATACAGTATCACCCAAGGCTTAGGTAAGGCTGTTACCAACACCAGTTGGGTAATATGCGCCCCAAAGATGAGTGTGTCAACATTTGAACCAACGTTGGGTAAAATGTTGGGCAAATTGTGCCAATATTTGTATCAGTGTATAAATGTACCAAGTTTCAAGTTCATATCTTTTTCCGTTTTTGAGTAATGCTGCTTTGTTCCCCAAAGATCTACTTTTAAGGTATTTTATAGTATTATCATTAGGCAACCGATGACGTCATCGTAATGTTACAAAAACATCGGGTTCCCTACCCTAAGATCTAAGAATGTACCAAGTTTCAAGTTTATACCTCGTTTCGTTCTCCAGTTAAACTGCATTTTTGTCAAAAAATCCACTTTTTAAGGTATTTAAATTATTATAATTAGGCAACCGATGACGTCATCGTAATGTAAAACAAACATCGGGTTCTTACACTTACATCTAAGACTGTACCAAGTTTCAAGTTCATACTTGAAACTTGGGTCTTACTACTATGTACCAAGTTTTATGAAAATCCGTGCGTCCCAAGTATTAACAAAGTCTGGTTAAAATTCCCTGTGCTTTGTCTATAGGATTTGGGAGAGAAAGAGAGGGAACAAATCAGAACAAGAACAAAGGTTTTTCCGCAGGACTTGCGGAAAAGCCCCCCAAAAATCAGAACAAAAAAGGGCTTTTCCGCAGGACGAATGCTAACAAAAATGAGTGTGCACCTTTTTATCATTGTTAATTTTCTGCAGAAGGTACCATTTTTGAACAAATACAAAATCTAGCACGTAATATGCAGTGTGCTTAAAGGAGTATGTCCAGATCACGGTCTTTGACTCCTATTTTTCCCATGGTTATTGGGAACCATATCATATGATACCATATCATTTGTCATAATTTTCTCATGACCATTTTGAAAATTCACGCTCTCAATTTGTATATTTTCAAAAACCCGCCGATGTTTTGTAAACTATTTTTTGCGGTTACATAGCCTTACGCAGTGCAGTGTTTACCAACCTTTTAGCTTCCACGTCCAGATTGGGAATTGCAAAATTTCCTAGAGAGGTATTATATATGATTATTAGGTTACAATTTAAAAAAAATTTTTTTTAAAATCTGGACAAGCCCTCTGCAATGCTCACGATCGGCAACTTGCTACTCGGAAAAAATATATAAAACAAAAAAATCGCAGAAGTGACACCGCGACAAATTAGAAAAGACACAAACGCATAATGAAGATTAAACAAAAGTGACTGATATAACAAAAAGTTATGGTGCGGGTAATGGATTCGATGGAAACGCTATTCGAACTGTCACGTCTGATTAAAGATTGCGATATAGAAGTACCACAAGTATCAAAACAAGAGTTATCTATGCAGCAGTCTGGCCCATCAGTACAATTAATGTAGGAATATTTTAGAAAAACATTAAAACAGAAGATACGCTGATTCCAATTCACGTCCAGTCAGATCTATCTTAGTTTAAGATAAATAATGTATATCCTTATCTTATATTTTTAAATTAAATCGACTCCCCTTGATTCCCAATTTAACGTTCGTACATTTTTCATCAATTGAAATCAAACCTCTTATACAATATTTTTCTTATTGGACAAACAGACGGCATTATTATGTTAATTAAGCCTTAAAAAAACGATAATAATGTGAATCTACACATTGAAGAATACGTCAAAATACATGTAAATCACAATATAATGTTTCCAATTATAACATAATCTGCAACACACGAGGAAGAATAACATAATCGACGTTCTATTTTGATATCGTGATATGATGTATTTACACCACATATATTCCTGTCAGCTTGTCATTGTGTTGCTTATATCCATGCGGGACATAATTGAAATTAGATACAATAAGACGGGCACCACATTAAAAAATAAATTAAATTAGATTACGCGGCCTAATCCATCACTGAAGAGATTGAGGCCCGCATCGCGAGCTCTCAACATGCAAGATTAATGACCCGCTTCAGAGGGGGAAAGCACTCTGGGCACAAGGATTGGCAACTCACGATGGCAGTTTCGACACTCCGTTATTGACATGAACGTTGATAAATATCTACTCAATTCAGCAATTTCTGCCATCGCCATGTTTCTTCAAAATATCAACCGAAAGAGGGCAAACCGCGGCGGGCAAAGCTGTCAAAACTGCCAAACAGCGATTGCGCTGTCTTAATCTTGAAAAATAATAATAAAAAGAGGCTTCGTGCAGTCGTGCTGCAGTTTCAAGTGGGTGATTTTATTAGCGTTGCTGCCAGTGCACTGCCCCGGTTAATTTGGGAATGGACTTTGAGTTTGTTTTATAACTCGGTGTAAAGCGCAGACACAAGACGTTGGTGAAGATATACCTGGAGTTAACATTTCTATCGCTGGAGCAACTCCCCTCTTTTGACAGGTGCAAATTATCTGATTTGTTAAAGTGACAGGTGCCCCGAATCCGAGCTTTGGCGCAATGCCAATCGTAAATACAATTATTGTCACTTCACTCAACCGTCATAATCCTGTGGAGATGCGTAGGTATTCCAACCTTGCCAGTCCCCGAAAGTGACATTTCCTTCAAATTGAAGCATGAAGCAAATATTTTGATATCCAGTGTACACGTTTTGTAAAGCCAAAACTGCCAGGCCATATGTGACCCGCTCTGCAAAACAGGGTCTCAAGTCGCGCTGGCTAGTATTCTTTTTGCGACCATAAAAAGAAATCCGCGGCAAATCCACGCTCAATAAAATACCAAAACACAATGGAAATTCCTGGCGGTGCCCAGATACCGCCTGGAATGTCTGTGTTCCCCCTGGAATGTCTGCGTTACGCCTGGAATTTCTTTTGTGTTTAGGTATTTTAATGAGCGTAAAAATGCCACAGATTTATTTGTATGGTCGCAAAAAGAATACTAGCCAGCGCGACTTAAGACCCTTTTTTGCAGAGCGGGTCACATATTATGTGTGTGTGAATGATCGCAAGACCGCGTCATACTCAAGACATGTGAGGAAAAAGTAGAATTTATGTATTAAATTTTAACCATTATCCACAACCACTTGCAATACCCGGGTTTCCTTTTATGCATGCTTTCCCGGCACAGGTTTCCATGCCGTGCTGCTGCGGAATTTAGATCGCCCGATGTCATGCTACGTCAAACTATATAAGCTTGTCTATTCGTCACTTCTTCATATTCATTTGGTGCACAATATACGACATATACGGTGCACCCTTCCATTTTCTTCCAACTTGTCTCAAAAGTAACACTGAAAACTGAAGTATATATAATTTTCTTTCACTTTTTTTGTGCATCGAACTTTAACTCGTAATCCGTAGGCTGACTCGCATGAAGCTTACAAGTGTCTTCCACCGAACATCGAAATAAATAGCTGGGTAACGCCATTGGCAGCCGAGTGGCCAGAGACACCGGGTAACCCCCCAAGAGTTTACATACATCTGCGTAGAAAACTGTTGACTTAATATTTAGACATCCTTTCTCCTGAATAATCATCATTTACCCCCATTTATTTAAGAATTGTAACCATTCCCGGGCCCTTTTTAACTACCAGATATTTGTGCAACCTTTTCCCTTTGGATAATTTAATTCACAATTCCACTTATGATGTAACAAAAGTAGTGGGTCAAACGTTTACATACAGCACCATCTAATATTGCCAAATACTTTGTTGCATTGTCTTTAACTTTTATAACTTCAGCCAATCTTGCAGAATAACTATCAATTAGCTTCTTATAATACTCTGAAGGGATATTAACCCATTCATCTTTACAGTTTTTCAATTCCTTCCACAAACTCTCTGTTAGATTTAAGTCCGGGCTTTAAGCTTGCCTTTCTCCTGAAGCCATCCAACAACCAACTTGGAAGTATGCTTCGGGTTGTTGTCATGTTGGAAGGTCCATTGACGCCCGAGGTTCAACTTTCGAGCTGACTGCCTCAGGTTCCCTTGGAGAATTTTCAGGTACTCTTCTTTCTTCATGATGCCATCTATATTATGCTCCGGGATCACTAGCAGCAAGACACCCCCACATAGCACGATACTGCCACCACCATGCTTCACTATATGGTGTTCTTTGAGTTGAAGGCCTTTGATTGCTCCCGCCAATTAAACTGCTGGTCATTGTGCCCGAAAAGTTTCATCTTGGTTTCATCAGACCAGAGGACTTTCCGCCAGAAGCCCACGTCTCTGTCCTTGTGCTTTCTTGCATATTTTAGTCTGGCTTGGCAGTGACGTTTTTGTTGGAGGAGGGGATTCATTCGTGCTCTCAGGCCATTTCATTGCATGACCCTCTGGACGGTGGGGGTGACACGTACCTTCGTCACTGAAGCCTCCAATTATTGGCACACGTATTTCTTGGTATAGTCTTGGGATTGAAACGCACCTTTTTGACCAATGCTGGAGCACTGTGTAAGATACATGACATCATGAAGAAAACCTGGAACCCGAAGCAGTCCGCTTAAAAGACGAATATCGGGCGTCACTGGACCTTCAAACATTACAACAATCGTAAGCATACTTATAATTTGGTTGCTGGATGGCTTCAGGAGAACACATGGATGTTTTGGAATGGCCAGCTCAAAGCCCGCACTTAAATCTAACAGAGAATTTGTGGATGGAATTGAAAAAGGGAGTCCACAACAGGAAACACACTATTTTGACTGAACTGTACCTAAAATGCCAGGATGAATTCCTTCAGGGTATTGTAAAAAGCTGAATGATAGTTATTCTGCAAGATTGACTGAAGTTATACAAGTTAATAAAAGACAATGCAATCTTTTGACCCACTACTTTCTATACATCATGAGTGGAATTGTGAATACAATTATCCAAAAAGGTTACACAAATCTCTGATAGATAAACTGGGGAATGGTTGAAATTATTAAAGAAATGGAAAACAAAACGATGATTAGTGAGGAGAAAGGATGCCTTATTAAATGTCAACTGTTTGATGCTGAGGTGTATGTAAACTTTTGGGCACGACTGCAGGCCTACTTTTCACAAACGAATGCTCTTGGATCTTTTAAGTGCGTTGTACAACACATTGGACCAACGGCTTTTCGTCCCTTCCGAAGGAAGGCTCTTCGGAACAACTTAAAATGTATTTCTACTATTTTGTAGAAGACCGAACACTTTTGTGCAAAAATGTATACGGACTCTGTAAATGCGAAAGGACCTTTGGAAAACCCAGGCGAATGTGCAATGTAAAACTACTACAAAATATCGATCCCTCAGATTGTGTAATATATATCTGTTGTGGAATTATTTGTGTCAATACGAAACGAGTACATTGCATGTTACATGTATATTGAAACATTGTGTGTTTTAAGGAAGGTGGGCCGTTTACATCGACGCGACGGGGTGTAAATTGTAGCCCTCGCACACGACACTCGAGCGTAATTCGAGGCTTATAACAGGCCACGTGTTGACACGGTCTTAATTTAGACGCTTGGTGTGAATTTTAGTTTATTATTTGCCGAAATTCGACCAACATTGGATATCAGAGCAAATGTATTCTGCAGGTTCAATCAGAACAGCGGTGTATACCGACATTGGAAGATATACACAGGCTGTATAGCTGTGTTAAAGCCCCGATATATCATTTGCAGTTACCCAAATGTTTAATTCACGACTTGATAAGAATCTGACTAAAAGTGTTGATAGCAATGGTAACAAACACCACTGTGACATTATTTCCCCCCCCCCCGAGTAAAATGGGGGGGGGGGGGGGTGGGGGTGGTTTTGGTGGGGTGGGGTGGGGACAACATGTTTCGACTTAATACAATGTACTGCCGATATAGCCGTGACGTTTTAATGATCGCTGCTATATCCATTTGTTTGTTTGTTTGTTTGTTTTTATTTGACAATCTCGGATATTACTTACAAAAAACATACATACAGTACAATCAATTAAATTGAACACATACAAAAACAAATACACAGAAAAGCTGTGATGACACAGAAAAGCTAAAAACAGTTTATTTCCATTGTGGTCCTCTATCTACCTAATTTCGATTTTGATATGTTAAAATACAAATGGTCACATTAAAAAACAGATATACAAAGTTGTCACGCCTGGTCATATACAGTTTCGTTAAACGAACTTAAAAAACGAAATATGTAGCTTTAAAAAACACAGACATGATGCGAAATGTTCAAGGGATGATCACAAACTAAGATAAGCTATACATAGACATTACTTCACATTAAAGTGACGGACTTATACCATTAAAAGACAACAATATACATCATGCGACCATGTCATCCGACAACAATCATTGCATTCTCCTAAACTTCACTGTTAAACATTTCTCCGTTTTTTACGGAACGTCCTGCAGCAAAATTACCGGAACATTTTGCTTTTCTCCGTAAATTTACGGAATTATTCCGTTTATTCCGTTGTTTTGTCCGTAAAAATACCGATTATTCGACAATGTCCGTAAAATTACGGAGATCGGTCCTTCAATAAAAAGAATTCCGTAAAAATACGGAAATTTTGTTTTTAAAATCCGTAAACAAATTGTACGGGTTTTTCGGAAAAATTCCGGCAGCAAAATTACCAGAACTATTTTTTTCTGCTCTGTAAATTTACGAAATAAATTTTACGGAAATAATCCGTTTATCCAATATGTTTCTGCAATTAAAAATACGAATTCTACGTGTGCAGTCCGTAAAATTACGGAAATGACCCTGACAATTCCGTAAAATTGTTAAGTGTTGTATCTCGTCAAAATAATGCATTTGGACAGCCTTCTTAAAATTTTCTAATGATATATTAGTGTTACGTAACATTATGGGAATTTTATTCCACAACTTTGCCCCAATACATGTAACTCTAAAGGAATGTTGTCCGTAACTGCGATGATGTGGAATGACAAGTGATTTGAACGAGTATTATACAAATGAGTACTACTTGTCAATTGAAAAAGATCTTTAAAGATCTAGAATCCCCCTTGAAGGAAAATCCAGCAGTTAGGCTTTTTTCGATAGTTCAGACATCCCTCTTGCCGACGTGTAATTTTTAATTGTCGGTTTTAAGTGGATAAATTGCAAGCAAAAGTGCGCTTTTCGAAAATGAGATTTTCGCGATTTCTGAAACGCTCATAAGGTATTAATGATATGGGCGTGACCCAGTGACGCAATCCTGAGAAAGAGAAGTCAACACGATTGTTAGCTCCATACGTTTAAACGCAAACAACTTGGAAAACCGTCTCTGTTATATGGTGTTTTTTGAAGATTTGTTTTGGTCCAAAAAGCCAGAGATATGCCCAGTAGTTGCGTGGTTGTATGTTTTACCGGACACTATGAAAACAAAAAGAGCAGAAAATTGTCTTTATTATTTCGAAGAATGAGAAAAATTAGTCGCGCGAAGGTAGTGAACTTGTACCGGGTAGGCTGCCGTGAGTTGGGTTATGTGTACGGCTAGGCTGCCGTGTGTGCGCGTGTATAGGGGCTATGCATCACATCACAATTTTCGAACTAGCTGTCTAGTCATTTTCATTGACGATTCCGCACGTAAATTGGACGCAATTTAACAAGCATAAAACAGCCACCGCTTGATTAATTTTTGCAACAAAGGTATTTTTGAAATCTGTTGCAGCTGGTTTGAAAGTGGTTTTAACTCAAAATATATATTTTGATTTTTTTTTCAAGTCGCTAACATCGGTCGAGCTGGTGCAACAGTCAACTTGAAGTTGACCAAGTACAACGCTCGACCGTTTGCCAACTGCCGCTGTGGCACTCATGTGTTTTGCTTCTGTAAAAATCATAACTTTGTCTCAGTCGTCTTTTTTTCCCATCAAACTCTCACTGTTTCGTGGTTGACAGCTCATAACAAGATGTGGAATTCTACTCAAAACCAACGGCCGCGATTCACTAAAATTACTTTAAAAGAGCATCATTGTGAGCCACAATTTCATTTTTTTTCCACAAAAAGATAACAATAAATTGTTGTCATAGTACAGAAAGTATTTTTCACGTTTGTAATTTGAATTACAAGGACGAAACAGGCATGATGACATACACTTCGTATGTTTTCCATTCAATACAGGCCGTTTTGAGTTCTTCTCAGGATGACGTCACGCCCCTGTTTGTAAACAAACCAAGTGACCTCGAGCGTTTCAGAATTTCGGGTAAAGAGGGTCGGAACTGAATTGCGTTTTAAACAAAAGACTGTCGGTTTTTGGCGGAAAACACGTTGTAATCGCGTTGTAGAAACACAAACCTCCATGATAAACAGGAAAACTAAAATAATGTGGATGGGGGAATTCTAGCTGTTTAAGATATTTTGGAGCCCTGTCATCAATTAAATGGATGCTTTCTTTTTTACGAGTCGCCAAAGCACTCGAATTATGGTATTTTAATTAAAATTCTTCAATTTGTTCACTTTAATTCTTCAATTTCTTATTTGCCGACAGCACCATAAATTTACCGACAGTACCATGATTTTGCCGACAAAAAATAAATAATCGGGGGTGTCACAACCCACCCCCCTCTAGCGACGCCGCTTAATTTCTGATTAATTGCGATCCCCGTTGCGAAATAATTCGAACCGGCCATTCAACACCGGCTAACTCGGCGGTCGAGTGGTAAAATACGTATGTCTTGCTTGTAGGAGGTCGTGGGTTGACCGTTTGAGTCCAACCCGAGCACGCTATGAAGTTTTTCAAAGTGTCATGGGAAGCGCTGAGTATACAGCATGTTAATAATTACGTCGGGAAAGGGCAAAACAAACTTAAATTAACATTAAATCTCCCCGACGCAAGTCAAAGTGTACTGCTCCGTCAGATTCCCTATTTTGTTTGTTTAAATAGGCCGCTTCTATTTACAATAAATGCAACTTGTGTTGCATGTTTCCTGTGACAATTATATGCATTTTGTACCCACACGGGGATATGGGAAGTAACGCAATCTTTTTGTCCTATGCAATTTTTGGTTTTAATTATCAACGAATTAAGTGAGGCTAGTTCATCGGTAAATGCCCTTTTGGAAAATACCCGATATTCTGAAGTGTCACATTTATCACAAGCTGACAGCCTTTGAAGTGTTTCACACTACTTCTTGTATTACACTTGACCTATGCGAATTATATGGATGCTTTCTTTTTTACGAGCCGCCAAAGCACTCGAATTATGGTATTTTGAGTATGTTTTCATCAGACAGCAGTTACTGTAGCTATATGTCGCGCATTTTAATTTAGCGGGAAATAAGGCGCCTTTTAGAAACATTTCGCTGTCGGCATATTTATTATAAAGCGTAAAACCACGCACGAAATCTCACGAGAGGGTGTAGGCCATTCAATGAATTCAAATTATTTCTGCAGATGGAACAATTTCCTATAAACGGGCTATCCAATTAAACATTGCGACTCTGTCTCCGCTTAAATTAAGTAAATTATCCTCACATAAGCCTGTCCTAGTTCAAAAGGATTTGCGGAATCCACGTTGACGTGTAGAGATTTGCGGCTGCTCAGATTACGATTTGCTGCTCTTGTTAACATGGACGTCAAACGGTTACCAAGGCATCTTATGTGATTTGGCTGCATCGCGAAAATGCTCGTTCTGAATGAAACTAGAGAGGGCGGTGTGCTATCTTATCAGTGTGGTCATATCAATAGATCTCGTACCCACCGCCCTTACAGGCGCTGGGATTGGCTAATCTGTTTGCGCCCTCATTGGCCACATTTTATACGACACGTGACCACGAGGTCACGTCTTTTTCTTGTAAACGGACGTAACAACTTTTTTTCCCTAGCTGCCAAGGCAGATTTCCCACACAGTACACTATTTAATTCGTAATTTTGTATAAGCATTAGCGTACCATTTATTAATTTTTCGTCTGGCAGCAAGCAACCCATTAGGGCCTATGCTCCGCGCGTCTGTAGCTGTGACCTTTGTGTGACGTACACTGTGAAGCACATCAGCCCATCCTAGCGCCCTGTAAGGGCGTTGGGTACGAGCGAAATATCATTTTCGATTTGATTTATCTAAAATCTATAAATATTGCGGGGGGCGCTGTTCAACCTACATGTAGCTGATCCCAACCACAACGGAGTAAGTTGCAACAATGTACGATTAGGAAAATATAATTAAGTAACGACAAAGACATGCTAAAGCTTTTCGATTTGCACTCATCAGAGCAAAACGCAAGAAATGGCGTGGGTACGCGTACGATGGGGGTGGGGGTGATAGGGTGGGGGTGATGGTGTGGGGGTTAGGGGGGTGTTGATGGCGTGGGGGTTGGGGTAAGGGTGATGGGGTGGATATTGGGGTAGGAGTGCAAGATGGGGTGGGGTTTGGGATATGGGTGATGGGGTGGGGGTTGGAGTGCAGGTGATGGGGTGGGGATATTGGGTGGGGGTTTGAGGTTGGTGTTTTAATTCGCAGAATTTTATTTTGTAGGAAGCAGCGACCAATGGCGGCTTCGCCGTTCTTCCTTAGGACATATTTTCTGAACTAAAGGCAGATTTTTGATCTTTGCCAACTTGTGCTCACGAACAAATTGCTCACGAACGGCATTGTCACAAATTTTTTTTTTTGCTCAATTTAAGCAAAATTCGGATACTTTTAAGTGCGAAATTGCATTTTCACCGTTCAGTCATTCAAAGAGAGCATTCAAGCACGCAATTGGACGCAATTTAAAAAAAAGCGCAATCAAATTCAAACTACGCACATTCAAACTGGAAATACCACCGGAGATCATTTAAAATCGCCCAAGCCTTGTTGCGTCTGAAGGTATACTAGCAAAGTTTAACAGTGCTTAAGGTTACGGTCTTCATGAAATAGCTGGAGCCTCCGTTAGCACAAAATCGGCTGCTAATCAACATGGCAATATTTCCTGCGAAGCGCTGCGTGACGTCACCCAACACAAATGCTGGGTAACACTTGCCATGATTGGCCAGATTTTGTCACCTGATGCAGTAAACATGTCACCTGACTGTCAGGTGACAAACACTAATTATATTCCCAATTTTGATGCGGACGCAAACGGGGCGTTGTGTTCAGCACCCCGCTTTTCGCTTCCGATAAATGAGTTTACTAAACTCGGTGGTGTTTTTTACTATATTCTTGCAAATATGTGGATTGGGAGCGCCAAATTTCAGAATGGTAATGAAAACAATATGACAAATGATATGGTATCAAAATCTCAAAACCCATGGGAAAAATGGGGGAGATGGTCGAAAGAAGTGATCAGGGGCCAATTTCATGGAGCTGTTTAGTGGTTAGAACGGACGAAACCGGGCGCGCAAACCACTGCGGCAGAAGTGTAACTCTGCAAGTACTGTTCTGCACAACGAAATAGACCGCGGTGCATTATGGGTGAAAAGTGGGGACGAAATCTCTGCATCTATAGTTTGCGTGCGTTGTATGCATAGCGCCTAACGTATTATAGTCTAGTCAATTTACGATTTGACCTATAACTAATTGCAATAGAAATCATTCTAACATGAATCTACGCCGCAACATTCAATAAACAACATATTACAAATCTAATTGTTTCTTTTGAGTGGAAAGGTGTTTTTGAAGCAGTTTTTGAAGACAAACATTGGGAATTAAAATTTAGTCTGGTAACGTTCCTCAGTCTGTATGTTTCGTAATAGTGGAGGCGTAGTAATACGACCACTTGCGAGCAGTGTCCAAATCAGGTGCTCGCTTAAGAAAAACGTTCTTATTTCTATGAGGATGGCCGAATTATGGGATTTATTTTTGTAATAAGCACATTTACAACACAAGAAGTACATGTGTTTAAAAAAAAAAATGATATATTTTCCTTTGTTGTTTTTGGCGTGGACCTTATCACCATTTCCATATTATATAATTTTTCTACACAACACTGTGCTATTTTATCCACACAAGCAAAAATTAACAATTATTACAAACCAATTTACAAGAAGGAATAACAGGTAGGGCAGTTGTTTGACCACTAACTACGAAAACAATTCCGAAATGTGAAAATAAAATGTCTGTTTCGTTTATAATGCCTAATTTTTAGCAGACGACGGGAAATATTTCGTCTGCTACGAGTAGTCGTGTTTCCCGAAGCTTGTTACATAATGTGCACGGATTCCTGATAGGTAACAGACGAATTAGCGCCCTCAATGTAATGATTAAAAAACTTACAAAATTTACCGCGAATTGGCGTGAAATAAAAATCACATTTCCACTCATTAGAAAATATTATATTTTTAGTATACATGTACACCAGCCAGTGTTGTAATGCATTCTATTGCAATTAATTCTAGGTCAGGCACAATTTTCCCGTAAATTGACCGGACTATTATGCACGTTACTTTGTGAACTTTACTAACCGCTTCGCTGGCAAAAAAACGTTAAAAACAAAGATCGCAAATTTCTAAAATGGTTCGTGTCAACTTAGTTGTGCCTGCGTGAGTTTTAAGCCCACGACGGACGCCGGAACTATGGTTTTAACTTTTAAGGCCTCAAAAGGCGGCGAAAATGGCCCTGCAATAATTGTGCAAACTAGCGATGCAGAGATTTCGTACCCACATTTCACCCATAATGCACCGCGCTAAACATTGCGTGCGTCATTATGTCATAGGTCTATTCAACTGTTGGATGCGATACGTAGTCTAGACTGGTTCCCGCTCCACATATTCCACGTACAACGAATGAATATGAGGACCGGCTACCGTCGTGTCTAAAATAGCACTAAACATTACGTCATGCATTTATTTTTAAGAGCGCATAACCGCTAATTTTCAAAGCGTGCTTCGCGCTACGGCACGAGTGTAGAACAATTTAAAATGGGTTATTACATATTTCGTCACCTTAATTACGAAGTGACACAATTGCCCGCTGAGCGTCAGAAAGTGTTTTTGAGAAAATCGAGTTTGAAGTTGGTCACGTTTTGAAACTAAAATTGTGCGCATTTCCTCAGGGTCTATTTAGTAGAATGAAAAGTTGGGATCTTGAATTTAAAATCTGTACCAATAAAATGTTAATTTAACCACTAAAATCGTAGTAATTAATTTCCAAAGACATTTGTCTCTTCGTAAAACGCGAAACGTTGTCTTTGTCCCAGGGCGCCTGTGTTATTTCCATCTTAACAGACAGGCAAATTAATCTTTCTCTCTTCGTGAAAACGGAACTTTTGTGATTTGTCTCTTTGTGAAAACGCGAACCGCTGTTTTTGCCCTAGCGCGCCTGTGTTAATTCCATTTTCAGACAGGCAAAGTGATATTTTTCTCTTCGTGAAAACGGAAAATTTGCCTTTTGTTAAATATGTCCACGTGGCTAATTACAGTAATTAGACTTCTCGTTATATTTTCGACAAATGGACCCCACCAGGTTGTAGGCCGTGCAGTACTAAGTCGTTTTCGGCCAAAATCTCAAAATCGATGAAAACGCGATATTTGGCCACTTGTGTATATTCAGGATGACGGTAACGATTTGGCCACTAAACATTTAATACATTAACCTTAAAATATTACCCATTATAGCATTACAAAAATCAAATTCAAACCTTGTCTGCATCATCATAAATAAACACGCGACAGCACGCGGTATCAACTCAAATGTTCGAAACAATGACAAATGGTAACCGACGATTAACGATAACGTCCGGACGTGCATTCGGGTAACTCTGGAACCTTCGGAAAAAGGAAGAATTCCTCCTGTTTCAATATGGCAGACTAACATGTATACTGGCGGTTGCCGGACCTAAGGCTGGATCCGAATTAGTGGCTTTGGCTGTGGCTGCGGCTGTTGCTATGCTGTTTCTAAGGACTTTCATTGTCCGCCCATAGCAACAGCATAGCAACAGCCATAGCCACAGCCAAAGCCACTAATTCTGATCCAGAATTCATGGGATGTTGGTCTGGGAACCAGACTAAACGTAGTCTGGCAGGAAGGTGGCAGAAGAGGGCGGGCGACGTGGACGCGTTGTGGTCACTGATTTACGTACAATGGATTGTCCCACTATGATCAACTAACAATGGAAATTGGGCACACACCATTGTTAATAACAATGGTTTGTGCCCAATTTCCATTGTTAGTTGCTCATAGTGTCCGCAGTAAAGCAGCACTGACAAGTGGCTTAAAAACAATAGCGGGTGAACAACAGCTGGCTATTCGAAAATAGACCGTGTAAATTGACCGTCGACTTCCGGGGACTAAGTATACACCAATCCAAAAGCCGAGGACCTGTTCTGTGTACGTCCGCCGTAACTGTGGGCCATCCAGTACCATGAAGTGTGCGTTACATTATGTTGTCACTTCGAACAATTTTCGCATTCTTTGTTGAAGCGTGTTCACACAAAGGGGGCACGTTGTGTACTATTCGCTTTTAACAACAACAACAACACAGAACGCACACTCCATGACACTGGATGACCCCCAGTTATGACGGACGCGCAGGGAAGAAGGCCTTAGTTACCGGATTCGTGTATACGAGCTAAAGCACGTGCAGCGACCGTTTTTCGGTATCATTTTCGCTCCACGTCAAATAAGCAGTTTAATCAAACGATTCGAGATCCACTATACAAATTCTTCAAATCTCATTTATTGCAAAAGAGCAATTGAACAAAGAGTTCATGGAATTTTAATTTTGACATTTTATTTCCGTCTTTGAGATAAACTGTTAACCCTGGACGTAATATAAAAACCACACAGCCTTTGTAGTGCGTCGCTGGTAGTCCGCACGTGGCGCGAATATTTTGGCGTAGTGTAGTTGGCTAGTCTCGTACCCCGACCTGCTGTGGATGCTCGCACATCAGGTCTGGGGAATCACGATGAGAGCTCATCACCGATTGGTTGAGGCCCGCACTGAATTTAGGTGCGGTACCCCTGCGAAGCTTTTGGCCATTTTCATAAGCACCGCGGGTAAAGCTCAGTAGGCTGCACACAAATCAGTACATTAACACACCCCAAATAGTCTTTACAAGAAACATGTCACGTACCTTCTTCGCCCACATTACATTACATTACAGGTTTAATTTAAGTGGTGATTAGGCACCATACCAAATATTGCGTCTGGTGAAAGTAGAAAAACTAGTCTGTGCAGGGCAATGTCTTGTCTGAAGTTACAATGCTAATTGAGATACTGCGGAATTCTGTTTCATGGTCTGTGGCGTAATTAATTGAAGGTCAGGTCTGTATTATTTTTAAGTGTACGGGAGAGGGGGCGGGCTACTGACAGCGGCTTTCCGGTCAGAAGTAGACATTTCTCGAGCCGTTGTGAGCGGCGCGCCGAGCAAAGAGGGCGCCCTACCATCTGCTTATAAACCATTTCGTCTGTGGCTAATGTGATACAACAGGGCCTGCTGGATTGCATTGACCAGTTCTCTTTCGCCCGTTGCCTCGGTCCTTCGACTCAACCTAATTTGCTGCATTCTCATGTAGGCCTGAATGTGTTAATGTTCTGTTCAGGTATCAAAATATTAGGCCTTACAGGATCTGAAGGACATCCAGAAAAGAAAGGTAAAGAGGAGAAAACGAAGAAACTAAAACGAGACTTTTTCTTTCTTTCAAAAGACTTGTCACTCTAATTGATACGTAGACCGGCACGGTCATCAGTTTTATCAAAATGTGATTCAGCAAAACAACGCCAAAACTCAAATCGGAAAGACGTTGAACTTGAAGGCCTTTCACTAAGTTAGTTTGTTCTAAACAATGAAAAATTTTCATACACATCTCGATCAACACAAAATCATTGTGTGTGTCTCGAATATGCGATAAGGTAATTATCTTGCGCAAGTTATTGGCCGTTGTGCAATTGTTGCGGGAGTACATGTAATACTCGTGGGTTTTTGGAAGACTGAGAACGTTGTCATTACTGGAGCAGTGTATATCAGCTACTCGAGACTTTCTATCGAGACTTGTAATCGATTTCTCTTAGCTTTCATGTCAGTATTACGACTTAACTTTTCCACTCGTCTTTGTATATATTTACCTGTTTGATTCTCTAAATCAGAATTATGTATGCTGCACGATAGTGACCACGGAAATGGAAAGAAACAAATACTCGAAAATACATTATGCTATGGGCTTTGTGCGTTAGCATTGCCTCTACTTTTTTTACGGAGCCTGCCACTATTGTTCATTTGGAAAATGCTTGCTAACATTTGGCCAAAGTGTGTGCTTTTGAACAATGTGTCTTGGATTTTGAATCCAATGTTTTATTTTGACATCAATGTTATTAGTTTAGGTGTTCGTATAAATTATTTCTCGACACGTGTTATAGGTTTTTAGTACGTATCGAAATGCGCACACTGTGTGTAAGCGATTGGGGGGGGGGGGGGGGGGGGGGGGGGGGAAACACTAATACATTTACTCCAGAGAAAGAAGTTTAACTAGTCCAAACAAGTCATTCCTGTCTAAATTAATGGAGTGCACCAACTTGTTAAAAATTTGAAAGTACTTTGACTTTCCTTTTTAACACGTTTTGCCCCAGTTACCCTCGTGATAGAGGAAAACTAAGAAATGTTTTTGTTGACTAACCTTTGCTTGCTTTATGCTAAATGTACCAAGACGCTAATTCATTTAGTTCTTCATTTAATGTCACAAACAATGAATCTTTATGGAATTGTGTGAACTTCACCTGGACAGAATCAAACCTGTCTGTTTTGATATTTCTGGGGTAGCGCTCCAATTTCATTGTTCGATACACATTTTGTCGGCGAAAATTTACAATCGCAGGTTATGGTGTTACCTAATTAGCGCTCCGTGTGTCGGGCACGCTGGTCACTGGGGAAAAGTAGCGGTATCGAGTTTGACGGTTTAGCTTTACAATTTATAGCTCGGTCGTGGCCTGATTCCATGCGCGTCAAAGGTAAATAAAGCCGCAATGACAGTTTTTATGCCCTAACGCCAGTGTCGCAAATGATGTAGGCTTGGGTTTCACGACCTGGCGGCATCACCGTGTATTCTCCGATGCGAATAGAAAGCTGCGGATTTTCCCCGAAGTCGGACAAATTTGCATCCAAATGGAAATCTCTGCATCCAATTCCGGTTTGAATTTCCAAGACTTAATCCCGAGGTGTTTTTACGAAAGGGGTTAAGAAATCCTGTGGAGATTACTTGCTTGCCAAAATAAACTAAAAATGATTGCTCGTGGTTTTCTTTTTTTTAACTGTTGACTAATTTACTCCGTATATATAATGACTGGGAATTAGGGAAAAACCTGCAATATTGAAATATAGTTACAATACTGCATATATAAAGTAGCCGCAGAATTTGATTTTTGAACTACTTTAGACCTTTCGTGTTTAATAAAACTGTGTTTAATAACACTGTGACGCAATATTATGTAGATAATTCCCAAAATGTGGGGTCCCAAACAGAGATTCTCAGTAATAGACAGTGGCCTGTGATAACAGGGGTCAGCACCAACTTCTTGAATATTTTGTTCTGTGATTACTGACATATATTTGAAACAAAAGACCATAAAGGCTGTGTCTCATAATTTGTTCCAATATATTGAATAGGAATTTGGTGTCCCGGGTTACCTACGCCAATGGAAATTAGCTGTAAAATGAATTTGCATTAACCTTGGTGCCTTATCCACAGACAAACGTTAAATTTAAGTGGCATTTATGGAAATAAAAATAAATATTTTCTACTGGAAAATTACTTACAATCACTAAATCTTTAAAAGCATGTCACACTTTTAGACCCATAATTTTGGAAATTACCCAAATTATCCACTCCGACTTCTTGATTTGCCGACCTGCCGGCGTCTACGTTTACCAGATGGCACATTTTGCTTCATAACCGGCCATCGAAATCTCATTTGAGGGTATATATTTTCGCCGAAACAATAATGATTTAATTTTATAATTCAAATTTATTTTTAGGGTGAAATTAAGCATGGACAATTTTTTTTATATTGCTGTCTATATCTTTGCTAAACAATTAATTTGACTTTCTCAAGTTTGGCACGTGTTCCATTTTTATAAATCTAAGGACATACGCATGTATTTTGACAATCGCGCAGTTGCAAGACTGTTTTTCCACTCATAATGAACGTTAATTGTTCATATAACATTTCTTTTAAACGCTTAGGCGGAATTTACTAATATGAAGGCGAAATTTGACGTGCCTTTAAACTGGCGCAAAAACGGAACTGCGAAACAGGAAAGCCCGAGGCACTATTTGGAAGTTAAATCAACACAAAATCCTGGGACTGAAGACTTCCTCACCAGAAGGAAATACATTAGCTTGATGCTGCCAACAGCGTAGTCTTCGTGCAAGACGATACTGCGTGATAATCACTGACCGCCGCGCGCTAACCAACATTCACCGACAATCGCCAAGAGAGGGCGCCATACACACTACTGGCACCAGTATCGTCTTGGAACATTTCCTAAATCTGCTCGGGAAATTTCGAACACATTCCAGGCATTTCTTATTATGCTGTGCACACCTATGACGTATGCTTATTTACATATTTCAAGCCGAGCGTATGGTACCTGTACGTACGTCTTATCAAACAGGAAAAGCCCACGTTATCGCGTCAAACAATTTGTTTTTAAAATAAAAAATAGAAAATGTGGCAATGGGGCCATTTTTTCCAATGTTTTCTCGCCAAAAACGTTCGGCATGAAGAATTAGTGGCAAACGTGTATTAATGTTCTGAATTTGTTTGGTTTTAAAACAAAATTAAAGGTCATGCGTGTTTTTGTTTTTTTTACACCGCAGCGAGGGGTACACCCCAATTTTTCAAAACCATCTTTATTAGGTCAAAAACCATTTTTTAGGTTTCTCACCATTTTTATTAGGTCACAAACCATTTTCGTCTAGGTTGGAACAATTCTTTTTTTTAGAGCTTTAGGAAGAAAAAAATTGGTGTCCAATCGTTGGTTTTTTTTACCGAAAATTGGGTGGTCGAATACTAAAAGGTTACCGAAAAGTGGCATATATGTCGTCCTAATGGGGGAAAAACAATTATGCATAATTTAGGAACATAATATAATTGGATATTCTTGTAGATCGCCCCACGCATCATATACCGTACTCCTTGACATTATGTGTTTCCTGTAAACATCGCAGAGCTTTTTTTTCTCGTCAGTGTCGGCCGACGCTGCCACGGTTGGGAACCAAAGTCACAAGCCATAAAGCCTCTGAATTCAAAGACCATTTGGAGAGACGACAGTGCCCAAATATGTCTGATGATGAAGCTTTGAAGTCTCCGCTTAGCGACAAAAACCCACTCAATCCCGGGCGGAAAGAGTAATGTTTTAAGGCAAGCTTCAAAATGGCTTCGGGAAGTCCAAGGAATCCCCTCGAAATTGAAATAAACTGCCAACGTCATCTCGCGCTCGGATCTCACTCCCGGCCGGGTGTTTTTTTTATAAAATAATTTATCCAGTCTACTGAGCTTTTGCTTTTATCTCTCTTTTTATCATTTTAGTGTATTATTTCAGACTCGCTGGACGTGTCGAGGTAATTTTGATGCAGCGTCCAACGGACCAAAAGCTGTGGCGTGATGCGTAAAAGACGCCACAAAACGGCAGATGGGCAGAGAGTGAAGGTGGCAATTTTTAGAATCGGGTGTCTTTGATGTGTTGCCATATCAAATTACCTAGGTGAACAAGAGGAAAGCGTGGGACTGAATACAAAAATGCCACGGTTGAAACAGGTGGTGTTAATAATTGTAATGGCCCACGCTTGGTAGAGTCTTTATCGTAAGTACCATCAACTGCACTAACCCGAAGAAGCCACTCGTTAAATGAAGAATCATATGAAATCATAATGGGCTAAGCAGGCATATGGAAACTCCTCTTTTGAGCTTATTTCCTTTTTGGGGTTTTGAATTTTGTTTACTTTCCACATCTGTCATAGTAAACAATACGTTTGACGTTTACTGCTTGGGAATTTTGATCAGTGATAACACGAATCTTAATAAGGTCTAAAATATCGTCACATGGTTGAGAAATATTTCTCCGGAAATTCATCAGGTCTTTTTTAATATGGGTCTGTCCACAGTAATGGGGTACATTTGAAAAATAAGTCAATAATTCCTTTCAGATGTCTTTAGTTTATCTCAGAATTTAAAAAAAATGTCCTTGTTTTGTTCTCAGCAGATAACTTTCCCCCAAAAAGGTAGGAATTGCTGCCACAACATACATTTTTGAAAAGCTTGTTTACAAATTTTCATATTACGCGTGTAACGAAGACGGAACAAATGTCACTAAATGGTTTGTTCACGTTACATGCGTAGGCCTAATAGGAAAATTTGTGCACGGGGTTTTCACAAATGTATGTTGTAGGACTAACTTTCGTACTCCTTGGTGAAAAAGTTATTTCCTCAGTTTAGCTTGATAATTTAAAGATAAAATTAAGACATTTCAAGTGAACTGGGACCTAAGATCTTGAATGTTACAGAAATGTACCCCATTACTTTGGAAAGACCCATATATTTTTACACTGACGCCAGCCCATGGAACTTTAAAAAAAACATCGTGTCAACTTGTAATCCTTTGATAGGCATCTTTCCAAACAGCAGTGTGCATGTCAAAGAACTGATTTTAAATTAATGGAATAGGTGATTGGTAAACTGTTAAAAACGGCGTTATATCCGCTCGTAAGCCTATGTCGAGAAAACTGCTTTTAGCCAAATAGATGCAGTAATACTTCAGAAAACCTGGACAAATCCATGCATTTCTGTGTGTATAGGAGAAGGGTAAGACATTTTCTGCAGACGACGTTTTTTTAAACTCACCTTCAGTTGGCAATTTCTCCCATTTCAAACGAACAAAATCATGTGGTGTTTGTAATCATAGCAATCTTTTTTTTTCTTGTCAACCCTTGTGAAATTGTGACCTACTGCAAACTGTATTGTGTCTTTAGCGGCGTATCCAGGTCACATTTTTGACCGCCCCACACCCCTATTTTTCCCATGTGTGTTGAGATTTTGATTTTATCATTTGTCGTATTTTTCTCATAATCCTTCCGAAATTTCGCGTTCTCAATCCGTATACAGCAACAACAACCGTTGTTTTGTAAACTAATTTGTCCGGTTCAATAAAGCGTTTACACCAACTTTTTGGCTTCCACATCCAAATTGAAAACTGTAAATTTAATGTTATTTTGGGGAGACATTTTATTTGATTGTAATGTTAAAGGTAGTTCATATGATTGGTAAACTGTTACAAATAGTTTTATCTCCCTGTGTGATTAAAGATATGCATGATTAAAACCATCCTGAGCAGAAACCAGCTCTTTACTTTTGAGAAAACAGTCAAAAAAGGGTTTGCAGTCATTTCGCCCCAAAACAACTTCGCCCTCAACCACTTCGCCCTCAACCACGGCCTGTGCACGAAGTGGTTTTGTGGCGAAGTGGCATTTGGGCGAGGTAGTGTATGGACGAAGTGATTTGAGGCGAAATGGCACTCAGGCGAATGGTTTTGGGGCGAAATGGCACTTGGGCGTAATGGTTTTGGGGCGAATTAAATTTACGTCTCGCGAGACGAAAAATAATTATTTTGCTCATTTCTCAAAAACTATAGCACTTCAGACAAAACCATTTCAGGGAAATTTTCGTATTGTGTAAATCTGTGAACATTTCTGATTCTTCAAGATACCAATCATGTATACTGCCTTTAAAACGACATCCATTTTCTAAACAAAAACACGCTCATTTAAGGGACTCAATTGTTTCTGCGAAAGTATTTTCCTTTTTTCTTTTGTTACTAGACGTCTTGTCGTTACGACTGGTCTCAAGAGCAGAGAACGGTTTACCAGCGAAGCGGGCCAAAACGTACATTAAATTAGAGATTTAAAAACTTGGAATTGAAAGAAAACGCATCTCATGATGTAATGAGACAATGTAAAATAATTTCGGCTATGTATCTGTGAACCATTATAAAACGTGCATTTTTTTTTTATGGAATACCGTTCTCAGATGCCCGGCGTACTCCGTTGTTCCAACGCACAAAACGAATATAGGTTTTCTTTGCAAATTTTCTAGTTTTTCTTATTATTTTCGCTATTGGTCATTCAATTTCATATGAAATTTCTGTTTCATGAATAGGGTATTATTTTATTCAAATTCAATTTTGAGGCGACCAACATTTGTTTCCAACGTTCGTTTTAGTTTTTTGTTAGTTTTTTTTTTTTTTTGCATTCTATTTCGTTTTAGTGCATTCTATGCTAAATATGTGGCATTCTAAGATTACCCTTTTTGGCACATTTTGACAATTGTTGCATTTAAATCAGCAAAAGTTGGTGCGGGTCAGACGTATAGCCATGCCTTTTGAAAATAATTGTTTACACATTAATGAAAATGAATGCCCAAACAACCAATCTGTGCTGGTCCCTCCCAAATTAAGTGACGGATGCAAAAATTTAAATGATTGAGTGGTCGAGAATGCGTTAAATCTTGTGAGAGACACTCCCTATATGTAAGGGAGGGAGATTGTGGTCTTATATGTGATTAACCGACATTGGGTATAAGGGATCCGACAGCCACAGGTCTTCAGATCTTAGGTCTTGACTTGTCTTTAGTATTCGTTGAGCTGGAGTGCTATGAAGTTGTTGGTCGTAGATGTTGTAAGCCCGTTGTACTAGGGTACGGTTGACCGAGGAGTTGATTCTACACTGTAAAAAATGCTGGGTAAAATAAAGTTGGAGAATTTCATTTTGACGTTTGTTGGGTCATATTTCCTCAACACATGCAGAAAATGTTCTGTTGGGTAAAACATCCAGAACACCAACGTTGGTTGCATGCAACGTTCTGTAAATTGGGGAAACAGCGGCTATTTATTGGGTATTTGTTTACCTCTTGCTGAAAGTATTAAAAGGTTGAGCATATTATACAGATATTTTCTCCATCTGTTGGAAATTGTGAAGACAAGAGAGGGCGCTTCAAAGTATACTGTACAAAATTCTGGGTAAAACAAATTTGGAGAATTTAATATGGACGTTTGTTGGGTCATATTTCGTCAACATATGCAGAAAATGTTCTGTTGGGTAATCCAAGCGACCAACGTTGGTAACATTTGAAGGTCTATACGTTGGTCAAAGGGTGTCAATTTATTTGGCACTTATTATACCGCGTGCTGAAGGTATAAACACGCTGAGCAAATTATACACTCATGACATTTATCTCCAGTTATTGAGGAATTTTCAACACAAAGAAGGGCACACTCAACCAACTTCTACCCAACTTGGTTGAAATATCAACATGCCCATCTTTGGGGCGCAAAATACCCTTGGGTGCATGGTATTGACTGTACAATTGTTGGTTAAATTATATAAGCCAATGTTTGGGTAAATGTGCTTGGCCACTTGTTGATTAAATTCAACATAAAGTAGAACACTTTTCGTATATGCCCAACATGTTGGGTATCTTGGGCCAAATATGCTCGACTATTTGACCAGAAGGCTGTTGAAAAAAAATGTTTAGGAGCGCACGTTTATGTACGTGTTCTTTCCACACTTCTCATGATGGAGTTGTTACATATGTATATTCTGGTTTTTATATCCTATTCCATATCTTGGTGTAAATTTTACTGGTGTTAAAAAGTAAGGCTAAGTGAGCATGCGCGAAAATCCAGCAACTTGATAGGCTACAGGCATTTCTTAACGTTTCACACACAAACCGTATCACTGCGTTGTATTTGTGACAAGACTATCTGTCCTGGTTGTTCTTGGCACACAGGGCACTTGAATTGCCATACGTGCCATTATACCAACAAGAACAACACAACTGGTTGTTCTGTTGGAGCAGGAGCGGTCGGGTTGGCGTACGGGTTCTTTCCTCGCCTTTCACCTCTGTGGTCCCGGGTTCGAATCCGGGGCGTGTATGTGGATTGGGTTTGCAGTCCCTACTTGACCGCGTGGGTTTTCCCCTGGGGCATTTCTCTGGGGGTTTTCCTCCCACTTCTAAAACTGCAACTCCTTCTTCGTCATCTCAAGTTGATAATATAGTATAGTTAAAGCTAAAACCGTATAGTTGATGGCATGAAGGGCCTTAGTTGCCGAATATGCCATAAAATATACAACAACAACAACTGTTGGAGCATACGTACTCCTTAATGGTTATGTAAGAAACCTTCCGATAAAATGCTGGCCTGTTTTCTCGAAACATGATGAGGAAAATGACAGTTGCCCAGTACACTGTTGTTCCACCACGAACGGATTATAGTGTGGATAAATAATAAAAACAGAAAAGGATATATACAAAAGTGTCCTTTATTACAATGTGTAAACACCAATCATTGGTCAGCAGATGCCCAACGTTTAGCTTTTCTCTGTGCCAAAATATATTGGAACAAGTTGGGGAGGGGAGAACACCAGTTGGTGAAAAGGTAACCAACAATTCGCCATGTAAGCTCACCTAAATCTTGGATGATTGAATTGAACGAACAATTTCCTGTATTGGCCATGCACATTTACCCAAACATTTGGTGATTGGATTTAAACCAACAATGGCCATAAACATTAACCAACCACTAGCTATGCAATCTTACCCAAACCTTGGATGATTCAATTTAAGCAACAATTGGCCATGCACATTTACCCAAACGTTGGATAATTAACTTTTAACCAATAATTGGACATGCATATTCATCGAAAGATTAGTTGATTAAGTTTAACCAATAATTGTCCATACAGTATCACCCAAGGCTTAGGTAAGGCTGTTACATCGACGATTTATTCAAATTCAATTTTAAGGCGACCAACATTTGTTTCCAACGTTCGTTTTCGTTTTGTTTTATTTTTTTTGGTTTTTTGCATTATATTTCGTTTTGGTGCATTCGATGCTAAATATGTGGCATTCTAAGACATTACCCTTTTTGGCACATTTTGACAATTGTTGCATTCAAATCAGCAAAAGTTGGTGCAGGTCAGACGTATAGCCATGCCTTTTGAAAATAATTGTTTACACATTAATGAAAATGAATGCCACAACCAATCTGTGCTGGTCCCTCCCAAATTGAATGACGGATGCAATAATTTAAATGATTGAGTGGTCGAGAAAGCGTTAAATCTTGTGAGAGACACTCCCTATATGTAATGGAGGAAGATTGTGGTCTTATAGGTGATTGGCCGACATTGGGTATAGGGGATCCGACAGCCACAGGTCTTTAGATATTGGGTCTTGAATTGTTGTCTCTAGTATTCGTTGAGCTGGAGTGCTATATGAAGTTGTTGGTCGTAGATGTTGTAAGCCCGTTGTACTATAGGGTATACGGTTGACCGAAGAGTTGATTCTACACTGCAAAACATGATGGGTAAAATAAAGTTGGAAAATTTCATTGTTACGTTTATTGAGTCATTTCCTCAACATATGCAGAAAATGTTCTGTTGGGTAAAGCATCCAGAACACCAACGTTGGTTACATGCAACGTTCTATAAATTGGGGCAGAGGGGCGGTCGGGTTGGCGTACGGGTTCTTTCTTCGCCTTTCACCTCTGGGGTCCCGGGTTCGAATCCGGGGCGTGTATAATTACATCGCACCTTTATGACGTCATCAAACTTATCAGGCTCGTACCAAACTTATCAACTGTATCAGGCTCGCTGATCTTTGTTGGGGCTACACCAGATCGCTATACCCTTCTATACCCATTTATACACCTGGGTAGAGAAAAGCAAGACAGTGTGACAAAGTGCCTTGAGTAAGGACACACTACATTGGTAATTCGTACTTACTAATTCTTAACTACGTTTTGCTCCAAATTATTTAGGTGCCCAGTTTTCTCAAAGTGAATTTCTTGGCGTAATCTTTGTAAGGTATTTCACAAGTAAAATCGCCTCATAGTTAGTACATCTTTCCTAGTACTATACACACAAGCTTAATTTTAAGATTCGAAAGTAGCTCACAACCTTACCCCAATTAAGTTACCAACGGAAGCCTGAACGCTTCGAAGAAAGCAAGAGAAAAATAAACGTACTATACATGACAGCTATTTACTCAAGGAGGTTGGTTCAGCCTTGTTTGGCACTAAATAAGTGACGTCATGTCAAACTCTAAAAATGGCGCATTGCGTTGCCCAAACAGAAGAACAAACAAAGCAAGGTCGGGTAAACCGGTAATACGCATCCGACAACATTGGTTAACGTGTATATGAAATCGAGTTTCTGCATAAGGCTCGGTAATAATTCGTTTAGCCTTTTTGTCTGATTACTAATAAGAAAACAAAACGACCATCTGCGATCTACGTTTCCACGGACACAGGTTATTTCGTATCGATCGTGTGGACTTGTTATGTCAATTATCCAAGCAAAATGTACCCAAGGCCCCATTGAAGTATTGATTTCCTTGTTCCTTCACTTGTAACATTCTTCTTCTGCACTGCCTTTTCATCGATCTATTTCAGACGCTAAAAACAACGAGATTCTGTTTATTACCGTATCTCGTCTGGTTCCCTGCCTCGGGAAAGAAAAATGCCGAGTGAATTTGTTTTGGCATTGCTTTCTGTCTTATATCATGGTTTTTCCTTGTGTGGACTGAAAGACGCAATATTAGTTTGTCAGGAATTATCTAAAAGTTTATTTGTTTTGCATTTGGATTCCAGATTTTTTTGAGAGACGCAAGACGTGGAAAATGATGCTGAAACGAAACAAAATCCCCTTTAATATAATCAGGTAAGTACACGTTTTATTGTTTTAGCTTTAGCATAGACATCGATACAAATATATTATCTGTGCTCACAGTTGAATTATTTTAAAACTAGATGCCGCAATTTAAGAAATGTTGACATACTAAAAAAGATTCGTAAATCTCAAATCTTTCTCCATATTTCCACTTGGTGGATTTTTGCCCTTGTGACGGAAGTTAAAGGAGCTTGTTTAGATTTTTCCAGGAAATGGATTCCCGACAACCATATAAAATGCCTCCTCAAAATACTATCCATGGGGAGAAAACCAGAAAATTTGCAATCTTCAATTTGGATAATCACTGCACTGTTTTATGTAACCGGATAAATAAGTTTACAAAACTTCAGTGGTTTTTGACGATATCTTCGAAAATATGTGGATTGGGAGCACGAAATTTCAGAATGGTAATGAGAAAACATGACAAATTATATGGTATAAAAGTCTCAACACCCATTATAAAATTCAAAAAATTTGTGGGTGTAGGGCTCAAAAATGTGATCTGAACACGCTCCTTTAAAGGCTGCAGTAATCCAAACAATCGGCCTTGAGCTCAGACAATATACCTTTTAAGTCCAAAGTCCAACTCAAAAGCCCAGACCTTTCCTAGTGTTTCTTAACTCTTTATATAACGAAGCGCGCAATTTCCATTTCCGCAAAGATTAGAAAAAAGCAGGATTCTTTTTATATAGCAATCTGTTCACAATATCGGGATAAAGGGTGCGATTTATTGCACATTAAAACTACACTGCCTATTTTACATAAATTTGAATTTCGTAACTGAAAGACATGTTTGTCAGCTTGTGCAGTATAAGGTACATGTATACGAATAAGGATATGGTCTTAATCCGAAAATGGGAACTTGACCGGGAGAGGAAAAGTTTGACAATGAAAATAACTTGACATCTTTAAAATGGGATATTCACCACGGGATATTCACCATCCTCTTCCATAAATGAAACTGTTGATGTAAACGGATCCCTGTATATTGGCTTTTAAAACTAAGATTCAAATGAGATCGTATGTACTTTTTTGTAACATACAGTTAAGCCCAAATTATTCATACCCTTTGAAAAATGTCAGCGTTTTGCATTTATCTCATACCTACAAGCTGGAGTGGTGGAACTTTCACTTTGCCAAAGGACATTTGGTTGGCATGTACAAATCCACATATAATTTGGCTCAACATTATTAGCATAACAATATAAATTTAATATTCTTTTTGTTTGTATGCCTGTCCAAAATGATTCATACCCCATACTAAGTTTCATAATTGAGGCCAATGTTTGTGATAATATTTTTTTATAATGTTATGTAATTATTCCAAAATCGGTCTATTGAATGTACAGTAAGGAGTGTTACAGAACAACACTTATTTTAGACTATAAATTAAGGGGAGCATGGCCAAGAAGAAGGAACTCCGTGATGAATTTCGGCGGTGCATTGTGAATGCTCACAAAAAGGGAAAAGGCTATATACAGCTATCAAGTGCCAGTTGTCACCATAAAAAGCATACTTAGGACGTACAATCAGTTCTAAAAACTGATGGCCAAGCCAAAGTCCGGATCTCGACCCAATCGAGAATCTGTAGAGGGAACTCAAGACCCAAGTGATGACAAGGAAGTCTTCCAACCTTAAAGATCTTCAGACCTCCGCGAAGGAGGAGTGGGCCCAAATCCCTGTAGAGACATGCACAAGCCTTGTACAAGAACCGTTTGGATGCTGTGGTCACAAACAGAGGCTTGTCAATTGATTACTGAATGTGACTTTGAACTGATCTAAGAAAGGGTATGACTAATTCTGGACATGACATTTTTTTGTAAATCTCTCAATAAAATACCCTTAGTTCATTGTATTTCTTGAAAGGCCTCTTGCATTGATTATTTTAGCTGTTTGTCACATTCCTATGCAACTTAACCCAGAAGAAACTCATTCCTCAAATAACACGATTCAAAATACTCCGAATTTGGTAAGGATATGAATAATTTTGAGCTTAACTGTATATATTTCAAATAATATGTCTTATCCCAACCCAGCTATTTCAGTCAACACTCATTTTAGAAGGAAAAGCATATCTAGTTAGTGTAAAAGTATAGACCCCTGCAGTAAAATGTTTTGACTGTTAAATATATTTTCTTTTAGCAAAGATCAAACGAAATCGATGAGAGATTATAAAGAAAGGTGATCTGGGAGAGTGAATGTTAATTATAGTTTGTTATGCCCTTAACGTACATGGGGTAAGGGCAAAACTAAGCTTAATGAATAGATATAACAGAGCAGTACACCGTATCCAATGGAAGGATAATTATGATGTCTGAGCAAATGTTATAGTATGCAGTTAAATGATGTGTTCATATTTTCCAGGAAAATGGATTTCATTATAACCTAACATTTAAATATAACAAAAAAATACCTTCCAAAAATACTATCCATTGGAGGAAAACAGGAAATTTGCAATCTCCAATTTGTATGAAGAAGCAAACAAGTTGGTGTAATCACTGCACTGCTTTATGGAACCACATAAATTAGTTTACAAACATCGGTGATTTTCTTATATCCTTGAAAATATACGGATTCAGAACGCAACATTTCAGAATGGTAATGAGTAAAATATGACAAATTATTATGGTATCAAAAATCTCAAGACCCATGGAAAAATGGGGGGTGGGGAAGGGGCGTGTCAAAATGTGATCTGAAACGCCCCTTTAACACAACGTATATCGTTGCTACATGGACACCACTGTATTTTGACAAATTGACAAATTATTATGGTATCAAAAATCTCAAGACCCATGGAAAAATGGGGGGTGGGGAAGGGGCGTGTCAAAATGTGATCTGAAACGCCCCTTTAACACAACGTATATCGTTGCTACATGGACACCACTGTATTTTGACCCCCTGACCCCCCCCCCCCCCCCCCCCCCCCCCAATTGACGGAATTACCCATATCAATGGACACCCCTGCGTTATATTATAGCGCCCCTTTACCTCCTCCAATGTAAAGTGCTATCTTGAATCCTCAAAGGTGCTTCGCGTTACACACATCATGAGGTTGTTTGAATTGTCCATGCGGCTCACACGCTGCTTTATATTTCGGTACATTCCTGGATGAAAATTATATAAAGTATAGGCCTACTGAGTGTCCTAAAGCAATACAGAGGAGACATACCTGGTATAGACGCTCGAGGGTAATTTCGTGTAATCATCGATGTGCTCACTCAAGTAGAAACATTGTGTAATTTTCACAGCACGGTTCCCATATATTAAGAATCAGGCAGTGAATCGTGACTCTGTCTTCCGATCTGTATGAAATTATTTACGATATGTACGCGAGGTGGATTTCTCAGCACACTCAGAGGAAACGGTCTTGCGCTCACTTGAATGAAATGCATTAAAGACACATTGCATGATTGAAAAACTTTAAAAAACAGGAACAACAGCATTTATACATAACTGAACTGTATAATGTTGATAAACTGCCTTGCAGAAATTTTAGCCACATAGAGGAAATACTTCAGAAAAACTTTAAAGTCCATGCATGTTTTTTGTGAATGAATGGTAAAAAGTAGGTATAAAAAAGAAGAAAAAACGCACCTTCAGTTGCCAATTTCTCCCACAAAGGTACCATTTTACAGGAAAAAAAATAATGTGTTTATTACCATTCACACAGGAAGCTGGTCAATTCATATACAGCAATGGAAATATTTTCTACTGCAAAGAGAGAATCCTGTAGTTAAAGGCTCCACCTACGTGGGGTGAGCTAACCTCCTGAATTGCGCGTCTCAAAAACAGCCCTAGAAGTAGTTTCTCAGGGAGGCAACTCGGACAGATTGGCGCACCCAGCCTTAGCGGCTTTTACGCCATGCTGATGCAGCCAGCCTTGCCCCAAGACGTAATCATACACATTACACGAACTGTTTCTACCCCTTCCATGCCATTACTCACTGGTGATTTATGATCGCCATCATGAGTTTGTGGCTTTTATCGTTTGTTGGGTTGGGTTGGGTTGAAAGTTTTTTAATATCAGTGAATTGCCTGACCTTGAAAACCCTATGATAGACATTTAAATCACTGTTCTACAGCAAATATTAACCCTAATCCCTTGGTACTATGGAAAATCGTGTACAAATCCGAGGATTTGGTACCGTTAGGGTTAATTAAAGAAGTTACATATATTTTCAAGGTCAATGGCAGCCATCTTGGAATTGACCCATATTTCACCCATTGCCATTGGCTTGACTTTGGTGGACTTTTTCCCTGTTATTTACCACATTCAAATGGTCGAAAGTAATGGTGGTATTTCAGATTACCACTTCGGTTTGATTATCCTACTTGATTAATATGTATGTCGACAGCATCAACTTTCATAACCCAAACATATGGGTATGGAAACCAAAATAATTGTTGTAAGAGCTTAATGAAGCTGATCAATTGGATAAAGCAATTTTGACGGGCGGCCATTTTGAAAATGGTGGAAATTAATTGTACACTGTAAACAAAATCTCGTCCAGATGACCAAATAAATCTCGTCCAACAGGTGTCTCAATCGACTAATTATTTTTTTTTTTTAGTCATACTGACGTACTCTGACCAACAAAATTTAGTCCAGTGACTAGAATTATTTTGTCAGTTGACTAGGTTTTATTAGTCTTTCCATGGTGTCTGAATCGACACTTAGTCGAGCGACCTATAAACTTAGTCAAAATGTTACTTGACCAATTAAAATTAGTCTTTTAACTGATGTGGTAGCACCGACAATAAAAGCACTGATAATGCACAGTTGTACTTAATGGCAAGCATAAAATCCTTACTTTTCCCGACTACATGTATTACAAAATACTACGTACTGTTAAAAAGGAAGGGCATTTGTAAATTCCTGAAGATCCTTTTTATCAATGTTCACAAAAAATCAAGTCACATGCAACCTAAATTTAACCTGTAAAATGTAAAACATGTACTTTCTGCCGAATTGCCCGCAAACAGATTAAGAGCGTAAACTGTGTCGTTACATTATGACGTATGGAAGTGAGAGGAAGGAAGAGGAAGGAATAAAAAATACCTCTGTGGACAAGGTTTGCGAAAATACTTGTCTGCAAAAAACTGATTCATGGAACACAACTGAACAGTCTTCCCGTGAAAAGGGTCTATAATTATATGGAATAAAAATAAATGTATGTTTGTAGCAAATTTCTGTTCGGTTCGTGGCAGTAGAGACGTTACGAAAACTAGCTTTGAGATGGCCGTTTTGCCGCCTTGAACTTTTCAAATCCCCTAATCCGTCTCGAGCGCGCGTATAGGGATTCTTATCAAAGCTTAATGAAGCACATTGGTCCGGCTTACAGCGCCGTTACGGTAGTTCATGTTCGTGTCAGCCCAAGGCCATGTGGATTTTTGTTGAGACCTGTAAACCATTGTATCGACCTGATGTAATATACGTATGTGCGGATTTACTAATGTCTCCCTTTAAGCGTCAAATGTCATAGGTAAATTAAACATTACCAGCAACACTCTACATTTGATGCACATTATGTAGCAGTGGGGTCCGTCCATTGTGTCTTTTGAAACATCCAAGGAATTTCTTTCACGTTCTCGGGTGGGAAGTGGGGTGGGAGTGGAGAGGATGGGAGTGGCAGTTCATTAACTGCCCTGAGTGTGGCAGTTCATTAACTGTATTAACTGGCCCGCGGAATAGGGGCTGTTAAATTAATTTGGTGCTGGGTATTTCCCAGCATGCCAATTTCGAAAAATCGCCATTCGTTTTTTAAGATCACTCGTTCGTTTTCGCTTGAATTAGCCCTTTGCGTGTTTTAGGTGAATAGTGTCTGGTGTCTATATTTTTTTTGCCATGTGGTGCACACGGTAGGTGTGAAGTACAGAATCACTTCCGTGTCCACCGTAGGAGATAACAAAATGCAACAAGACTGTATATCAACAACACAGCGTAGTATGTGACTTTCTAAACGGCGCGTCCACTTGATAGAGAATAATTCGGGGCGCCAGCCATTGCGCAAATGTTACACTCAAAAATTCAGTACCAAGAAAGGGATTCAATTTCATATACACACTTTATAGCCTTTGCACGGCAGCCATGATAGGGCGCAGTCACATTGTTACCAAGTGACATGCATGAGTAGGTGCCTTTTGGTTCTATTGTTACATAATTTAAATAAGAAAATCTGCCCCCTGTCATGGCCGCCGGTGCAGAAGCTCTATTTCACAAATATATAGGTGGCCAAATCCGCTGCATGTGATTGCGCAAAAATATCCTCCTGAGTTCGGTAACACAATTGTGTGTATGAGCAAACAAAAGTGACTTTTGCTTCATTCAAAATGGCAAACATATTTCCGAACTTGACTTGCTATCCTATAACTTCGCGATGAACCAATACAAAGTCAAGTCTTCTTTTGTCATTAATGCAACACACAAAGACATGTAATGCCCATAGAAACCGTGTTATCGATGCATATGAGCTGGTGGAGACTATGTGCGGATCGCATTTACGCCAGGTATAAATCGATCCCCATGATATATCGATTATAAGAGCATTCCTACACGAAGGCTGCTCAGAAAAAAAACCGCGTGTTCGTAAATAATCTTAAAATCCATGAGAATTGGAATGACCATTTGAGTAAAACGAATGTCAATTTTGAAAAATTGGCCGAGAAAACCTGTAGTAGCTGCAATATTAGCCCATAAGTCAACCAAGCATTTTGCAGCTGTGCATGTATTTTTAATTCCCTAATTATAGTGTGCTGTCAAGTTAGTTGCTCAGAAGAGAAGCACTGGTTCCTGCGTTCTCCTAAAAGATTCATATCTGAGATTACACCAACACTCGTCTTCTCAGCCCAGCAATCACGTTGTGTATGATGAAAACCACCCTGCTAAAAAAAACATATAAACAAATTAATATAGTCATCATATCTGATAAGAGATACATGCAACATAATCTCGTCATATATGGCTCATTTAAATTTGATCAGTAGTTGGCATATATACGTAGTCAGGGTGAATTACGGTGCTTTGGCAAAGAATCCAAACTCTAGCGACCTTTTTTTCATGACATAATGATCAACAGAAATAGCTAATTTGATGGAAATGGACAGTTTCAGCAATCAAACCATTTCATATTCCCACTTCAAAAAACTTGGTATTCGTTTTCCTGTAATAAGTCTTAAATTATGTGCACAAGCGAACAAGCCTAAATTTGAATTTCCGGAATTGCCTTATACGGAAACTCATTTAAGAGGAAATTACTCTTTTCCAGGTAAAATTATGTGGTCAACACGTTTTTGCGTACACTTTTCCGTGTATGTCAAGGAATGCACGAAGAAGTTGTACGCAATAACGTCATTCTTTGCCCAGTCTTTAGATAAAATGGCGGCGTCCATACTGCAAGGTATCACTGCAATTGTCATTCTTTGAGAAGTTCATTTTAGTTGGCCATATTTCTTGTTCTTTGTATAAAAGTATAATGTGCGAGTTAAACTTGCATTTTTGTTTCTTAGGTATTCTCTTTTAATCTTTTGTTAGGACTTAAATCATGCCAATACCGCCAGTGATTTAGCTCTCGCCGGTAGTATACGTGAAAAGCAGCAATTTGCAGTACTTACATAAAAAAGCTGCAATTAAAAACGTGACCATTTCCAAACGTGCCTCATTCAATATGTTTGGCCGCTATATGAAGGTGCATACATTTTATTATTATTATTATTATTTTTGTTATTTTCATTTTTATGGTTTCAATACATCTAAACCAGACCTCGTACTTCATAATATCCAATACAAATCACGAGACACATTTCTGTCAGTGAAATCAAGAACTTTAACTTTGGTTAAAGTTGTGACCAGCATGCAGGAGGAGCCCCTGACTGTGGAAAAAATAACTGTGATTTTCATGCGTGCTTAATATACCGGACAATAAAAAAGCCCGGTTGCAATTTTAATGTAACATTTGTATTATTGTTTTATTGAATCTAAATTGTCATTTACATTTTTGTATTCAAGTAGAACCAGTGGAACTTTTTTAAAGTTTTAAACTGTTTAATTTCAGATCGGGCAACATATTATCAAGTCGTCTGATATAACAGTAAATACAACTTTACAAATGCTATAAACTACACATAAATTGCACGTTGTATTGACGGAAGACTATCTTTAATCAAAATTGCTTCTATGAAGAAAGTAGCTTGTCTTGGCCCCCGTATAGTTTTCAGCCTTTAGCACGGCGCGTCATTATACATGCCCAACTTCCGTGCACATCTGCACAACATGCGCTGTCGTGATCGAATCACGGACGAAACGCAAGGTGCACGGCCGGATTAACAGTCAAACAATGAATAAATCCGATAAATCGCATCATATCATGGATAAGATACAATTAATGACTGTGGTTCGATATTAGTCAAATTCAATATCGGAAATTTTTTTCAATTATCCACTAGCGGTGCACAATGTTTAACACCCAATTCGGATTATTAAATATTTATACTAGTGTATACGATACCCCACATCAGCACTACTGGGTTCTGATGACGGATTGCAACTCCTAGACTCCCCATGAAGAAGTGACTGGAGAATACACTATACAATCTGCTTATCAATAACCAAACCGATCCGATTATGTACTGTAACGAAACCCAACACAGGCGCGGATCCAGAGGGGGGGGGGGGTTTTGGGGGTCAAAACCCCCCCTGCTCCGACACCAAAAAATATAATGTAATGCATTTTTTGCGTGTCCGCCTGTCCGAAACAAGCAGACATAAAAATCTGATGGGCAAAACCCCTCCCTGGTGGCAAAACCCCCTCCTGGAAAAATTCCTGGATCCGCCCCTGCAACAACTAAGGATTCGACAGTTGGTCACAAAAAGTCTTGTTCGAAAACCACTAATCTTTCAGGTGTTACAAAATCATGGTGGTCACACAAGATACCGAGGACCAAATCTTTACTTGCCATGTATAAAAAGAATTAGGGAATTGTTGACTGTATTTTGCAATTTTTGAAGTGTCGATTTCACCTTTAAATGCTGCTCGTTCATGCATGACATAAGGTATGGACCCACCACTTGAAATGCACTTTCCTTGCATTGCACTAATCATTCACACCAAGTTTCGTAAGTGTAATTCCGAAATTTACTTTGGGAGATATAATCAATTATTTAGAGGGGAACTTACTTTTGTTGAGGTGTTTAGTTTTTACAATATTCGAGACTATGTTATTGTTATAAAAAATATAGACATGTGAATAGAAGCCTGCGCGCGGGCCAATCGCGTGGCACCACAACCCGTTTTGAGACGTGATCGGTATTACCCAGAGATGTTGTCAGTTTTGAGCTTTAGCGGACGTGCTATTCAAGTACCACTAAAGCAAAAGAACCAGTAGGAAAGTTTAACATGTATTTTCGTCCTTTTAAATATAAATGTGAATTACATTGCCTCACCTATTGGAAAATTGACTTTGAACTTGTATCTATTTTGGGGGTAAATTGATTTTGAACTTGTATATGTTTAAGTCATCATCCATTTACTTATTTTAAATGTTTATTTGATAATGACCTAACATTAGTTTTTCTTCAACTTGGTACACTTTACGGATAATCCAACAGAAGCTCACAAGATTAGAACCGTTTCAAACTTTTGCAGAGAGAAACAGTGGTTGCAACTTCAGGAACAAGTGACCGAATTCCAAAGTAACGAGTATTGCACAAAATTTGTCATCAATGGGAATCGAACCAGGGACATTCATAACAGAAGTCTATCACTCTAACCACTACACCAAACGAACTCGCTGCAAGCTCATCACTTTTGAATGAATTCAACCCTAACCCTAAACCTAACCCCTGATACCTAACCCCTTACCCCTACCCTAGTCTCTTCTCAGGACGTTCTCATATGGTCTGTAATAACAACGAATAATGCTCCAGGACCATTATTGTAGGCCATAATCTCATACATGCTTGGTACGGTCACTATCTATGGCCATCCAACGGTAAAGGCCGTCTACGGAGATAAAATGTTCCTTTCAAAATTCACTAAAATTCACTGCTTTCCGAGTCACAAATTCACAATTTCTAAATAAAAAACCACCCGATTATATTGGCTACATTGATACGGCATTCCTTACTTTTACAGCTGTAAAACTGACCTTTTTTGCACTAATTTCACTTCTGTGGAAACAACCAACTCTTCTTTATTCCTCTAACTTTTAGACGATAACAGACAGCCGAAGTGTGACGTGGTTGCCATGGCTCTAAACTATCATGGCCTTCGGAAAAAAGTACCATTGCAAAGCACAAGGACACGGTTCAGTGATTTTTAGTTTAGAGCCAATTGCCTATAGGCAACCAGCAAAAGATGACGTATTTACTTCGGCAGTCTATTGTTTTAAAAATATACAATTTTTGTTACCCGTTTTGTCAACTTTAGCATTACTAACTCACCTGCAGTTGGCCTGCTGCTGTTTCATGTTGTACAAAACTCCCACTCATTGACCAATCAGAGACCGGGTTTTAAAGTGAAACCTTTCTCAACCAATCAAAAAGGACCACACTGAGCATAAAACGCCATCTTGAATTTGTTAAACTTAAATTTGGGCCAGTTATTCCTGTTTTCACCCCAAAATTTCAAAAATCAAAACCCTGCCCTCTTTTCACAAAAATAATGTTGTCATTCTGAAGAAAAAGATCAACAGTAACACTATAGGTAAGGCGCGAGGTCAAAATAGAAACGGTCTGTATAGCGGGAAACGGTACATAAACGATACACCGTTGCACGGTTTTCAGTGAACAAGCAAACCATTCAAATTGTCTGGCCAGATAATTGGCAATGTTGAACCCGGCCCACGTTCGCTGAACAATAGAGAGCTTATCGGATTACGGGCCATTGTGTAACTACTCCTGGCTGACTCGCTGCCACTGTTTATCACGTGACGGCCCGAACAAAGGTGTCTAACCACAACCCATTCATGCCCAAGGGTGCGCCCGGCTGGAGGGTCGGGCGGCCCCCTGTGAAGTCGTCGGCCAGTTGGAGCCTTTTGTTCACTTCGTGCAGGTGGCTATAGTTGTAAACCTGTCAATCATCGACCAACCCAGCAAGTTGGAAACGGTTCCCTTCAAACCGGCACGCGGTTTTCTGTCAACAGAGAAACGATTTGAAGAGGGATTAACTCGAATCGTTTACCGGTATTCAGACCGTTTCTATTTTGACCTCGCGCCTAAGTGGTTTGATAAAAAATAACACTTTTAATCTCTTATAAAAATATATATGGAACGGGGTACTAAAGGTAAGGATGCCCATTAATACTCTATACTTAAAATGTTATCCCAATTTTAAGCCAAAAAGGGGGAAATTACGAAAAAAAAAAAAACTTACGGTTCTTCTTGGAAATTGCACTTCAGTTCAAGAAGCTTCGAGAAGTTTCGAGAAGCTTCTGAACTATACCAGATTCCCGCACTACTCACTCGGATACCCACAAATAAAAAACCTCAAAGTGTCATACAATTACAACCACGGCTAAAACGAATGTTAGACATCATTGTTATTATTATGTAACTGCGGCTGAAAGGAATTACGGTAAACAAACGAAAGCTGTATGATAACAACGGACAAGAAAATCACCTGTGCGTCTACTCAGCTTAAATTCAATCCCGTTTAGAAAAGAAAATATAAACATTATAGCAGTTCCGCTGACATAATCCGTCTTTAAATTCAATTCATACAGCCGTGCAAGAATTTCCTTTTGGATACTTAGATGTAGACGATGACACGTGGATATACAGCAATCACCGGCACGCTTCCTTAAGCATGGAATGGAGTTTAAAGGCAACCTTAGAAAATTGCTCGTAAACCTGAAAACATCGGAATCGTAATAGAATTCCGCGCCTTAGGGCAGGCTGTGTTTTCTGTGTCATCCGATGATGAAAACGCAACAACAACCCTGGGGAAAAGTGTAATTGGTGGATAATAGGCACCGTGTTGTATTCGCTGTGCTGAACGTCAACAGACACCCGACTAACGGCCAATAAAACATGTACTCAAAGCGAATAAATACCATATCGTGCTACCTTATCAAAAAAGATATAAGAATATGTTGTAAACATTTTTAAAGTGGTTGTCCTGCAGAGTACTTCTACCGTAAAATGTGGCATATTCACTTGATCTTTGCAAAAATCTCTAAAAATACATTTCAGATTTGTACCCCCAAAAAACTATGCTTCAAATACACGGTCGATTACAATGAATATTATTATTTTTTAAATTAGAGACCAATACATCAATTGCAGTTACCCAAAATCTTACTTCAAGAGTTGACCAGGAAGGGAAAAAAACAAACAAACAACCCAACATAAACTTAAAAAAATAGGGAGAAACTGCCAACTGAAGGTGTTTTGTTTAAGTCTGCAGACAACCTTTTTACAATTCATTCATACACAAAGACCATGCATGGATTTCTCAGTTTTCTGAAGTATTACTGCATCTATGTAAAACAAAAAGTGGCCGACATTTCTACAAGGTAGTTTATCAACATTTTCTTTCGTTTTGTAATGCTGTTGTTTCTGTTTTTAAAAGTTTGCCAACCATGTAAGGAGCTTTTGGTGGTTTAAATTTTTTGCTGTAAACCACTGTTGCGTTAGTCTTTTTTTAAAGTATGGACGACACATTAAGAGGGTGCACTTTTTTTTGTGTAGGAATTCGGAGTGAATGCAAAATAAAATTTTCACTTTGCCCCTCACTGTAAAAAAATGTCCGTATTTATTACGGTAGAAAGTACGTATTTTTTCCCCCGGGAAGTGCCCGTAAATTAATATTTACGGACTGAGCCGTAAAACTCCTTTCACAGTGCATTGTGGGATCGCGCGCAACTGAACAGATTTCCTTCGTAAATATCGTAATTTTCTTCAGTTTTCAGTTGTTTTGTATTTTGTAATTGAGTGTTTTGCTTGGAAAAGATGCAGAATTTACAGCTGTTGGGTAAAAGTTCACTTAAACTAGCGACAGATGCCGACTAATATAGGTTTTCCCGACTGACTTCGCACTTGTGCCTCACACATTCATGAAAGCATCGTTCAGTTTCACACGTTTACCCACTGATGGACTGAACTCACACTTCGTTTTCCTAAAAACGAGAATTCAGTTTCGTTATTGTGCGTTTGAATGTATTTGTTGGCCGAGTAATTCTTCTAAAGAATCGTTCATATTCGTTTTAGGTCATTCAATTTGCAAGTTTGATGCACATAATTCTGACAGTTTCTAAGTAGCATAACCCGCTATTCTGGAGGACCGCCGCTCAAACACACACTAAACATATGGAGGTGGAAAACAACGTTTTGGATTTTTCTCATAGTGACGAACCCGAAAGTGCATAGCGTTACGGGTTGCGAACAGCACGCGCATCGAATTTTGTTTTTTTTGTCATACCGACGAATACGTTCACAGCTTTATAATTGCTCATTAATCAAATAAATTGAAAATACTTAATTAATTAAAGTTTAGACATTAAGCACGAAGGTTATTAAACCCAAATGTGGGATTTTATTTTCAAAAACATTGAATTCGAAGGACCAAAATAAGTCCAACTAAAAACGCGAATTACTCGAAACTGCAGATTGGCCATGTTCGTCAGTATGGGAAAAACGCGACGATTTGTTTGATCAATATGAAACGGAAGCACAGGCTGCTATCACGCATGCGTCATACACACTAACGTTCACCGATCACGGTGCGCAATTTGGCACGCGTGGTAAAAATTTTCAAACACGTTAGATAGTTGGCGCAGCGCCACAAAAGCCAAAAATATCTAGGAAAATTGACCGCACAGGAGATATATCTGTTCACGCTATCGGTCACGAGTGAATTTTGGCGAAGCAGATAGCTCTCGTGTGCGGCAGGCTTTAAGTGCTAGCCACATACCTTACGCGAATCAGCAGAATTTAAAAGCACTGGAAGAAGTAATTAGTAAGAGCACCGGGGAAAGTTCGTGGAAAGCACCGTAGAAATACGGGAATATCGTAGGATTTTACGGGATTTCCCGTTAAACAATTTACGAGCTAACCGTTAAAATTACCGTAGAAAGTGGCAATTCGCTGCACACCTTTCGACCGTAAACATTTATGGGCAATATTATTTACAGTGTTATTTTTCAATGTTATAATATAAAACATAATTACAACAGGTAAATCAATTTTTTGAAAAGAATACATTTTTTTCCAAAAAACGTATACCAAAATAAAATTGCGCCCTCTTCGTTTGTTCAGCCTTCAAAAGGGCGAAATTATCTACTTTTGGGTGCAATTTATTTACTATACCACGTGGTTAATTAATATTTGAAACCTCGGCAAATTTCGTTGGGAATACGTTTGTTTATCAAAGTGTTTTTCCCCCAATTAAAGCCTAAATCTAGCAATTCGTTCTATATTTGGCACGTACAGATCAACAAAATTCATCGCCTTAGCATCCGCAGCAGCGTCTTTTTTCTGTAGTCAGTGCATGACGTACACACGTCTCCCTGGTTATTAGTAAGGGCCACGCTTAATCCTGAACGTCACGAATTCCAAACAAACGTGCTTTTTGAGTATACACTTGTTCTATACACACGGCCATTACTGACTCTGCAGCCGCAATTCGCCTCTTTAATACGTATAACTCTTGGGGTGCCCTCTTTCATTTCTGAACATTTCAAACCAAAATATTTTCTAGTTTTTGAGTTAGGAAACATCTTAAAATGGCGAACAACCCCATTTCATAGAAGATGTTTTTCCTATACTGACGAACATGAATTCTTGGTTGGTGACCGTTTACTGCTTCTGCGTATTACAATAGAGCGCGCTGGTACCGGGTACCAACCAATATTGCGCAAAGCTGAACGCTGTTTTTACGTCAGCAAAATCAATTAATATGGAATTTTACAAAATGTTTAAAGCCGAGCTGAAATCTTGAAGCTACTTGGCGAGGAAAAAAGTTAAAAACGGGGTGATGACGTCATGATGATATGCATTGACCCCGCTACGTCATAGCGAGGAGACAGTCACTGTTTTGCGAAGCAAGTTGAATGCTTTCCGCATAACATAAACCACCAGTCGTTATTTTTCTGTAAAAGTTTTCGGTGTATTTTCTCAGTGGTTGTTACACTGAATTCATTTTTGATATCAATAAAATGCCAGCTTCGAGTCTTGTTGGTGGTAACACCTGCAACTCTGTGGAAAATCCGCGGTTCCGTGCGCGCATACAACGTGTACGTGTTTGCTTCGAGGAGCTGTAGGTACTCGACCACAGTCAGTGAATCAGCTCTGTGTGTCTCCTAGCTATGACGTCACACACATTGATTGAATTGATTGACGTGACCTTTCGTTATCAGTTTCGCGTGAAAAGAGTCTCGGAAAAAGACTTAAATTTTCTGACATATTAAGGACTATATAAAGAAAGGAATACTGTTGAAAACCATAAAAGTGAAGGGAGATTTCCACCCAGCTTTAAGTGTTTGTGCTCAAACACACACTAAACATATAGAGGTGTCGAACAACTACCGAGATCCGTTTTGAGTTTTTCTCATTGTGACAAACCCGAAAGTGCACAGCGTTACGGGTGGCGAACAGCACGCGCATCGAATTTTATTTTTTGTCATACCGGCGAACACGTTCCTTATAATGCTCAAAGATTAATCAAATAAATGGAAAATACGTAATTAATGAAATATTAGACATTAAGCAAGAAGGTTATTAAACCGAAAAGTAGGATTTTATTCTCAAAAACAGTGAAATTGAATTCGAAGGACCAAAATTGGTCCAACTAAAAACGCGAATTACTCGATATTGCAGTTTGGCCATGTTCGCCAGAATGGGGAAAAACGCGACGAATTCTATGCTGACTGTAGGATTTACAGGTACAGACAGACCTGTATTTTGGGAACTATACGATCCAGAACGTACTGGCCATTGTAAGGTAATGGACACTCAACGGAGATTGTGCTTTCGTGTTTTTCAGGGTTGTAGTCGAGTCCATCACAAGTCCTCACAATCCTTCGCAAGTCCACCACAAGTCCCTGTGTCTTATTTCAAGTCACATGCTATTTAAATGACCTCCAACAAAGACATTCTATTGTGCGTGTTCATCCTTTGCTTCTTGTCACTGGACTTGTTACGGACTTGTGCGGGACTCGACTATAACCCTGGTGTTATTTTGCAGCATGAAGTTAACCTTTCTTTGCATGTGTAAACCACAAAATAAACAAAAATACACTCTTCTCTAAATTCATATAGTGCAGCTGAGCTAAACGTCACAAATCATTCTCAAACTCATTGTTAACACAGTGTGATGTGAAACATTTAAAGATGAACACTTAGTGGACAGAACTATTATTGTATGCTGACTGTAGGATTCACAGGTATACAGACAAACCAGCATTTTGGTCACTTTTCGATCCAGAACAAACTTGCCATTGTAAGCTAATGGCAACCTCGAATTTTACCTTTCTTTGCCTGTGTAAACCACAAAATAAACCAAAATACGCTTCTTCTCCAACTTCATATAGTGCAGCTGAGCTAAACGTCACACAAGCATTTTCAAACTCATTGTTAACACAGTGTGGTGTGAAACATTTAAAGATGGACATGTTTGAAAGAAGCCAAACACTTTCTTTCAGAAAAAAATACGCATAATAATTGACCTACAACTGTTAATTGCTGGTAAGTACATGTACATCAAATACAGTACATGGAATATCCAAAATAAAAAAAGATGTCAAGTCCATTGTGTAGTGTTTGCCTTTATGTAGTGTCCTTTATTATCAAATAACTTAAAGAACTGACCTAACATAGTAAGTTAACCAACTGTTGGTAAAATATATTGCCCAATTACTGGCCCAACCATTCCGATATAACCAACTGCATGGTTAAAATTTGCCCAGCTCATCATTAACCAACAGGTTGGTTAAAATAAAATTAACCAATCATTGGATAAAATATTTATAACCAACCACTTGTTACATTTTACCCAACCTGGATTGGTTAATAATTTAACCAACTGTTGGGATGTTCACCTGGTAATACATTTATGGTTAACATTTTAACCAAGTTGGTTATTTTTTTAAAACCAACCCGGGTTGGTTAAGGATTTAACCAACTGTTGGGATGTTCACCTGGTAATACATTTTTGGTTAACAAGTTGGTTAATTTTGTTAACCAACGTTCTGAGAGTGTATTAGATTAACAGCGAGGCTCAACATGCAATAACAATGACTCCTTCAAGCTGTTACATGTACTATGTCGTTTGCTGTAACGTTGGGTTTTTATGACACAAGACATTTGCGTGCGGAGCCTCGCTTTAAAGTTAAACGCATTGAATATTTGTCATTTTAGCATTGGTCAACGTGGGCCATGTATGTCTTTAAAGAACAAAAAAAGCTAATTTATACGCTGTATTTGCGCGGACGCAATTTCAATCCGCTCCCCTAAATCGGTTGTATAAATGGGCGGCGGGGGGTTGGGGGGGGGGGGGGAGGGGGGGGGGGGGGGGGGGGGAGAGGTGTATACAACCCCTTTAAATTGGTTACATACTGGCGGCAGTTACGAACACTCGGGCCGTAGCGCAGCGCTCTTTTAAAATTAATTGTTATGAGCTGTAACCAATCATAGCTGCGCTGGCTCCTAAAATTAAACGCATGACGCCATGTTGCTATTTTCAACATGTCGGCTGCCGGTCCTCATAATCACTCGTTGTAAGTGGAATATGTGGAGCGGGAACCAGTCTATACCACTTGCGCTGCGTGGTTTTTATATTACATCCAGGGTTACCAGTTTATCTCAGAGACGGAAATTAAAGGTCAGATTTGAAATTTTATGAATATTTTGCTCAATCAATTTTTCGCACAGGTAATAAATATAATTTTCAGAATCTTTACAGTGGTCCCCGAATCGGTAGGTGAAAGTGCTAATTTTAACGTGGAGTCAAAATGGTACCGGAAAAAACGGTCGTTGCACGTACTTAAGCTCATATACATGGTCTCCTTCCCACCATAGGGCGCGGCAAGAGGGTGCTGCCACACCATAATATGTGCAGCTAAAGGGCCCATACCAACTTAGCGTGATACCATAAAGCACTGCTAAAGGGCACCTTCCCACAAAACCGCGCTGCTAAAGGGTGCTGTCACACCACAAGGCGCGGCTAAAGGGTGCTGCTACACCATGATATGCCACTTAAAGGCGCTGACCAATCAAAAATTATCGACAGAAGCCCCTGAAAGATTTATAGTTGTAAATTCAGCTTCCACATGCTCGAAAACATATAAATGGATTCCAAAATCATTCAAATCGGACAATTCTCTGGCATTTTATGAGGTCAATACTTAATTATATTAGGTCAACCAGCCGCAACCATAGCAACTGGTTCACGCGTGCCGCAAACGTGGTTTATACACGTACTTTGTACATAGGCATAGCCTACACACACACACACACACACACACACACACACACACACACACACACACACACCCAAAGTGATGCCGGTGTTGAACTATGGCCATGATGGCCATGATGGCGGTGACTACATACGGAATGATGTTGTTTTCAAGGCTATCCAAAAGCAGATCGCAGGGTAGAAATCAATTAAAGGGCCCCTTATTTAGGATTTTTATTAATGAAATCTATGCTTTAAAACCACTCTACTCAGTTAAAGTCATAAAAATCATATTTGGAGCTTGCTTTGGGGGTTAAAACAAAGGTTTTTAGTTTTTATGCTGATGCGAATATGCATATTCATGACCAAGGTCACGATGTCACAAGAGGCAAACACAGAAAATTCACATTCAACTGTGCACAAAAGATTCCACTTTTTTCTCAATTTTCCTGAAACTTTTGTAATCCATGGCTGTTTGAGTTTGTTTTACATGTTGCCTGCTGTAAGCCATGACAAAACTGGGGGTAGAAACTGCAGCGATTTGCCACAAGTCCAACTTGAAGTCTTATGTTTTTTCTTAACTTTTCCCTTCTGTCTTCCTTATGTGATGCACTCAAAACAGCGCCCTCTGTCTGTGATTTATTGCAATGAAATCTTCAAAGTTAAAAAAGGCCACCTTTTATTGATTTTACATCCAAACGAACAATAGCATGTCTTACTGAACAAGTAATCCGTCATTATGAAGCAAAGCTTAGGCACAAAGTTGTTTAGCATGTCACAGGCCCTTTAATGTTCAGATATTCCGTATGATCCTTGGGGTTCGTAAAATCTAGTCAAACAAAAGGGAAAAAAGGAAAACTTACATGTACTCAACTGAGGTGAGTCCGTCATGTCTGTGCAGCGCATATTCGTCCGAATTGTGTGTAGGGGTCTAAGTAAATGACGTTTCTTGTAATTTTACCGATAAAATAACTGCATTGATGATTTTCACTTGTATGACTACAACCTGCTGCAAACCAGTTCACTATTTACCTTATTTACCCGTATTTTTACGTAATTTTGCAGCTATCGCGAACTTCATGTTTTGTGTGTGATCAAACTAGTTGTTGGGGAGCGCGCATGAACCGTTGCCAAGGCCGCGCGCTTGACCTTGGCAGAAGCTGACGCCACACTCTGCCTATACCCAGCACGATATGTGGCCAAGGGACTCCCCCTAACGCCCCTATACCTCAACACACTCTTCCCTTTTGTTAACTCACCAACACCCCCTAAAAACTGAAAGGAATACCTTGGACATTTATTGGATGTTTGAGTCACAATGGGGTTTGTTGTTGTTGTATTTTTTATGGCATCTTCGGCAACTAAGGCCCTTTATGCCATCAACTATACGGTTTTAGCTTTAACTATACTATATTATCAACTTGAGATGACGAAGAAGGAGTTGCAGTTTTAGAAGTGGGAGGAAAACCCCCAGAGAAATGCCCCAGGGGAAAACCCACGCGGTCAAGTAGGGACTGCAAACCTAATCCACATACACGACCCGGATTCGAACCCGGGACGCCAGAGGTGAAAGGCGAGGAAAGAACCCGTACGCCAACCCGACCGCCCTCGTCACAATGGGGGAACAATGGTAGGGGGGGATACCCTCTGCCACATATCGTGCTGCATATGACTATGCCAATGGCGGCAATGATGAAAAATGGCGGCCATCTTGAAAAACGGCGGCCAATTTGAATTTTCAAGTGACCAACGTGCGTTTCCAAATAAGTGGCCCAAGAGGGATATACATGCAAAATTGGGTGCTTGTTTCACGTATTTGCTTCACTAGAAGTGCACGGTGGACCGGGCAAAATTTCATGAATAATACATATAAATTAAAGGAACACACCGGCTTTGTTTGGGCTATTTTGGGCTCGAAATAGACCCATACATTATTCTGAAGAGTAAATTAGATATATCCTGAAAAGACGCCGTCAAATGTGACCGTTTTTGAGCAATTTTCAAAAATTCAAGGTCAAGTGACTTTTCGGAACCAGATTTTGGTTCCGAAAAGTCACATGGTCTTGCGAGTTAGTTTTGTGTCCAGCCGCATGAAAGTTTCTTACTGCAGAACTGCGCCAAATTCAACTCTGATTTTCCCCCAATATTTAAAAGTAATTGACAAAAGAGAGACTATTTATACAGGTATGAAACAAAGTTGAACATAGCTATGAAAATTCGAACATAAATGTTTGTTTCGAGAGTCCGGAGAACGGGAGCGAGCGCGTGCTACGGCAGGCTACCGTGGAGTGTAGGATATTTTCCCCGCGCAGCACGGCAAAATAGCCTGAGTGCACACACGGCCGTGTGCGTTGCTCCGGTGTACGTTTGTGAAAAAAATCCATGATGCCAACTCTTCAAAAGAAAACGGAAATTCCTATTCGGTCGTCCGGGCTGTCTAGTGAAATCGTGAGCAGAAAATTTGAGATATCCTGAGTAGGAGAAGAGCGAATCGTTTGTGACAAAGTCGTGAGGCTCGCGCGTAGTTGCAACGGCTGGTAAAGCGTATAACCCGTCTTTTGACCGTTTTTGTTAATTTTGATGACCTTTTTTTCACAACGACCATTAGAAAAGTATTGTCAATGCTGCTACATCACTAAATCATGTAAACAGTAGGCCGGTGTGTACCTTTAATTCAACACCAAAAACCGAAACAATAAATATAAAGGAAGTAATAATTAGCTATAATCAAAAACCACAAATCAGTGGCGGAACAGCCACATTAAAATACAGGAATACCAAGGATTTCAGGGGGTTTGACCCCCTGAATTCCATCGTATTCCTGTATTTTAATGAGACTGGATCCGCCTATGCAAATCAAATATAAATATGATTCCTTCCTGGTGCACACAACGGAATTAGCATACGTTTGTACAGCGGACCTTTGGCATGTATAGACCGGTTACCGATCCTGTTGCTTATTGTGGAATGCCATCTCTAGTGGGAATCAAGCTATACATGTCAAATGTCCGATGTACCAATCTTTAATAATATGCTAATTCCATTGTGTGCGGAAAAAAATGGATAGAAAGACGATCGGTCAGTCAATGGGCGGGGAACGGTCAAGTCAACGATAACCCAACCTTTAACTATAAGCGCGTTTTCGAAACGACTGTCTTCAGCTTGGGTTCCACATTTTTTGGCCGTATACGAAATGTCTCGTTCCTGCTATAGTAGAGGCTTTATCTGCCCTTTCACGTTTGATATGTAAAACGGGGGTAGATTAAACGAACATGGGGTTAGGTAAAACATAGGAAACAAATACATAGGCCAAACCTTCTAGCCCAGAACAGTCGTTTGGAAGATGTACAAGAAAGTCAGCGTCCTAAGCCGTGTATGCACAAGCAAGAAGATTATTTTTACATCTAAGTAGATTAACTCATACGACACTTATTAAGTCACAACGACAGCATAACATTCGTGACTGTGATCAAATTAATGTCGGCAGTTGAGGCTACGAAAAGCTGATATCGTGGATTCGTCTGCCTGGCAGTTTGAAATCAGTGCATGGATAGTGTAGTGCGAGGACTGGGACAAGCGAAACTCACGGTATTGTACAGATTTACCGATCACTAATGTACATACACACTCGACCTGGCCACTGTGTGTGTATCTGTCGGACCGATGTTGCATTCCCAAAATTGCTCTCTTTGTGTCTCCGACGATGTACATATTAAGACTTTCTGGAGTAACAAGGTATTCAAGGTCATTGTGGTCGGGCCGTCTCACTTCAAGGTAAGTCCTAATAATTAATTTCTCGGGTTTGGGAAAATCAAATTGAGAATTTAGCTAAACAATCTCGTCACGACTATTCGTTGTATGTACACGCCGCTGCGTACCTTGGAATACCGCGTATCTCGAATGAAATGGTACATGTCGATACTGCCATCGTTAAAGTATATGCAGATGATTTCACAAATACGGAGACTGCAAAACTATGTGATCCGCTCTATACCCAGCACGATATGTGACAATGTAACTCCCATATACTGCCCCGCCGATACATGATCACACTCTTCGCTATGGTTAACGCACCAACACCGCCCCTCCTAATCCCTTAAAACCTTTATAAATTCTTGGATGTTTGAGACACAATGGGGGAACAATAGTCACATATCGTGCTGCATATGTCCCGCTCTGCATAAAAAAAAAAAAAAAAAAAACCAACAATTAAGTCGCGGAGGCCAGGTCCAGCTGTCCAAGAAGAAATCCATGGTAGATCCACGCTTATTAAAGTACAACAAACACAATGGACATTTCTGGCTGTGCCCAGATACTGCCTAGAATGTCCGTGTTCAGACACATGTATAGAAATTACAAAAACACAGACTGATTGGGGAACTACATGTATTTGGTGAAGGACATAGGCCTAATGATGCTTCCCATTGGAGTGTAATTTCTGATTGCCCACACAATTGCGACTGGATAGCGACAAAGAATTTAACCAATTATACGGGCAGCTATAAAATGGGCTCTCTTTATTAAAACAGGTATAAGTCCTGATAGCAAGGATCGATTTCAGTGATTATTTCTTTCCGAAGCGTGGGAGAATATTCTCGTTTGAATAAGCAGTTCATAGGCCCTAATATAAGGGTCTTCCATTTTAGGGAAAAATCACAAATCTCGCGAACTTTCTCTGTGTATTACCCTGTAGTGCCACCTTCTATTAGGAACATCGTAAAATGAGTGTAGAATTAGCACCGCACCCGATGGCCTTGTTTCAAATAAACCTTATATCGACGTTCTCAGGGCACTATTTTCACACAAACATATGGAGGTCTGGGGACACGACAACATTCATCGATTTATTTTCTTTTTAATAATGAGTTGACAAGTGATATCTTCTGAATTAAGAGATCCAAATTTTAACATAATATCATTTAAACAAAATTCTAACTGTGCATTGGAAAATGAAATAAAATGAGCACATTTATAATATATAATGCACAGCACCAGCATATTTTAAGGAGTGCACCTGATTGGGTCTTACCCTTGCTCTATGGTCTTACGTGGTATTTCAACCAATCGTAACAGCCCTTCTATAATTTTACAAACCGTCGCCGTTCAAAAAAAAGTCTTAGTATATTTCATCGACGCCTAATTAAAATAAACTGTTTATCAAAAATTGCATCTTTCCTTTATGAAAAACGTGTGTGAAGATCATTTTGTCAATCACTTTACTGAAATGAGAATGAAATTGATCAATTGGGTAATGTCCCCAGAGGCCATGTTTGTGTGCAAATTGCCAATTTGGTTTGTCATCCAATCTCATGCAGCCTTGGGAACATCAATAATGTTGATGGTTATATTATTCGCCACGAAAGCAGCCAAATAATATCTGCTGCTGCCATTTTGATTCCACTGCATCAATGTTTCCACTTTCAACTGCATTCAAAATGAGCTAAAATTGTATTTTTGAGCAGTGTGTGACATTTTGTGTAGATTTATTCCCGTTCAGCACTGTGTCTCCATACGTAAGCACCATTCATAAAAGCCAAATTACACATGGAATACATTTTATACAATCGTCCTCGCCGTTAGTGGCGGTCGCCAATCAAATCATCCGTCGTGAATTGCAATTTCAGCAGGCGATGCTTGTGAAAAGGTTTGTAGACGTATGATCTTTTAAAGGAGTTTGTGCCCAACAAGTGCAACTTGTACATTGTTATACAAATATATCGAATAGCCGCCATTTCGTGGGGCACCTTTTGTTACTTAAACCGTTCAACAATGGAAGCACAATATGTGCAACCATGCATATCCTCGAGGAACAAAGAAACTGCCACACGAAATGGCGGCTATTCGATACGGTCTATACAATGTCAACTATTTGGCGCAATTTCTAATGGCAAAATATACTTTGCACTGGCTGCTGTGACAATGGGCAAATTTTCACATTTGAATGATGTGACATGAGATCCACATAGTACGGAGCCCAGTAAGTGACGAAGTAAAACATATTTTATCTCGTTCCCACGACTTATTATGTCGTGGCCACGACTTATTATCTCGTTCTGACGAGATACCAGTGACGTTCCAGCGTACATGGTTAGTGATTACGACTACGATTTTTGTTTACCTTTGACTGTCAGTTTCTCACTAAGGTGTAGAGGCGTTGCGTTCAATGCAGACAACAAAACTACACTTAGGGTTATTTGTGTAAATGCCACAATTACGTACATACCGATGACGTAACATTCACTAAATGTCGTTTTGCCTAGCCGAAACCTCATTATTATCTCGTTCCCATGATTTATTATCTTGTTTCCACGACTTATTATCTCTTTCCCACGATATATAGGTTTTCCTGGCCTATTTCAGCAAGCGGTCAATTCAGTACGCTGCCACCATCCAACCCGAGGCTGACCGCTGGTAACCTACGTCGGAGCGCGGGCACCTCCCGAAGTCGCCTTCCGTGTAATACAGGGGGCGGGGTCCGTTTGCCGGAAGTATACCGCGCCTACCCTACCTAGGTTATCCAAGGGGATGTGATGCTTCCTTTCAGAGGGGAAAAAACGATTGGTTTACCGATTGGTTTATTTACAATCTCTTCAAGGGCCACAGAATTTGGGTAATCATCCGTGTTTAACGGTAGCCTCCAAGGCCACCGGCTCCTGCACTACACTTACTCTAGGAAGCCTCCTACGTCCAAGAACGTAAGACCAAGGGGCAATTTCATAAAGCTGTTTATTAGCAGAACAATTTGCTTAATCCAAAATTTGTTTGCTTTATACAAATGGGTTTTTAGTCAAAATCGTATATGATGTGTATTACAATTGACTGGTGTTCTGCTGTTCTTGCTAGAAAACAAGCAAACAAATTTTGGATTATTTATAAGCAAATTTTTCTGCTAAATAGTTGATGAAATTGGCCCCAGGGCCCTATTGCATAAAACTTTAGGAATATTCCTAAATTGGATTTAGGAACATTTATCATTCCTAAATCCAAATTGTTCCTAACTTTAGGAACATTCCTGAAGTTCTATTTCATAAAGCAATTTAGGTAAAAAATCATTCCTATCTTGGTTGAAATTGTTCCTAACTTTAGGACTGATCATAATCAGACCTAAAGTTAGGTATTACATGACAATTTGGCGGGAAAATTAAAAACTGCTTCAGTTTGCTTGCTTGTCAACTGTGTACATGTCACTTTTGCTATGTTGATGGCTCTAGGCCTACTTGACAGGGAAAATAGGCGCGCTAGACGGAGAGAAAGAGTGTTCAAACTCGGTCATACAATGTGTAGTCTGTATAGTTTATGCATTGTTCCTAACTTATAATTGTTCCTAACTTAGGAAACTTAATAATGCCTAAGTTAGGAATCTTCCCAATTAATTAGGAATGTTCCTAAATAGTTTTATGAAATAGGGCCCAGGTCGTAGTTAGCATCCAACGTAGTTAGCCTTCCACGTGTCGCTCGCCCAATGCGTCAATCCACGCGTGCGAATAAAACCAAAAAGGGAGAAAGATTGTATGAGAGTAATTTCTGAACCATGAAATTATGAATCTTAAAGCACGACAAAAAAGTATTAAGTGATTTTTGTTTTACTGACTTAAAATTTTGATACGCGTTTTAATTGTTAACAAATAATTCGATCGTATCGATTTTGAAGCATCGGAATCATTATCGTCGCAGTGTGACCATCTGCGTCCGATGTGCACAGTGGCGATCTATTTTCCCGTTTTCGTGTTCGTTATCGTGATCATTATCGCTGCCGTGGGACCGGGCCTTAAGTCGTGGGAACGAGATAATAAGTCGTGGCTACGAAATAATAAGTCGTGGCCACGAAATAATAAGTCGTGGCCACGAAATAATAAGTCGTGGAAACAAGATAATTATCTCGTGGCCACGAGATAAAAGTATTTTTCACCTCGTCACTTTCCGGGCGCTGTAACAAGGTACATATTCGTGCATGACGCAAGCTGCATCACCCCTATATTAATACAAACATCTTTTTTGTATTGATGTACGGGTTGCACTAAAGCACTTGTTTAACACGATGTCCTTTGTTTTGGGGGTTTGTACTTCTCTTTTGGAAATTTATACTGTTCGCCATCTGGTAATTTGTGAATTACATTAAATGTAAGTTCAATTACTAGGTATCCTTGCTCGTTTACCTGCGAAACGTAAACGTTACGTTTGTAACGAAGTGTGATACAGCCCAGCATACCGGGAATTCCCCGTCGTGACATGTCATCCAGGTACCCGTCATTTTCAAGTGTTTGCCGCTGCTTTTGTGGAGTTGCTCATCAAGATAATACCCCCGGTATACCTTCGAGGTCCAGAAGTCAATGACCGAGAAAATAACAAGGTAAGCATCCCAAGAGAAAAAAGCGAGGCTTAATCGCAAATACTTTAGCAGGACTACAGTCTGTTTACATAGGCGATTTTACTGTCCGGCGATCTTTGTCGAATGCGCATTGCAGTGTTTCCAAGTCAGTACCAGTATTTAATTTGTTGGAGTTTAATTTCAATGGGTTCGTTGACTGACTGGTGCCTAACCGACTGATATTATTAGTTAACAGCAGCATAATGACCTAAAATACAATTCACACCAAAAATTAAGGCATAGCCGAAGGGCCCTGGCGCATATCTGCGGCGATGGCAAATTGTAATATAACAAACACCATGTGATTTTTGTACCTTTGTGGGAGAAATTGCCAACTGAAGGTGCTTTTTTTCAATGGTTTGCAATTGTTTTAATGTTTATTTTTTGTTATTTTTTTGTTTTTTTGTTGTTTTACTATTCCTTTCAACATAAAAACCATGCATGGATTTTAAGGTTTTCTGTTCAAAGCATTACTGCCTCTTTTTGGCAAAAAAATTATACAGGGCAGTTTATCAACATTATTCTTAATTAGTTATGTAATTACGTTGCCTCTGGAATTCGTAAACAAAACAAATTCATCTGCAAGTGATACACTGGTCCATTAAATCAGCACACGACATTCGATAGTAGTTAAGAACCAAAGTAGAACTTGTACATACTAGACTAAAATGTTCTTGCAATTCCTAAGTAAGGTCTGTCCAGCAGGGTAGTATAAATCCCGGATGGCGTTTACCCGGACACAACCAGCACTTGAACTGTTTAGGCCTAACCCGCTTTCGTGAACCAACACAATTCCAACACTTCATCTCCTGGTATTAAACCCGTATGAAATCTCGCAGAGCGTGTGAATTTAGAATGACTAAAAAACAACGACAAATAAATCAACCACTCAAACAAACACGCCAACAAAACATAGTACATGTGGTATATTTATTGACATTTACCTTGGCATTTATTGACATTTACATCAGCGCTCACTTCGGTAAAAAGTAACATTTGTGCATTATGTTCCCATAATGTCGTGCCTATGATGAACTGGGATAGGGAATCCGTGTAGTAGAGGCAGTGGGGAAGACGTCTGTTCGAAAAAAATAATCCAAAGAACATTCAAATTACCATGAGGTTAGTAGAACTATTCTGTGGTACTATAAGCTGAGATAATATTTTTGCACATTTCTATATACAATGTCTACTAGATTTAGTGTTTTAACACTGCTAAATTAGTTAATAGCAGGTTGTCGTGGGTTCATATCTCGCTGGAGATACACATGTACCTCAGACTATGGCATACATGGTGTACAGGGAAAAAAAGGAACCGAGATTAAATTGCTAATTACGCAATGATGACAGGAAATTTTGAAAAATTGCACTATGACCATCTCTTGTTTCGTATGACACAAATAAATCCAGAATACCTTCATGGATGACTGAGCAATGATGGTTCAAAGCGACCCTGTCAGAAATAAATTCGTACCAGATTATGGGTATTACAGGTCATTGTTATCAACTATGTACAAGAAACATGGCAAACAATAGACCTGTAAGTCTCGCGGCGAGTCACACTTTCGGGGACCAGTCAGGGAATGGCAAAGGGGTTTTAACGTTGTGACGATCTTCCTTGAATTATCACTTTACCGTACCGCGTTTGTAAACACCCAGACGCCAATAGATGGAAAAGGCACCCTAAAATATATCGATTTAATACATAAAATGATGAAAATGTTGTCCGAGATTGTCATAAACAAATAAAATTGTTTTACCTCTTGTTTCCGGTTTGCAAGAACCTTTACGAATGGCAGGCTCACTGGCTTGGTCAATCTCAGAAATATTAGCATTGCTAAATCAAATATCTGGTTTGAACGTCAACTTGAACGTTCACTTTTGTTGAGAGTAGAGAAAACCACCAAACATCCCAAACAAATAAAGTAAATCGTAAAAGACGGAAATCGCGGACTACCAGCGGCGCGCTGTCATGGCTGTGTGGTTTTTCTATAACATGTAGGGTTACCAGTTTTATCTTAAAGACGGAAATACAGTGAGGTCAGATTAAACATTTTGTGGAACTTTTTGCTCAATTAACCAGGGGATAAATTGGATTTTTAGATTGTTTACAGTGGACCCCGAATCGGTAGGTAAAACTGCTAATTTTTACGTGGTGTGAAAATGGTACCGAAAAACAAAACGGTCGCTGCCTGTGTTAAAACTTATATACGAGGTCCCCGTAAGTCGACGGGTCTCGTGGGGTCCCGCACGCTCTCGACGTCAACTTACACGGTCTATAACAAAGCACTTTTAATTATTAGCTGCAATTGCACGGTAAATCTGGTTCCTGAAACGTCCATAGCTTGCGACACATCACATCACCCATGGAGTCCGTTGTAGGTGGAAGAAATTCCGGAAACAAAGCCAGGCTTTGTGACCTCAACGCGACTCCGTGGGATATGTAAAATGTGTTCGTTGGCAACCCTTGTCCGTCGCACGGTCACATACAAACTGAAAGTGTTGGCATCGGTCAGGCTGAAATGGTTGTGAAAATGTTTATATATAAATAAACAATCATTGACTGTACGCCCAACAGACAGCCACAGTGGAGACAGTTTATACAAATCACAAAGTTTAAGATATTCAGGGATATTACTATTGTTATCGTTGATAGTCTTATACATTACAATACAGATATCGTCGCTCAACCCTTTCGATCCTGGTTACCTGATAGGTTGAGACATAATTAAATATAACAGTACAATATTCCATAAAAGTGAGAAATACAACCATGAAACGGAAGACATCTTGTCAACCAAGTGCAACCTTGTAATTGTTATTGTTCCAAAACTGGAGAAAGGACGACATTGTTTGCGTACTGCAACTTTTTGTTTCGTGTATTGCCGTATAAATACAAAATAAATGTTGTTTTGGACAAAATAGCGCCGTTCGTACTACAACTGTTATTATTCCTTTCAAATGGCACCATTTGGCCAAACTTTTTCAAGTTCGAATAATGCATATCTTGTTTCAATCCTTTGTAATACGTCAGTAATTCAGACTATGGTGTAGTTTAACTGTCTGGTTGTTATCCCAAATGCATCATTGGCTTTTCCGCAGGTCCTGCGGAAAAGCCTTTGTTTTTGTTCTGATTTTTTGTCTGGCTTTTCCGCAAGTCCCTTGTTTTTTTCTTCTTGTCTTTTGCCGAAAACCCCCATGATAGACAAAGCACAGGGACATGTGTTCTTACTTATTTTTTTAATACTTAGCAAACATGGATCTTAATAAAACTTGGTACACACTGGGCTAATGTGGGTCCTAAACATTTTTCGTCGTGATTACGTCACGTGGTACCTGGTTATAATATTTTGAAAATCACAAAATCGGCAATTTTAGCCTGGGTGGAGAAAGAAGCAAAGTATATACTTGGAACTTGGTACATCTTAGGCTAGGGAACCGGACGTTTGTGTAATATTACGATGACCTCATCAATTGCCTAATTATAATAATTTCAACCAAACGTAGCAAGCCTTAGAGTCGGTTGTTACGGGTGTTCAGTTCCCCCTCTCCCAGACTGACCAGGTGCCTATTATTGACAAATATGAACCGATTTACACAATGTTAGGGTCTTTTTTGCCAAGTCTACATTGTATTTGTGACACTTCCAAGGGGCGTCCTTATCATAGTTGTAATAAACCTAGTGATACAATTTAAAGAGTTTCAATACACGGGAAGTTGATCTGTCTATCCTGTGATCTGACCATCCTGTTACGAGGAAAATGTATTATTATTATTATTATTATTAATATTTCTTTCTGGTATTCATACCAAGGATTCCTCAATAGTGCTCAATGCACTGTCATTCGTAAGCGTGAGGAAACCCATGAAGAATTAGAATTAGAAATGGCCAGAGACATCGGGGAATCCCCTTGCTCTTCACGAAAGAATGCTCTGGGATCTTTAGAGTGCGTTACCATTACCTAACACACTGGACCAACGGCTTTACATCCCTTTCGAAGGATGGAGCAAGTGTGGTTGAGTGCCTTGCCCAAGGGCACAGGTACCGCAGCCGGATTCGAACCCGCAACCCCAAGTTTTCACCCATGATTGCGAGTCAATGGCCCTAACCACTCGGCCACGGTATTAATACTATGTTGTCGATTTGTTTGTGTTACTTCAGATAGGAGGCTGAGTATGACTTGAGACTATGCATTGTGAAAATAAGTGTGCAAACGGTATGCATTTGCACTTTTCGAACTATTTTGTTTATGCGTGGTTCTCAAAAAGAACCGGTGAGCGTTAACTCAACGTTTCGCACAGTGTTCGTCTTTAGAGGAAGTGCCGGACTCGTTATGATATAGGGCCCAAGTAGTGCACTGAAGAGGAGTGGCTTGGGCTTGGATGACGGGGAGTGTTTAGGCATTTAATCCATATCATGCTGTTGGTTGTTGATGTGCTCAGTGATGGATATCGAGGCTATAGTGGAACAAAGAACTTGTTTGTGGTTTTGTTGTGGCTTTGCTAATGCTTCTGGAACAGTGATCCGTGCTGCTTTTCAGTTGATAACGTGGACCTCTTTGTGCGAGTGTTTGACTATGGCTGATTTGTCTTTGTCTCTGCATCCCTGAACGATGTTTTCCTTGAGTCTGGTGTGTAGGTCTTGACCAGTCTTACCGATACACACCTTTCCACATCACATGGGATCATGCACACTATCGCTTGTCTTATTATTATTATTTTATTATTAACACTTGTTTAGACACGGTGACCCATTCAACATATTGTTGGTTTTCAAGGGGCCGTGTATACCAACGAAAGTAAAAAATATATATACGTTATATAAAACTACGATTATAAAAATAACTAAAAATGGCAAGAATTTTAAGGTACATAAAAAAATGTTAAAATGGTTAAGTTAAAAAATAAAAAAATAGCTTATAAGACAAATACAGTTACAATGAACTAAGCACATTCAAACACAACGTAGGAAGAAAAACAATACTGCACACATAAACAGTAAAATTTATAATTAAGGGAAATACACGATATCAAACCCAAAAAATCAAATTATTTGTGATAAAGCAGACTTATTTGTGATAAAACGATAAAAGATAATTATATTGGATAGACAGAAAATAAAATAAAAACAAATTTACATTTGGAATAAATATATCGAGTCGATTTAACGTGAGGGTAGGAACATTGGATAGGGAACCGATAAAGTAATAGTAATATAAAATAGCAGGGTCACAAAACTACGGAGTCCCTAAGCTTCCCCTTAAAACTGATAATATTCGGGAGGTTCTGTGTGTATAAGTCAATACCGTTCCAGGTTATAGCCCCTCTGTACTCAAAGGTTCTTTTAAGTGATTCTGTTTTGGGTTTTGGTAGTGAAAGTGTCGAGTTATGACGTCGTAAGTTATAGTTTGCACTGGCTACTTTGAATTTATCAGACAAGTATACCGGGGCATTACGGTGGATAACTTTATACATTAATATAGCCTCGTGATGGTGTCTGCTAATATTAAGAGTACTCCATTCAAGTTCATTCAAAATTTGGCGACTAGGGCTATTCCAATCTTTGTTTCCTATGATGCGTGCAGTTCTATTTTGGAGTTTTTGCAGTTTTGTTTGCAGCGTGATACCACAGTTTCCCCATACCACGTCATAATAATTAAAATGTGAGGCAATTAATGCATTATAAACCATTTTGCATGTTTGTATGGGGAAGCATCTCTTGGCTTTCTTAATGGCATAAATACCTGACAATACCTTTTTCCTGATGTGATCGATGTGGATATTCCAGGAAAGGTTTTCATCTACCAACAGCCCAAGATGCTTACAAGTGGTTACACGCTTTAACGAAAATTCATTAATTGTAATGCTAATTCCATCTCTCGGTACTCTACGTAAATTAGGTTTGGAACCAATAAGTATGGCGTGGTTAATGATACGTTGAATCTTGTGAGATGCACTCCTTATGTAATATAATGAAACTAGGGTCTTACAGGTGATTGGCCGACTTTGGGTACAAGAGATCCGACAGCCACATGTCTTCCGATCTTGGGTCTCGGCTTGCTGTCTCTAGTGATCGTTGAGCTGGAATGCTGTGGTGAAGTTCCTCTTGAATATGTTCTTGGTCGTAGATAATGTAAACCCCTTGTACTTGGGTGCGGTTGGCTCAGAAGTTGATTCTAGGATAATGTAATGAGTTGGGGGTGGGGAGGGGAGGGTGGGGGGGGGGGGGGGGGGGGTAGCGTTTGTGTGAGTTGGCTTGTAGACGTCGTGCCCGAGGGTACCGCCTGGACGTCGGGAAATCTGGACGTTCAGGAGGGAAATAGGATATCCTTGTTTGTGTTCCATTATGATCATGGAATGAAAGTGGTTCAGATGGTCAAGCAACAACTCGCGGGATGAAGGAGATTCCATGGAGATCCTACTTATTTATTCAAAGAATCTATCTCTCCATCTGAACCCGGATGATGAGACGCAGGTGAGCAACCCAACATGGATCTAGTTAATGGAGATTGCTGTGCGCTCACAGCCCTCTTGAAATGTTCGGTCTAGTTGGCTTGATGACTTGGTGGAATTGGATGCGGAAACCATTTGCGGCCGTCTTGTTGAGGTATTGCAATGCCGGCTCTGTTGACTGAATTGTCAAATTGGGATCGTCTCAGGCGGGATGACAACGTTTCAGTACTGACGTGAGGATATACTATACAAATATTGACTGCAATGAGGGGCATGGTTAAGATTATAGGCCCAAGGTGATCTCGAAGCCATGACTAAGCCCCGAGGCGGAAGCCGAGGGGCATAGTCATAGCTTCGAGATCACCGAGGGCCTATAATCTTAACCATGACCCGAATAAACAGCAGTCAATATTTGTTTTATATACCGAATGTGTAGATTTTTGTCATCTGGTTGGTTAAAAGTAACGATACATCATACAGTCATGACAGTGGTCCTTCGAGTTTCGATTTCGGTAGCTGGTCTACGGCGGAAAAGTTGTATATACAGCAAACATTTGTAGCATAATAACCTGGCACTTTAGTAGCACATTTCACCTGACACAGTTTTCACTGTAGGCCACTTCTCTTACTTTCTTAAGGACTTCATCATCTACGACAGACGACAAAATGACGTCGAGATTCCGCCATTACCGTCCTGACGAATGTTTACGTGAGCGCCCAGCTGTACAGTTGGTGCACAGCTATGCTAACACGTGTAATGCGCGAGTCCGGAACCCGCTAAATGACTATGCCCGGGGCATGGCAAAGACTATTGCCCGGTGGGCATACACGCGCCGGGTCTAGCCGATTCAATGCCCCCACTTTTAACCAATCAGATGACAGGAATCTACGCATGAGGTATATAACAGATTATATTGCCCGACTTTTGGTGGAAGTGCGTGCATGATAAATTTGATATGTCATCATCTACTTGTGACAAGTGGTCTTGTAGGGGTGGGTGCTTATATTTTGGAAAGGTTCTTGGGCAGTATCGCATTTGCAATGCGAAAGGTCTCCTTCGCATGGGCTGTTTGTCTGGACCGGTACTTGAGATATGGATTCGTAAAAGGGCCAGGCTGGAAGCCTGCGGGATATGGTCTAACTTGTTGTTCGAAATGGGATCCCATAGTCGAAGACAATTAGGAATGGTATTCGAGTCTCGGCATAATTCAGAGAAAGCAAAGTTGTTTACTATCTTTAATCATGAGATAGAGGTTCGTTCGAGGTTCTTGACTATGACGTGACAAGCTCCCTGTACCAGAGTTGAGACTACGCATGGTGGAAACCAATGTGTACACGGTGTGCATTTGTACTATGTGAAATATCTCTTTTGTAGATGTGTGATTCTGAACAAACTGGTGAGTGTGAACTCGATCTGCTACCTCGTGGTCGCCTTGGAGCCCACACGCCTTCAAAAGCTCAACCGGATAGGTTAAACTCGCCGGTAGGTTTAAGCCTTCAACTATTTCGCCTGGAGGTAGCACTACCGTACGTAAGGGTATCTTCGGATACCGTATCGGCCGTCCGATCGCTGGGAACTGGTCGGCCCCTTTTCTGTTTCGCCACAATAGTGGCAGCGGTGGGATTTGTCTATGTCTTTATTCCCTTTCTTTTCGTTTTCATCAAACTGGTGGCAGCGGTGGGATTTCTCTTGGTCGTAGTTTTCCTTTCTTCCCGATTTCGCCACACTATCACAAAGACGACCAGGGTTGATGCTTACTTGAAGCAGACAGGTACGTGTACAAATGGTCATTTTTAATAGATGACAGACGCGTAGCATCTACCGAACCAGTTTTTAAATGGTGCTTTAAGAGTGAGGGACTGTAAATATCAATAATTTTTTGAAATATGGACCTTTGCCCCAAACTAACAAATGTGGTACAAGTTTTGAAAAATACCTTTGTTGCTATGGCAACAGCCAAATTTAGATTTTTGCCATTTGTTTACTTTTCTAACCCCTTGCCACCGGTATTTTTATACGAGCGGTTGCTGGTTGGCCGGTATTAATTTCACCGATGACTCATGCAGTTGGCCACCGGGGAGTGTCTAGGGTATACGCCGGGTCACACCGTGCACCCGACCGGGCAATGTTGGTACATTGCACGCTAATAGTTTTCGGTCGTAACAATCGACTCTTTGCTACTTTCACTATTACGCATAGTTGTTTTTGCAACTTTACAACATATTTGTAACACCTATTCACCGTTTATGGACTACAATTCAAGTAAAATGAAACAAAGACAAACACTCGTTTTTGCAAGGTATTTTATTCACACAACTAGTCAGTTCTTTCCTTCAGATTATATATTTTCTTTATCTTGATAATGTCAAATAAATGGACTGAACTTGCGCTTTATACTTTTCTGACGGTGGGCTGTATCCGATGTAATTGTTTACCTGTGATAATCTTTGAAACAAGGGACAGCGCAAAGGGGAACTTCGCAAATTTCACACATGATCTTTGTTTCCTTTCTCGTGCTATTTCCGTTACATTCAACACAACGCTTGAAGGGTCTGGCACAGTTATCTGTTGGCGGTATTTCAGCAGGGAAATGTCTACCCAACAGTCTGAATGGACCACGGCGACGGGGTGGTCTACCGCTAGATCGATAAACGGGGAGATTTCTTGCATTGGATTCAAATATTTCATTCACTAATGCCAATCTGAAATTCAAGTATTTGTCAGTCCCAACAAGTTCTTTGTACACGAGATAAGAGTTTACAAGGCAGACATCCAGCAGGAAGAAGAATATTTGTTTGTACCACTTGATCGACTTCCTGACTGAGCGGTGAGTGGAGGCAAGTTGGTCTGCCATGTCCACACCTTTCATGCCTTCGTTATAGTCGAGGACACAATGGGGTTTCTCTATGGGTCTGTCGTCCCGGTCATGCTTTCCAGAGTCTCCCAATGCCGCCGTGTGCATCGTTGATAGCATCCTGACGTCTTTCTTGTCTCTCCAGACCAGGGCAAGTAGGCTTTTGTCGGAAGAGCGATATGCAACTTCACCCCTTCTTAGTTTCAAGTTGCACAAGTCCTTGGGCATCTCTTTGCGATTTTTTCTCACCGTCCCCACGACATTTGTTTTGTGGCCGCTGTGGAGTTCCAGGAAGAGAGAAGGGCTGCTGAACCAGCTGTCTAGGAAAATGGTGTACCCCTTGCCGAGTAGATCGGCGTTCAGGTCGAGGACGATTTTCGTACTTGCCGGCTTGTCGCTCTTGTCTTGCCCAGTGTATATTTTCAAGTTCCACGTGTACCCAGTGGCTAGTCCCGTGCTTTGGCAGACTCGATATACCCTTATGCCAAATCTCGCACGCTTCTTCGGGTTGTATTGTTTGAACTTCAATCTTCCCTTGTATTTCCACAGCGACTCGTCCGTGGTTATACGGCTGGAGGCAAGGTAGACCGTCTTGAAGTTCTCGGTTAGTTCGTTTACCACGGGGCGGATCTTAAAGAGGCGATCACTTGTATCTGCCTGATTATTGTCATTGAAGTGCAGATAGGCCAGCATGTCCATAAATCTGTCTCGGGGCAGGATGTTGTGGAAGAAAGGAGTTTCAAGTATGGAGTCTGTCGTCCAATAAAGTTTCAGTTCGGGTTTGGGCATTATTCCCATGGTGATCATCAAAGCCAGAAACACCAACATCTCTTCGGAAGTAGTCTTGAACCATTCCCTTATGTGACTTCGACTTGGCGTATGACGTCTTGGATTCTGGGCGGCGTAGCGATTTGTCTCGTCGGCGATATAGGCCGTCAGTTCGGGAGTGAATAACTTTTCAAAAATCTCCACGAGGCTGCTGGTGTTGTCCAAATCCCGCACTTGAACTCCCGTTGTACCGCAAAAGCCATATCGTCGCGGGAAGTTGTCGCTGTTCTTCCACTGAATTGAGTCAGTTCTCTTGGTTTGCTTGGCACGCTTCGCTAACAGCGCTCCCCGTCAAAACCACTGCTGTCGCTACTTTCACTATATGAACTGTGTTCATATTCCGATTCTAAATCTGAAACTGTAGTTGCCGCCGTCGCAGTTTCCTCACCCTCACTCGTCGAAGACATCGTGTAATGCAACTGAATGGCCTGCGTATGTACGTCTATATATACACACACCGAGAGCCCAGGGTTATGAATAGCGCGGAACAATGAACGCATGTACACTGAACAACAGCCCTATTCGTCGCACACGAACTCCATGCAGTGTATTATTACGCAAAGCGCTCTGCTCGAAAAATTCCATCTTTTCAACCAAGAATAATGACTAGTTTTCAGAATTACTAAAGATTCTCCAAACATGCCAGCAACCACAGGTGCAAGTTGAATTAGATGTGCACGTGCAGTAATGCAGCTATAGACGTCGGCCGGTTATTGGTCTATTCACAAGTCGCGTCTATAGACGTCATCCGGTGGTAAGGGGTTAAAAGTGAACTTTGTATATTTTCAAAACTGCGTCACCATTAAACAAGATATAAAACAATAATTTTCTTTAAAAGTTATTGATAGGTGGGTCCTTGGAGACTGCACTGCATGTATACAAATAGTCACAAGGTATTTGGGTGGATTATACCATTTATTTCAAATAGTGGTGGTTTTTTTTAATTTGGTATGAAAATATACAATTGTTTGACAGCTCATAACCCATATGGTAGTGCTCCAATTTCAACATCGACCACATATTGAGAAGTTCGGGTGGGCGACTAGACTTAACCATAGTCGATATGGGCAGTGCGGGCGACTATAGTTAACTAGACTAACCTACCCCGGGGCTTGGTTCCTCTAGTCAGACTAGCTAGTCAAACGACGCAGCGTTCGAGTGACATCTAGTTCGAATATGGTTAGTCTAGTTAATATTCGCCCGCCCGAACTTGCTCTATGTCACCCGGACGCTGCGTGGTTTGACTAGCTAGTCTGACTAGAGGAACCAAGCCCATGGGGTAGGTTAGTCTAGTTAACTATAGTCGCCCACCCGAACTTGCTCATTGTTGAGATGATATGTTGGTCTTGTGGAATATTTAAAAAACAGCTGGGGAAAAAAATATTTTATTGTTCGCAGTGTTGCCAGACATTCTCCCATTTTTTTCAAATTTTGGTGCAAGGCTAAGTAATAGGCGACATTTTTAAAAAGTGACAAAAAGAGGCATTTTTAAGTAGAAGGTCGTAACATGTCGATTTAATCTAATTTTGGGGTGCTGAATCCAAAAATGACAGTTATGAAGTTGTATTTTAAGTTAAAGGGGTATTTGTGGCCCAAAAATGCCAGAAATTGGGGGAAAAGGTGCTTCTTTGGGATAAAACATAAAAACAGTTTATAAACACTAGTTTTTGGTAAAAAAAAAAACATAGGAGAAAAGATATATAATTGACAAGAAGAGGCTTTGTTTTAGTAGAAGGTCGTAACTCGTTCCGAATCCAAAAATAGTTGACAAGCTGTATTTTAAGTTAAAGGGGCTTTTGGCAAAAAATACTTAAAATATATTTTTGAAAACGTTGAGTTTTTGGTTAAAAAAACAAACAAATGTCTGCGTAGAACATGGTAACATGCCACTCTAACTCAATTTGGGGTGCTGAATCCACATGACTTTACCAGAAAGCTGTATTTTGATGGTCAAAGTTTGTTTTTATACAAAAAGCATAACAGCAATTTTAAAATTCCTAAATCCAAACAATACTGTTACTATAAAGCTGTTGTTTGGTATTGAAGTGATCATATAGAACCACAACCACATAACATGGTTCAAAATGATTACACATGTAGTACAAAGCAGGTATTTCCATAATGAAAATTAACCAGTGCATGAAAAGAAAATAATCTTATATCAGTTTTACTGTGGAACATGAATATATTGAACTTGAAGTGTGCAAAATACACATTACTAGGAGTGTTAAAATCTCTTTTGCTCCCAGGACCAGGTAATATGAGACACGGCCTATAATTTGAAAGTGGTAATAAGAGAAGGATGGGGTGAATTTAGTTGAAAAACTGTACATTATAATTAAAAGGTGAGAACATTTATTGCATTAGAGATGCTTGTTTTAGTACAAAACAAATATTTTTAAAGATAAATCGGGAACATGCCAATCCTACCTTTTCATCCATTTCGTCCTAAAACAAAGTGGTCGAAAATTATGTCTTTGCTTCCAACTTTTTTATGTTTTTGGGTTTTTTTTGCTGTTTGTTTTTCGGATACACTTCTCCTTAAAACAAAGACAAAAATTTGGTTGGATTCAGCTTCGACAAGACATTTGTCTCGTCACCAACACCACAATAATTCACCTATTAACTGTTTCCCCCGCTCCTCACCCCCGGACTGCCCCACATATTATAAGAGGTGGGGATTGTCACTTTTCTTGCGAGACAAAATCCCCACCTATGTCTCATCTCAACAATATGTGGCCGATTTTCAAATTGGAGCACTACCAAATGGGTTATGAGCTGTCAAAAAATGGTATATTTTCAAACTTTGAAAAAGTAAAAAAACACCCCTATTTGAAATAAATGGTATAACCCACCCACATACCTGGTGATTATTTTTATATATCCAGTGCAGCCTCCAAGCACCGACCTATCCACAACTGTTAAATAAAATAATTTTCTATATCTTGTTTAAAGGTGAAGCAGTTATGAAAATATGCAAATTTCACTCTTCAAAAATTGAAAACATTGCAAAACTAGCCTAAAATCGCTGTTGCCATGGCAACAAAGTAATTGTTTTCAAAAATTTTACCAAATTTGTTAGTTTGGGGCAAAGGTCCGTCAAATATGGAAGTATGAAAACAATTCTCGATATTTACAGTCCCTCACTCTTAATGCTTTAATGTTTGTTACGTCATTACACCATCTATCTTAAAGGCAGTATACATGATTGGTATCTCGAAAATCAGAAATGTTCACAGATTTACGCCTAACTTACACAATATAAACATGATGACCGTAGACAACTTCCCCTGAAATGTTTTTGTCTAAAGTGCTATTATCTTTGAAAACAATTAGTTTTCGTCTCATGAGACGAAAATTAAATTTGCCCCAAAACCATTTCGCCCAAGTGCCATTTTGCCTCCAAACCACTTCGCCCGAGTGCCATTTCGCCCCAAATCACTTCGTCCAAACACTACATCTCCCAAATGCTACTTCGCCCCAAAACCACTTCGTGCACAGGCCGTGGTTCAGGGTGAAATGTTTCAGGGTGAAATGTTTCAGGGCGAAGTAGACGAAGTACGGAGTTAGACGAAGTACGGAGCTGATTTTTGCTCAAGCTACAGTCACATCTGAGGTACGGTAGAGCACGGTACAACACGGTTGAAGATCGGCGTCTACCGTGCTCTACCGCAGAGGTAACCGTATCAGTACCGTGGGCTACCGCGCTCTACCGTGCTGTACCGTGGGCTACCGCGCTGTGCCGGGAAACGGATTTATAATTTGTTAAATGTTTACAAATTAAGAATTCACCGCACGGACACCGCACTGTACCGGCTGCTTCGCCTCTACCGTGCGCTACCGTGCTGGCGCCGGCTCTACCGCGTGGACATCGTGTTGGCGCCGGGGCGCTACAGTGTAGACACCGCGTTCTACCGCGTTCTACCGGGAGGTACGTTTGAACACTGTGGCAACACGGTAGATGTACGGTAGAGATACGGTAGACCGCGGTAGACCACGGTATGAACACGGTATGTGGCTACCGCGTTCTACCGCACTCTACCGCACTCTACCGCGCTGTGCCGTGCTGTACCGTGTTCCTACCGCACTGTACCGTGAGGCTACCGTGAGGCTACCGTGCTCTACCGCGTTTGCATCGTGTTCGTATCGTGTTGGCGCCGTGTTGACACCGTGTTCTATCGCGTTCTGCCGTGTTGTACGGTATGGGAACCGTGCCCTACCGGCGGGACAGTGACCGTCGACCCTCGAGACGACCGTCGACGCGATTTTACGCGATTTCACGCGATTTTCGGGCCGGTGGAGCACGGTATAGCACCGCGTTCTACCGTGCTCTACCGTGCGCCACCGTGTACGTACCGTGTTCTATGTGACTGTAGCTTCAGGTTGGTTATCATGCATATCTCCAATCACAGGGGGATAAAACTATTTGTAACAGTTTATCAATCATGTATACTATCTTAAAGCTTTACTTGTGAATGTATAGTGTATTCTGTTTTAGCAGTATGCCTCCATAGAAGCAACATTTTCAGAAGGAGATGTGAACATGACCTTGAATCCGATGTGGATGTTAATGGCACGGATTTAAATGAAACTTGTTACACACTTAGACCCTAGGCTGAATTGGGTCCTAGCTGTAGGGTCAAGCTGTACATAAATTAATACGACGACCTTTGACCTCGTTTCATATTGGTCAAACAGATGTTGACCTTTCATTTTACAGTGGTGAGAGATGCCAGAATAGGGTCAATGCCATTGTGGTTGGGTATGGTCAAGGTGTACACAAATTAAGATGCTGACCTTTAACCTTGTTTCCTATTGGCCAAATCTTTGTTGACTTTTAAAAGTGATAAAAGATACGAGCGTGAGACTAATACTAGTATTATGGTTGTCTCTCTCCACCCATGTGTATAAATGGGTACCGGAAAATACGGGTGGGGAACCCAACTAGTTGCTGGGGGTAGACCTGCGATGGACTGGCATCCCATTCAGGAGGAGTACAGTCATGTAGCATTGCTCCTAGTCACTCCATACCACGGAAACCGGGGATGAGTACCGGCCGTGTGAGCCAATATTGGCTCGTAAACGACTTACCTGCCGCATTTTTGAAAAATCAAAACGGTGAAACAGAGATCACTGCCCAGCTTGCTGTGCCCCAAGTATAAAGTATGAATAAGTGATTTGTCCTATCTCATTTGGACCACAGTCCCTAGCTTTCAATACCTATGCCCTATACCTACCGGGTAGGGCTAGAAACTGAATAAATGGGGGTAAGGGACAAAGTGAGACAAACTACAAAATACAAAAACTATGGTTGGGGTTAGGAGAGGTTGGGGTTGGGGTTAGGTCAGTAAGTGCAAATATAAATAGAAATCAAACATTTGATTGTAAAACAATTAGGATTTTACTTTAAAATAATTGTTTTGTCTGCTACTCTCACAATGACTTTTGCATGAGGTCTTAGGTGATGGCTGAATTGTTATATTTCCAGGCAAATAATAGAGTAGTGGTCATGTCTTCAAATCCTGTGCAATTTAGACTGGTTGAAAACAATTCCAAGTTAGTCATTTTTTAGAATTTAGAAAATCTTTGATTTTTGTTGTTGTAAGAATTGGGAATTTATTTCTTTAAAATGACTCATCTGGCATTGGAATCCGAATGTGCGGATTTAATGGAAAAAAACCCAAAATTCCGAGTGGGAAATGTGTTTTTTTCCGCCTTTCTCACATGTTTTGCACACAAGGTCTGAAGCCATGATCATTTCTTTCCCTGTTACCTCCTGATGATGTATAATGACGAATCAAAGTGCTTACCGGTTTCACAACTGAACAGTTAACCGTCAGTGAACATGCATGCGGAACAGTGAACGTTGCAACGTGTATTTTCGTGGCTGTAGGCTTCAATCAATCAATCAATCAATCAATCAATCAATCACTTCACTTTATTTCCATATATGCATTTACACACACAGTAATCTAATTATTTTGACAATACTATGTTGTAAGTTTTAAGTACCGTTGCATGTAAATATGGTGGAAACCCACAAAAAGCATAACTTATCTAGTGTGGGAATCCATATAAATTTTTAAATTAGTTTTCGATAAGGAATGATATAAAGTGAAATTGCAAATAATAGTGTAACCCATATACTAACACAAGGGTAGAATATTTAGAAGCCAGTCAAAAATAAGGAGAAACCGATTGTTAAGCAGATTAATTTAGCATTATTAGGAAGTTAGCTATATGTTGGTACGTGAAATAAATTGCAAAACTAACATGTAAGCAAAATAAACAAGCAGTGAAATCGCAGCCATGCAAAATACAAACCAAAACTTTGAGTGAAACAATAAGTATAAACTCTCAGAAATTACAAGCTAGAGTATTTTTCTAGAATTTGAGATTTTAGTTCTTTTTTGAAAGCTGTTAATTTGTCTATGCATTTTAAATTAGGATGAAGTGAATTCCACAATTTTGGACCATCATATGTCAAGTATTTTTTCCCAAGGCTGTGTCCACCGCGACCGAAATACTTTCCCCAACTCGTTTCGGAAAAAAAAACAGTTGTTTTATCATTTTCCTCGTAACTGTATACATGTATCACACTCCAAAGAGTCCCAAAAGTGACAAACATTGCTTAAAACACGCTTGAAATCCGACAGTCACGCGCTCTCCATGGAGGCTGCCATAACTTCCCTTAGAGATCATGTGTGCAGGCCGCGTGCTTTCATTGGTTAAAAAAGAATTACGTCATTATATTTCTCTGGCAGCGCAATGCATTATGGGAAAATACATGTCTTGCATTTTAATCTTTTAAATTGCATTTTTCTAATTGCCTGCAGGAATTCGCGACCCCCAACAAGCATATTTGGATTCAACGTGTCAAGATCTATATGAAACAGCTATTATTTTTTTAATTCTCAGAGGTGTGCCACGAAGGTGAAAGATAATCGGGGACATTTCCTCGCCTAAGAGGCAGTTCATCAGTTAAAGGAAACATTCAGTGGCTTTCAGTTTCCGAGATGCTATAGTACACTGACACAGTTGGCAAGTGAAAATATTTTCAAAGTTGAAAACGCTTCCTTTTTTAGGAGAACGTATGTGATATAACACTGTTCAATCTCATCTCGAATTTTACAGTGAATTTCAGTCCAAAGTCGTTATAACCCATAGCGACCACGCTACACTGTAAAAACACTTAGTCAAATTTGACTAGAAAACAGTCAAAACATTGCACCCAGCTGACCCTGAAGGCCTAGCTAGTTACTGATAAATGACTAGAGAAATATAGTTACCAACAATGAATCTGACTCCACCTGGTAGTTGTTTTAATTATCACCCTGATAAGAAAATATAGTCATACTGACTAATTTTCAGTTGCATCCAGCTGACCCTTATTGTCTACTTATTTTTGACTAAAGTGTTTTTAGAGTGTATTTACATGTATATGATTGGAAAGCTGCATGAAGTTTGATTTTTGATATATGTGAAAATGTGTTCCTCCCTTGTTAACCAAACACTACCAACTATCCGCGCAGTTGCTCAGGTTGTTGGCAAACTGATATCCTGCTTTCCAGCAGTGCCTCTTGGACCCTTATTCTACAGGAGTCTTGAAATTGCCAAAGACTTGGTGCTCAAAAGAAACAAAGGGAATGTTGAGGCTCAAATATGTATAACGAACGAAATGAAAAATATATATATATATAATGAACTTGCAGTGCACCTGACGATACGGTTGCGATTTTGGGTAGAATCGCCGAAATTCAATTGTGAAATATGTTGCAATTAGCCTTGTGTGTGTAATATTTACATTATGGCTGGCGCCCCGAATACTTCACTTTCAAATGTAGGTGCAGTTTAGAAAGTTACATACTATGCTGTTGTTGTTACGTTCTGCACGACATTGTCTGGTCGTTTATGCCATTCGCTCCTACAGTGAACACAGTATTGATTCTCAGTCTGTACTTCACACATGCCGCGTGCACCACATAGCAACAAATATTTAGCCTAGTCGTTTGGATAATACGTGACCATTGTGAAAGGAAGTACCTAAATACACCAGACGCCTATTCATGCGAAACACGCAGAAGGATAACTGTTTACTTGGATATTATGACAGAATGGTCTATTTAATGAATAATCGTGTAATCGTGTGCTTTCAAATTTCTCAGATTGTAGGTTATGATAAAAGTAAAAAATAGTGCAGTAATCCATTATGATTTCTCACGAGCAATTGGTTCAAGCGTTCGTTGGTTCGTTATTTCGTATAGGCCTGTTGATGTAGAACCACACAACAGATGGACTGTTATATACATGTGCCCGGGCTTCTGATGGCCTGCTTCCCTATCCGTGCATGGCTGCAAGGCCACCCGGCGCGGGTGTAGTACTGACTTGTGCCCGTGCTCGGACTTTTTGCCCACCCTAATCTGTGAAGGGGAATTTGGCCAAAGTGTGCTCCAAATGTCGGCAAATTTGGAAATGAAGGAATTTTCCGACGAACTTCAAAATGTGCATGCTCCAAACTGCTTTCAGTGCCAAGTACCAATGTTCAAGCGATGTGGTGTATGAACCGTTGTCCGACAAATTACAACCAAACCCATATGAGCAGCTGAAGACATTTCCTCAAAAAGCTTGCAAATTTGCCTGAAATATTCACAAATCAGGCAAAAAGTGCATCTAAATGTCACCAAGATGGGAATAATTCAAAACCATGCCGAGGGCAGCTTCGTAATACGATACAGCCGAATAACAAAGCTGCGTCGATTACCAATGAGCATATTCATATTGACGGATTGAACTAAAAACGGCGTGCATTTCAGGGACCCTTGCTCAGGTGCATTCAATTCGTACGAATAAAGCATCCGCTTTCCTCGAAAGGCCCATCTTCGAAATTGATACGGATACTAACGTCAAAACGCTTCAGTCGAGTGATGAGGTTGGATACATCCCAATTAAGCTCCCGGTCTCAAATTCGCCAGGGTAAATGAAACCGCCACATCACAATAAATAAAAACAAATCTCTGGGTATCCTCGTTCACCGTGCAGAAGGCTTCATTTAAAATGTAGAAACATGTGTCTACAGGATTGAATGCAAGTTTTATAAGCCTTTTGGAAAATTCAACCACACAGGCGCAGATCTATACTACTTTTCACAAGCGATAAACACTATGCACACGCACAAATCAGCGTGGGTACTTGTAAACAACCGCTCGAGTATTTCTTTTAAAGGCAGGGGCTCGTCAGCAATGCGCGCGCCAAATTCGTGCCACGAAATACGCAGCTCCATGTAGCAAAGGCACAGAGCTGCATATTTCGTTTATTTTTTGTAATGCCAGTTTCGTGAAAATAGGCCACGGCCTTTTCACCAAATGCTCATTTCCCCAAAAATATGCTCTTTTTGGCCAAAGTGAGCATTTTGTAAAACCGCCAGGCCTATTGTCACAAAACCGGCGTCAAAATATCTGCAGGACACCAGCAGATATGTCAGGAAGATTTGGCACGGTAGAAATTGAGCATTGCGACCACGTCAACGAACAAGTAAAAGGTGGGGGGGGGGGGGGGGGGGGTGGGGGTGGGGGGGGGGTGGTGGTGTTGAGGCCCCGCCCCTCCACACTAATTAGCCTGATCTAAAGTTGCTCTTAAGTTGTATTTTCATGGTTCACAAATGATGACCTTTCACCACAAACTGGTTTATCTATCGCTTGTGTCGTCGTATTGCTACGGTATTGGCAACAAGGCAAAAAGGGGGGGTAAACGTAATGTCTTTGGTGCACGAGAATTAATGACATGCTATTTTTCCCATTTGTGATGTCTTACCAATGTTGCCGGACGTAATTTGAATGACAATTTCTTTGGCAACGCATCCTCAAACGGAAAAGGGATCGAAGGGTCAATGTAAATTGTATTGTAATTGCCTACCCATCAGTTAACATTATATACCATGCCGAGAACTTGTCAAAGTAGCTGCATAGCTGTTTCGTGTATGTAATTGCACTCATTATCGGCAATGTATTTCGATGACATTTCCAGACATTTGTATATACTGCAAAGTGACATGGTGTTTAGACTTCATTCTAACTGAATCAATATACATGTACTTAGTGCAATCTGGATCTTGAAACAAATTGTTTATTTTTCATTGCTTTCAGTGCAGTAGACAGTTTTCTGTAACTTAGGCTGGGGTGGGTGGGTTCAGGAGTTAATGTATATTTTGTACAGGACCATTATGTCCGCTTAAGCCACTGTCGTGTCCGTTTTGGGGCCATTATATCGGCACCATTATGTCCGATAAGCCAGTATATACGAACAATTGTGTCTAAAGAAACCATTATGACCGCATCATTGTGTACAAAACATTTTTTCCGAAACATTGTGTCCGAAAAACCAAATTGTGTCTGCACCATTATGTCCGAAAACTATCTGCGGACACAATGGTTCAAACGGATACAATGTTCTTGTACAGGCGTTCCTGTATAAATACTGTTCTAATCAGTCAGCGTGTTTCACATGAATAACGTCTGGCCGTGTACTGACGTACTTTCTTTTACATGCACACTTAGTATCCAAATACCAGACTAAAGTTTGGTTGCTATGTAATGTGACCACTTGCACGCGAAAGGTGTGAAGTACGGAATCAATGCAGTGCTCACGGTACATAATGTAGTTTTAGTGTTACAAAGATGTCATTTTCAGGTTAAGACCTTTGTGATGTCCTTGGTGACTAGTGGCAAGCGATCCGTTTACCTTAAGTGACCCAAATATTTGGTCAAAGGTCACAAAACATACTCACAAAACATACTCAAATGACATCTACTGCGGTTATTGGAAGCAAAGAGGATATGTTTTTGCATCATGTTTATCACTCTAGGTTCCTCTGCATTGAGAGCGTGGGCGTCTTCTCAGTACACTCATTTCGTCGTGCACGGTCATCGTGTCGCGTTATCGTAGTCATCGACTTCGTTACAGTCATCTCAATTATTGCAGCCCTAGACGCCGATATAATCCCAAAACATATTTAATAATAATAATAATAATAATAATGAATATTTGTAATGCGCCGGTATCCATCAAAAAGATGCTCAGGGCGCATTAAGCCACTGTCGTGTCCGTTTTGGGGCCATTATATCGGCACCATTATGTCCGATAAGCCAGTATATACGAACAATTGTGTCTAAATAAACCATTATGTAGTAGGTTGAATCTGTATATGAGCTCTATATTACCAGTTAACATTTTACGAGTTTGAAACGGCCGGGATCCCATTCACTAGTGTATACCGGACATAGTGCGCACTTCTGCGAGTGTGCTACATTTGTATCCCACCATGCACTGCGCCATGTACCGCGCGTAGTGAATTGTGAAGAACCGTAAAAGCACGTATTAATACATGTATTGATAGCACAATTATGCACATTATGTAAATTAACGGCCACCATTAGGAAATCCGTTTCCACTATGCCTTTACATAGGTTTCTGATGAAAGTGAATTAGCCTTTTTGAAGTATGGCGGACACAATAGGAGGGCGCACTTTGCAGTGGGTATAAAATCGACTAAAATGCAAAATAACTCAGTTTTTCACTTTACACTTATTAATTTTATTTATAATTCTGTCTATGTATTATAATTACAACATGTAAATCAAGTTTTTGGAAAGAAATACAATTGATAACAAAATTAATACCCAAATGAAATTGCGCCCTCTCCTTTTGTTCCGCCATACTTCTAAAAGGCTAATTACATGTGTGTATTACGTTTTCATGGATATGGCCAGAGAACATGATCAACACCTTTCTCATTTAAGTGTAAGACAGATATGCAAATTATGAAAATTAGCTGCCGCCATTGTTAACAAAATAGGGGAAAGTTACTGTTTAAACCTATATTTTCATGGAGTGACTCGTGTATGAATGATTCCAAATTGTGTGGCTTAAGATTACATTTAAATACAAAATACAAACATTATGATATAACAACTTTAATAACAAATATTAACATAAACTACATACAAATTGCTCATTGATAAATAGTAAGGAGTAAACATAAGACAAGTTTATTAAATGGAAAATTTATAACAGTCAACCCCTTAAAGCCAGCTGACCGCTCTAGCCTTGGCCTCGCATGTGCTGGAGCAATTTCCGGCAAGAATGGGCAAAAACACTTAACATCGTTTGGACTGACGCAATAATTCCTTACTTCACGTAAAGTACAGTCGCCCGCTGTAGGACCATCGAACCCACCATTCTCCATCGGCATACTCGGTGGTCGAGTGGTTAAACAGCTAGTATCCCCCATGCTCAAATCTCTTAAATTTCAGATACGAAATAAGTACATAGAAATTACTTCTCGCATGTGCACAAAGCTAATGGGAATTCGATAGTGATTCTCATTTCTCAAAAGCACCCAGTGAACGCTTGCGTGGCCCCATTTCGCGACCACGACTGTCGGTTTTGGCGGAAAGCACGTTGTAATCGAGTTGTAGAAACATAAACCTCCATAATAAGCAGGAAAACTAACAAAATGTGAATGGGGGATACTAGTGTAACCAAGTGGTCAAATAATATAAAATTAGGATGGCAAACAGGCGTAAAATAATGCACAAAACAAATACGTAATTGAGAAGTAGTGGGTTATTTATTTAAAATGCAACTGTTCCTTACAAAAGAATTCCAGACATTACAAGGAACAATTGCACACAGTGGCACCCCAAACATGCATATGGCAGAGCTTTTTAAAATACCGTGACCAGACAAGCTGGCCTGGTCACACTCGCCCCTTAAAAGAAAATAAAAAAGAAATAAGGCGTTAACATAATATAACCGAACATTCTCGATGCAAGTTGGAACGTGAAATTATCCGCGTCCCAAACATATTTAAATTCAAGAAAATTTGCAATTGTGTGCTTCTAAAAGACTAAATGTGACAGACATGATTTTAGGATAACTAATCTTTAACTGTATAGCCCTTGGAAAAATGAGGTGCATCATGAGAGGCTGCGTACAATAACGTCCACTTCCGGGATGTCCCTGGAAAATACGAGTTTACCTCTAAATGGACAAGTACAATTAATTCCTCCCAATTTGGCCTAAATGTCACCAAAGCCCAAGATTCCACAAATCTGGCTACTAAAAAGTAAAATCGATATTCTCAAGACGGCATTTACTGGCCGTAAACTGAAATTTAAATTTACTACGTACTGTGATCGATTACACGGAGCTACAGTTTAGTATTTAAAAGTCATTCTATTTAAAGAATCAATACAATCCCCCAACCAACGTTAGTACCCAATCTGCAGGGCTAGCTAATTCCCGACGTAACCGAGCATAAACGAGGTTTAAAATGAAAATAAATACAATCCTCCGACCAACATCGGTACCCAATTTGGGCTAGCTAATTTCCGACGTAATGGAGCAAAGATGAGGTAGATTAAGAATAAAATATACTGCAATCGTGGTTTTAACCACCCAGAAATACAATCCATAACCAGCGTCAGTACTCAATTTAGGCTAGCTAATTCCCGACGTAATTGAGCAGAGACGCAGTTAAAGTTGAGAATAAAAATGTAGCACAAATCGTGGTTTGAACCACACAGACAAATATGATCAGAACCCAAAAACCAGTACTACCATATCAATCGTTGCATCCGGACCTTTTATAGAAAAATACCTTTTTTTCGTTTCCAGCACGTGTATAAAAATTAACATTAACATTTGGTAAACACATGTACATTAGATTTTGTAATTTACCGTGTACCCACAATTCAATACATGTATAAATTACATAAAAATTACTAAATTAAAATCTGGCCTACTTGCAATCAACGCGTGCACGAGTCGTAGGCAGCTGCAAAAATAATAAAATCATATCTGCCGTTAAATGATACACAATACATTTCCACGAATACATACCACAATATTAACATCAAAACTAACAAAACATATACTACGTGAGTTTTCTGCTCTGGCCGCTGAAGGTGGAATCCGGCTGGTCAATCCTAGCCGTGGTGCTGCTCGAAGCTGCTCTTTCATGGTTCCAGACATCAGTCACTCCACAGGGACGTCCCAAGCACGCTGCAGAGAATCCAGTCTTGGTCGAGCATCGACCGTATCCCGAGTTTGCTTACCGACTGCCGTTTTTTATTTCAAAATCATAGAAAGACTAAGTGAACGCAACCCTGCCGACTACGCCATTTGTAACCAAGTGGTCAAATAATATAAAATAAGGATGGCAAACAGGCGTAAAATAATGCACAAAACAAATCCATAATTGAGAAGTAGTGGGTTATTTATTAAAAATTATTTAAATGTTTACAATATTAGTTTTTTTTCACATTGTATTGCACGATATTGGTGTATGCAAAAATAAAACGGAACAAAACAAAACGAACCAAACGAAACGGCAGCCAAGTAGCATTATGTTAATCGAGCTACAAGAAAGCAGAAAAAAAAGGATTTTTAAACCTATTTAAACATAAAATAAGCTACTTTTCAATGAAAGAAATAAACTCACTTGATAAATGACGACATATTGTAGCAGCAGCAGCACCACGGCCCATGCACACGCAGTGCACAGCCTGTGTTCCACCAGCAGCCAGAACAGAAGAACTGCAGAAACCTGGCCTGCACACCCTTATATAGGAACACAGACTGAGCACCTGGAATCCCAAGTATGCTAGAATACAAAAACAAGAATGTAGGCTAGCCCCTGCCACCTGCAGCCAGGGGACCCACTGTAAATGCAACTGTTCCTTACAAAAGAATTCCAGACATTCCAAGGAACAATTGCACACAGTGGCACTCCAAACATGCAGATGACAGAGCTTTTTAAAATACCGTGACCAGACAAGCTGGCCTGGTCACACCAGCTAGCTGTTTAGGTGTAGGTCCGCGCGTGGGTAACATCGCTGCGACCTCGTCTATGTATTACTTACTCTTTTACTGGAGTTTGCTGTTGTTTTTCTGTTGTAAAATGTTTGTTGATAGTTCATTGTAAGGAAGCCCCCATAAAAGCAGTGTTTTGGGCGAGAGATTTTGGGTAAATGGTGAGAACTTTCGTTGCGAATTTGTCAAGTCAAGAAGTGCCTTATCGTCGCCATGTTTGTGTACACCTATTCACACGTACTCTATGCTATTTTATTGACGGCGGGAGTGATCAACGACATCGTTACAACTTGTACCCCGCTATGTGATGTTGATGAATTTTTGTACACAGACCACGTTTCAGAACCAACTGAACATGGCGGACAACGCCCCAAGTGTGTGGATCGTCTACGCTATAGTAAACATGAACTCCTTGCCCTAAACATAGGCGACAATAAACTAAGACTTTCTAGGAATGAATGGCTGACATTAAAACCGCTCTATATGTGCAAAATCAAGAAAACCAAACGAGGATGTAGAGCGGGAAAACGCCATTTAAGACGTATTCGTACTGTTGTAAGTCAGCGATCTTGTATTAAGAACCAACACGGCCGCCTCGGAACTGGAGTGGACCCTAAGAACTTAATCCTGGTAAGGCCTTCAACTACCATTTTTACAGGCCCGGATGTTCCTCGAAACTCTACCACCACCCCCTCCATGATCTTGATAAATGCCCGTTCATTAGTCCAACGTGTTGACGAACTGGATTTGATGCTCCAAGTCGAAGACATAGATATAGCCGCGGTTACTGAAACCTGGTTCCCTGAGAATATTGACAGCAACTACTTCGCTATTCCTGACTTCAGTCTTCAGAGTAGACCTCGAGTGGGCAAAAGGGGTGGTGGCATAGCACTGTATACGAGAAAAGAGGTACAGATCAGAACTCTTGCCGACGTGTCAGTTCCTGATGAACTTGAGGTGTTATGGGCTTGGGCTCGACCCCCGCGTCTCCCACGTCCTTTGACTGGGCTGTTACTGTGTGTTGTATACCACCCTCCTGCGTCGTCTCATGACTTACTTTTGATAGAACATATATCGACTGCACTCGACCTTCTACAAACGAAGTATCCTGGTGCAGGTACTGTAGTTTTAGGTGATTTTAATAGACTGGACACCGACATAATCTGTCGTCTTTCTGGCTTAGTGCAAGTCGTAAACACCCCAACCAGGTGCCAGGCCATTCTTGATAAAATACTCACAAATATTCAGCAGTATTACCAAGTACCACAGTCTTCATCACCATTGGGTCTGAGCGACCATAAAGCTGTGATTTGGAGACCTTTCGTCCCTGGAAACAAGAAGAACCACATCCATAAAAGGGTGGTGCGGCCAATCAAGGACTCCGATAAAAGAGCCTTCGGACAATGGATTTGTAACTACGACTGGTCGGACGTAAAGAGAGCTACTTCACCTTATAGTAAGGCAACAACCTTCTACACTACAATTACGGATGCTATGGATAAGTATTTTCCGACCAGGACAATATCAGCACATAGTGACGACAAGCCCTGGCTTTCTCCCGATCTTAAAGCGCTCATCAATAAACGCCAATTAGCATTCCACACTGGCAAATTCTCGTTGTGGAGATTTTTACGCAACAAAATCATCAGACTGATTAAGCAGGCCAAGGAACGCTTCTACAGGTTGAACGTCAGTAGACTAAAGAAATCTAACCCTAGACAGTGGCATCAGCAAATTAAAAAGTTAACCGGGCATAATTCTCGTAAACAGTGGTCCATACCTGATCTGACAGCACTCGAAGCTGCGAATGAGATTAATCGCCGCTTCATTTCTGAAGCCGAAGACATCCCAAAGCTTGATTTAAGCCATCTACCTGCCTACTTACCAGCAAGCGGACCTGCCCCCTCTGTTTCTCCAGAAGAGGTGTATAAAGGCCTGTTGAAACTGAACCTGAACAAAAGTGGCGGTCCAGATAGGTTTCCCCCACGCTTGATAAAGGAATTTGCATACGAACTCTGCTTTCCACTTGCTGAGATTTTTAATTGTTCTCTTAATACAGGAATTGTACCGGACATATGGAAAAAGGCCATTGTGGTCCCAGTGCCAAAGACTCGCACTCCTAGCATTGATAAGTTACGGCCAATTTCTCTTACCTGTTTTTTTGCTAAAGTGTTTGAGGACTTTGTTGTTAAGTGGATAATTTCTGATATTGGTCATTCATTGGATAAAAATCAATTTGGGTCTTTAAGGGGATCCTCAACTACACATTGTCTTGTCAAAGTACTTGAAGATGTTTGTAGAGAAACTGACAAGTCTAATCGATCTGGTGTATTAGTAGCTACTGATTTCTCAAAGGCATTCGATAGGGTCAGCCACCGGATTGTTGTTAAAAAATTCATTGGTCTAGGCGTACGACTCTCCATCATACCTTGGATTTGTAATTTGTTATGTGACCGTTTACAGTGTGTCCGCTTCGCTGGTACTCTGTCAGATTGGCAAACTACAAATGCTGGTGTCCCACAAGAGACCAATATTGGCCCAATTGCCTTTTTAGCTATGGTTGATGATTCAAAGCCAATCTCTGACGAAATATCTCAGTACAAATATGTTGATGACATGACATTGTTTTTTTCCTTTGACAAAATGGATCAAACAATTGTCATGCAAAATGAACTTGACAATCTCAAACAGTGGTCTGATAATAATTTGATGCGCCTAAATTCAACAAAGTGTAATTCTATGACTGTATGTTTCCAGCGGATTCCAGTCAGACCACATTTTCACATAGACGACATACCACTTAACCAAACTGTCTGCATGAAACTCCTTGGTATTTATATACAGGAGAACCTTAAATGGGATACTCAAATAGATGTTATATGCAAATCTTTTAATCGTAAACTGTATTTATTACGACAGCTCAAGCGATGTAATATACCAGTTAGTGACCTAAGAATTGTGTATATCCAGTATATTAGACCTGTTATTGAATATGCCTCCCCTGCGTGGTTCTCGGGATTATCTAAAAAGCAACTTGAGTATCTCGAAAAACTTCAAAAGAAGGCTTTCCGCACCATTCTTACTTATGATTATTGCAATAAACAGTCATATCAGACACTTTGTAGCGAACTGAATATTCGTCCTGTATCTCAGAGACTTGAGAAATTGACCCTCAATTTCGGAAGGTCACTTCTTAGTTCAAATAGGTTCCGAGACTGGCTTCCACCCACTAGGAACAATAGTTTGAGAAACACAAATCAGCTAACTACTGTGAGATGCAGAACAAATAGGTACAAGAATAGTTGTATCCCAAGCTTAACTCGGTTACTGAATAAGCAGCGTTGACTGTTGGGGCCCTTCGTATAATGTGTTACCTAGTAGTGTGATTATTAGAGCCCTTTTTATTTTTTATTTTTAATATCGTTTATCTTACATTGTATTCTGTGATTTTATATTTAAAATACGTGTTCCTCCTTGTATAACTACTATTTTATGTAAGGATGTATAGTGCAATTCAACCTACCGGTTGCCATACTGTATATTTTAATAACTTCTTTTTTGTTTTAAAAAGTAAATAAACCAATAATAATAATAATAAAGACGTCTGCCCAGTGTCCTGGGGAAACGCACTTATATAGTGCATACCGCGTCGTGAATGGGCACAATTACTTCCCCTTAAAAAAAGGGTCAAAATTGTACCCTTGTCACAAACAAAGCCCTCTGCAAACAGAAGAACGCACGCTTGCCACAAAGTCCTTGGCTTACTTGCCAGAACGAGGGCATGCAGGGCCAAAGAGCCTAAATTGCATTCCTGCCACAGACAAAGCGATTGACATACTTGCAACTAGAAAGCACACTAAAGACACGTGTTACACTAAACCCTTTGCGGACGTTAGAGGGCACAGTAGGCCTTGTCTGGTTCCCAGACCTAAAGATTCCGTCTATTCGTTCATCGTGACCAACTCGACTTCAAAGTGGAGTCAACTCGATCATTTTACCAACACTGCTCTGCGTACACAATGCACAACGGTCGAGTTGGTACACCGGTCGAGTTGCTTCACGACGAGTTCATCTGCACATACGGGAAACTGTCTAACACTATTCACGCCCGAGTGCATAATTTATTGGATTTTGGCGCGTAAAGAGAGTGCGAGTAAGATTGTTTTAGATTAAGTTCGTGAGCAGACATTTTGTGCGAAAATGTCATTTGGACGTGCTTCATGTTTCATTGTTGACTACTAGAGATACGACAAACGACTATAGAATCCAGCACGACGATAAAATATAGTGAGTAGCACCCATTTAAGAAGAAATAGGCATTCACCAATTTAGACAAAGATGTACCGAAGCTAGAGGCTAAAATGAAACGGAATGAACGAGAACTTGGTGAGTCGATTGAGTTGCAGTCAGACCGATTGTCGGATACTGAGAAACACCTTGATGCACTTAAAAAGCGCATTTCTACTCTTCTATATGTCGGACAGAAAAACATGAGTTGGACATTCTGAGGCTCCAAGTTGCTAACGACGCTCTGGAACGTCACTCTCGACGCCTTAATTTGCTTCTTTGCAATTACGGGCCTGAAGCGCAAGAGGAAAATCCAGTAAAAATAGTAAAGTCAGTCCTGAATAAAGATCGGGGGCCTCAGTATCAAGGTTGAGGCTGCTCACCGAACTGGTAGGAAGCTCAGAGACGTAAACCATCCGAGATCAATCATCTTTACAAGATAGATTAAGTCATCAAAGCGAAGAAGAGGATGTGTAGTGAGTCCCTACATCAAGGGTGTTGAGATAGAGTCAGACAGAAAATAAAGGCAAATAGTGAAAAGCGTGGCAGAGAAAGCATATAAAGCGGCAAGAAAACTGTTTTTTTTTCGGAACGGTAAATTGTATATCAACAATTAGGTTCATAAGGAGTCGTCAAAGAACACATATGTGGATAACGCCGACTAGGGAAAGTTGGTTGCCACCAGTTGGGAAGCTAGATTGTTTGAGGCTGGAGGTCTCAAAGGTCAAGTCTCTTAGAGGATGTATTAGTTAATTGTCCGTGTTGTTGAAACTCATTTGAAAGATAACAAAGACAATTGTGTTCTTATACTTAGTTGGGTCAAAACTGTTTTCTTTTGTATTGTAAGGCTAAAGAGGGTTCAGGTGGTATTGGTTTTTTAGTTCACCGTCGTGTTTTGAAATGCTTTACCCTCAAAATTATAGAGAGATCTGATGAAGGAATAATGTGGTTAAAATGTACGCATACAGTAAGCAAGTTTTATTGATATGTGCTTGTTTTCTTCCCCCTGATAATTCAAGTAGAGGGGGCTCTAATGAGGAGTTTTTGATACTCTGATTCCAGGTACATTGTATCTATACATTTCAGGATATGGGTCGTATCCGAAGTTGTAATGATTTTAACAGCAGAATTGGCGATTATATTGATTTTATTGAAGGTGTTGATGATGTAAGACAACTAGTACATGGGCCAAGACACCTGTCGGTACCATTTTGGGGGACAAAGGCCGATAAAAGATGACCACCTTGGGCACATTTTTTTGGTGTTATGGACATTCTCAAGTGGTAGTTTTATACCATTTTAATGAAATAAAAACATAGTTTTGGGGACAAAATAACGTTTTTTAATGTTTTCCTTATAAAAACAAGTTTCCAGGCTTAAATTAAATATATATTTAAACGAATGAATATTGTGAGCAGTGGATGCGTTGAATTTTTTTAAATGGTTTGTTTTATCTTTTTCGCAATGGTTGCCATAGCCACAGCCGTTTTGGGGCAACAAAACACTTTTTTGGTTTAACAATTCATATTATAGAATTTATATGGAATATTAGGGGTACTTCCAACCGCAAACTCATTCTGAGATACCCAGGCAGTTTTAGGTACCTTAGAGTACAGTGCATGCCCTTACAAAAAAAAGTTCTATATAATTCTCTAGAACGCTTTATATAGTTCTATAGAACTCTATATAATTGCCGCTTTTCTAAAGAACTTTTTTTAGGATCGTCTATAGAACATCATTCTATCTATATAATTTTATAGAACTTCTATAGCAAACTTTGATACTCCTCTATATAACCTTTTTGAGATTGTCTATAGTTTATAGAGATCGATTTTTTTTCTATAAAATTCTATAGAACACTTTGACACTCCTCTATAGAATCTTTTTGGGGATTGTCTATAGACTATCGAGAATGATTTTTTCTATATAATTATATAGAACCTTTTTGGAGATTGTCTATAGACTATAGAGAACGATTTTTGTCTATATAATTATATAGAACACTTCTATAGTAGAGTTATGTACAGAATGTCTATAGCAGATTTTTCTGTAGAACACTTCTAAAGAATTTAAGTTAATTTTTAAGCTTCGTCTCTAAGATTTGTCCAGCAATTAATTCACTGAGATGTTTTTGGGAAATTCTGCTTGTCAGAGTCATTCACATTCTGTTGAGCTGTATTTTTTTTTTGGCTTCATCAGATGACCTTGTGTACAAAACACATGAAACAGACTGAAAAAAAAATCAAGTGTTTCAGTTACAAAATCTTAAAATTCTATCTCTCCTAATTTTGAGGTTTTTCTACCAAAACTGCACTTACCAAAAACAATCTGATCAACATAACAACTCTTCCCTAAAACACCTTTCAATAATACAAATTTGAGAAATTATCAATCATTTAAAAAAGCTTTTTAAAATTATAGTCAACACAGTTCTTTAGTGGCACTTTATTCCTGTGGGTTACTCAACGTCCTCACATTTTAAACGATAGCTAAATTACAAATGGCAAAATATCCATAAGAAAAGACCATAACAACTATCAAACTTTATACAAAATAAGTAAAACTCTTCAAGTTCCTGCCGTCAGTAGTGCAGCTAGGAAGCATGTTAGTAGATACATGTAAGTATATATATTTCCCCCAAATGCCAAATGTCTTGATGTGTGTCTATGGAATCATGTGATCAGTTCCTAAGATTGAAGTTCAGATGATGTTTAGATGTAGTCATGTATTTTAGTAACACAGAATACTGATAACATTTTAAAACTCTAAACGATAGACATTACATTATCCTAACAATCATTCATCTAATTTGAACCAGGAGAGGTGAGCCACCCACCGGAGGAAAGTTGAGCCATGGATCAACTCTCCTTAGGTCGGCCATTTTGACATGTGACTTAATTTACATTATACTGTTGGGTCAAATTCAATCAAAATCACCATAATGAAACTACATTGTATAGGCTACATATTGCAAACATTACTATTAAAGTAATTGCTAACATGTGAGTAATAGAAAGGGTTTTACCCGTAATTCAAAAATCCGTCTGCATCTGTCTGCTTTAACTAAAAAGAAAGTTATGTTACACACTACGAACAGTGGGCGTTTGGGCTTTATCGCTCAAGTGTAAGTGGGTATTTTAGGGGGTGGCTCAACTCTCCAATTGTGGCTCAACTCTCCTGGATATCCCCTACGTACATGCACACGTACACTAACCAAGGGCCATCCAGACCTAGCCACGGTACATCACACCTAGAAACTTGCGAATACCTATTTCGTCTGAAAATGCGTACTACTCTCTATTTATCGTCCTGCTGGATTCCCTACTGGTCTGTCGGCAACGAAGTCCGCAAGTTCGGGTTCGGTTCGGCAAAAGTTCGAAAATTTCTTTCCGAACATTTGTTCGGTTCGGGTTCGGCAAGTATTACCGGCAGTGTGGGTTGAAAGTGATCACGCACGTGCAGCTAGCTTTCTTTATAAAGCATTTTTTAAAAATCTTCAAACTTGCTCTCTTAAAACGATTTATTTGTCGTAATGAACAAGATAACGGCTTTGGTGAGATGAAATTGACCCGGGAAACTGAATGGAATTCGCGGCGCTACTGTCGGAACTTGCGGTGTGCATGCATTTGATTTCTACCGTATACATGTACCACGTGCAAACCATCGTGATATTGCTCGATATGATATTTTTTTACCTAGCCAATGGGGTTCATTCTTCGACGATTGATCGCAGTACCCGCAAGTATCGCTGTGTTTCTGTAAGAGGGCTTATTGATTTCTGTCAAAATGCTTTTCACAATGTTGTGCGAATAATTCTGTACAAGAAACTACAGTAATTTTATTACTCCCGATACGCCATTTTCACAATGCAAATGTATGCCACGCCGCTATATGGCGTTTGCAATCAAACCGTTCCGATCAATCGACAATTATCAGCACATCGTGCAGATGCGCACTGCGCAGTATGGCTTTGGCACGTTGCGGCGATGAAGCCAATACAATATTTGATGGGCACCGATCGAGCGACGTCTGTGTAGATATCGATCGTGAAGTCATATTATATGGATGGAGGAAGGAAAGTCATGTAATGCATGTCGGTACGGTGGGCGCCGGCGTCGGGCTGAACATGTTGGGTCTGATAATTGCTTTGTGCAGTGCATATGACGTTCGACAGTTTACCATCACCAACTCGACTCGAACCAACTCGACTGCTGTGGTACTCAATGCACAACGGTCGAGTTGGTAAATGGTTGAATTGGCACAATGGTCGAGTTGGTTCAACGGCGAGCTGGGATACGGAAACCTGCCTAATAAATAACATGCGCCGGTGCACTCGAGTTAATGGATTTGAAGTATCAGGAACACGCAAAGCAGATCGTCGAGATTTGGTCGAGATCGAACGTTTTGTGCGAAATATTTCATTTGTACACTTATTGGTTTTTTTTTCGTGGTTGACTACCGAGACAAGACAGACGAGTAGGCAATCCAGCAGGACGATAAATAGAGTGAGTAGTGCACATTTTAAGACGAAATAGGCATTCGCAAATTTCTAGGTGTGATGTACCGTAGCTATAATTCAGACCCACCACTCCATCCTCGTCCAGTGGGAAATAGCTTAGAAGTGAAGCAAGGACCCCTGCCGAGGTATCTACACCAGATTTAAGTCAGTGTAAATTTGTGTTCGTCTCCAGATGTAGATGTAAGTTTCAATGTCTGGAAAAACAAAATCGTACAGCGGTGGCGGCCACTGTGTCTTTCCAAGGACAGAAGACATGCTGTAAAATTGCTGTCGGGACCAAATAAAGCATGTCAGTTTTGATGGAAAAAATATTAAACGAATTACTGTATCCAACCACGTCATTCATATCATTCGATGACGTTTCTGTCATTTTTTGTCGAGTTTTTTTATGGGATGAAAAAACTCTCTTTTTAACGACGGCCGCACATCTGGTGATGTCGATGTTTAGCGGCTTAAAAATACGGCAAACAGTGCGATTTCAAGTAAAAAGTAATGCATCAAGACATCCTGGACGTTGACGAGGACACCACTGCCAAAATTACTGAAGAATTATAAGGGATGGCAAATATTGAATAGGATTTATGGCAAACCCGGCGACAAATTTTGAAAAAGTTAGCATGCGCAAACCGTGACATAGCCCCTTTAACTGCAGTCTTATTCCAGACCTACAAAAATGGCACATAAGCAAGTTACTCCTTGTTCACAGAGCTAGATCAATACTTTTTTTTTTTTAAATCATTTCACTTAACAATTTCCTTGAGATTTACACCACGGAGCTTTTTTTTTCCCATAAATTTTCTATAGAATTCCATCCGATTTTCTATAGGAATCCATCCGATTTTTTTTATAGGAGTCCATCCCATTTCTGTAGGGTTCCATCCGATTTGCTATAGGATTCCGTCCGATTTTCTATAGGATTCCATCCGATTTTCTATAGGATTCCATCCGATTTTCTATAGGCTTCCATCTGATTTCTGCAGGATTCCATCCGATTTGCTATAGGATTCCATTCGATTTTCTATAGGATTCCATCCGATTTTCTATAGGATTCCATCAAATTTTCTACAGGATTTCATCCGATTTCTACAGGATTCCATCCGATTTTCTATACGATTCCAACCGATTTTCTATAGAATTCCATCCGATTTTCTATAGACTTCTATAAAATGTTCTAGAGACTTCTATCAAATGTTCTATATAATCTATTGCCAAAATCTATAAAAAATGTTTATAGAATTAGCTAATGTTTTTCTAAAGAATCATATATAATTGTATAGAATTATCCTATATAATTTTTTTAGAATTATGGCCCATTTTTCGAAAGAAACTTCTATAAAAACTCTATAAAGAAAATATATAGAATGGTTTATAGAGATTCTATAGTTTTTTTTATAAAACTCTATAGAACTTGTTTGTAAGGGTGTAGGCGAAATGGTACATCTATTGCCAAAATACATAATTTTAGAATTGTTGTTTTGAGGTAAAATCACAATTTAAAAAAGTTGTTCTCATAAAAAGGGTATGCAACATTTTACAAAAAGTTATAGTTTGAGTAGTGGAAACGTTTTTATAAGTGGTTTGTACAGTTCGTTTCATTTTATTCTCAAAGGTTGCCATGGCAACAGTCATTTTGCGGTAAAAAAACCTTTTGGCAATTCAACTTTAAAACTCCATATCACCAGATTTATATGAAATACTGGTGTACTCCAATGGCAAACCCATTTTGAGATACCCAGGCAGTTTTTATGTACCACAGCGCTACCAGGCGGAATGGTACATTTTTTGACAAAAACACAATTTTAGATTTGTCGTTTTGGGGTAAATTCACGTGTTATTTTTCCATTATAGGTTTTCTCGGTCAATTTCGGCAAATGAGCAGCCAATTTAACCACTACGCTATTCTATTTCGCGCGAAATCGAATGCTACTGAAAAGGGTCATTTGATTTCGTTTTATGACCAGTCAAATGTACTAAATAATCATTCAATTTAACTATTCAACAAAGGAGCATTCAAATTCGCAGGAGCTTTTTGAGGCGTGTGTTTAGTCATTCAAATTCATAAATTCATTTTTGGGCAGTCATTTCTGGAATTTGTGCAATCTAAAAAACGCTTTGTTAAACTTTTGTTTCCTTAAGAATGTTAAAGGCACAAATACGGTTCACTTATTGGCACTTGAGTCACTTTGCCGATGTACTTCGAAGACGAGCTTTCGCTACAGTTTTACGTCACGCATATTTCTAGAGATGGCAGCTCGTGGTCGCTACGCTAGAGTGGCCCAGGTAGATCGAGAAAGGTTGATTGAGGCCTTCGAGGGAAACGAGCAAGACTACCTTGAGCTTGCGGTCAATTTGAACATCAACAAGTCCACAGCAAGATCAATTGTTGCAATATATTTGAGGACTGGAAGGCGAGATACGCTGGCAAGAGGAGGAGCAACCCGCAGCAAGATGGATGATGACATGCGAAACCATCTGCAAGGCATCCTTGACGCTAATCCTGTCTTGCACTTTAACAAATGAAGGCTAGTTTGAGTGAGCCAGAGAAGCCCCAGGTTTCTATTGCCACCATAGCCAGGGCCTTGGATGGGATGATGATTACACTGAAACTAGTGAAGGACGTCCCTGATGCAAGAAATTCACCTGAAGTTCTTAATCAACGCGTCCAGTATGGTGAATGGTACCTGCAGCATGGTGTTCTTGCGCATCTAGTCTTCATTGACGAGACAGGTTACAGCGTCTGGACTCGACGCTCCCAGGGTAGAGCTCCGCAAGGAAAGGCTGCAAGACGAAACGTCGACAGAAAACGAGGGAGAAATAGCAATGTCACCTTCGCTGTTTCTAGTGAAGTAGGCTTGATGCACCACCGAATCGCATTCGAAACTGCGACGCGAGAGCGATTTGAGGAGTTTCTTGCGGACACAATTCAAGAGTGTGATGCAGTTTTCCCAGAAGACGAACCCATTTACCTCATATACGACAATGCAAGGCCTCACGTGCGAGCCCAACTCCCTCAAGGTGCCAACCCAATGATCCAGATGAAGCGCCTTCCTCCCTACTCACCATTCCTGAACAGCACGGAGATGGCACACTCTGCATTCAAGGCAGTAGTCGAACGCATCCTTGGGTTACCTGCGTGGCAACAACGTGAGCAAGCAGGAATGAACATGCAGCAGTGGAGCTGCGATCTTCTTCAACAAGCAGCCATTCAGAGCGTTGATGCCATCACCCAAGTGAAGTGCATACAGTGGTACAACCATACCAAACATATATGCCAAGATGTCTGGCACGCCAACAGATTGATGGTTGAGGAAGAAACAACATAAACAATAAAACAAAAAAAACAGGAAAAACATAAAGAAACACCCCATTTAAACACAATAAAAAATTAGGTCTTGGTCAGTTAACCAATAAAGTTTTTGGCGGTAACACCACAAAGGGTGGCGGTAACACCACAAAGAGGCTGCTGCAAGGCGCCTTCCCACCATAGGGCACTGCTAAAGGGTGCGGCCACACCATAAGATGCCGCTAAAGTATGCCCTTCCAAATAGGGCGCGACTAAAGGGTGCTATTATATGATAAGATGCGGCTAAAGTGTGCCCTTCCACCATAGGGCGCGGCTAAAGCTTGGGTGTTGTTAGACGATGAGATGCCACTAAAGGTTGCTATTCCATCATAACGTGCCAGTAATACCATAAGGCACTGCCAAAGGGTGCCTTCACACCACAGCGTGCCGATAAGGGTGCTGTCCCATCATAAGGCGCCGCTAAATGGCACCATCCCACCATATGGTGCAGCTAAAGTGGGCTGGTTACAACATAAGACCCTGCTAAAGGGTGCCTTCCCACCATCATAGGCACAGCTATTTATTTTTTTTTATTTTTTTTTATTTATTTATTTCGATATCCAACAGCAGAGATCTGCCATTTACAGGTATCATTACAGATAAAAATTGAAACAAATACTCTATTAAAAGGAGAAAAAAATAAATACAAATTACATGTAAATTTAAATAAATAAATAAATATGCATACATTTGCGTCAATAAATAAGTTAATTCAATGTGAAGCTGGCTAAAACTGTGATGCTAAATAAACAAAGTTGAGCTAGGAGTGGGAAATACTTCTATAAATCTGTGTACGGAAAGAATTCAATGTTGGTGCCCCAAACACATCGCATGTTTCATGGAGTCGGTTGTAGGTAGATGAAATCCTTGAAACAAAGCCTTGTTTGGTTACCTCCACCCGGCTCCGCGGAACATGCATGATGTGTTTGGCAGCAGATCTGGTTCGACGTTGTGGAACATGAAGAGAGAATGGATTATCAGTGGTTAAATTGTACTTGTTATGGATAAGTTTATAGAGAAATATGCAATCATTAACTGTTCTCCTTTGGACAAGAGTTGGCAAATTAAACAATTCACACAGTTTAGAGTAAGACAGATTACATTGATCATTGTGTAGGACCCTGTATATAAATAATAAGTAACGTCGTTGCAGTCTTTCAAGTCTGTCAGATTGTGAATGGGAAATGGAGTTAAACACTACTGTACAATATTCCAGTTGAGGTCTGATAAGGGAGCAATACAGTGTTCGAAGTACATGTTCATTTTTACAATGTCGGAAGTTTCGCCACACTAAACCAATGATACGATTCGCCTTCTTCACCATAAAATCAACATGAGCTACAAAATTCAGTCTGTTGTCTATAAAAATGCCAAGATCTCGCTGAGTGGAAACACGGTTCAATACATAATCAGCTATAGTATAATTAAATATGATAGGTTTCTTCTTTAATGTGACACTCATTACAGAACACTTCTGGAGGTTAAGATTTAGTTTCCAAGTTGTACACCATGCACGTAATCTAGTCAAATCATCTTGTAGAGAGACACAATCATAATCATTAAGAACTTTACGGAAAACTTTCATATCATCTGCAAATAGTAGTGATCTGTTCGTGAGACTTGATGGTAGGTCATTAATAAACAAAGTAAATAACAATGGACCTAACACTGAGCCCTGAGGTACACCTGCAGGGACCGGATACCAGTTTGAACATTCACCTTCAATAACAACTCGATGTTTCCTTCCAGACAAGTAACTATGTAACAGATCAAGTAGCAGTGGATGTATGTGATATGATGCAAGTTTGTAAAGTAGAAGATTGTGGTTAACTCGATCAAAAGCTTTGGAAAAGTCAGTGTAGATTATGTCCAGCTGGCTGCCCTGATCAACAGCAGAATAAGCTTCCTGTAATAAGGTAGTAAGATTAGTGGTGCAATCCCTACCAGGTACAAATCCATGCTGATGATCAGAGATAGCGGGCTGGACATGATCTACAAGCTGAGCACATAAAATTCTCTCGAACACTTTGGAAACAATTGGCAACAAGGACACTGGTCTGTAATTGGCCACATTTTTCTTACTACTAGATTTATGTAAAGGAACAACATTAGCAGTTTTCCAGCAACCTGGAAAAATTCCTTCATTAAGTGATCTTTGAAAAAGATAAGTTAATGGTTTGCAGATAATAGATGCACACGACTTTAAAACGGAACCAGGAAGATTATCAGGGCCACAGGCTTTTGAAGGGTCAATGTTCATGAGTTCACGCTCTGTAATGATGGTGTCAATGTGGACGGGTGGCATAGCGTCTAGACAGGCTGGCTGAACATCTGGTAAGATATCGTTATTATCGGGTGCCGGATAAATACTTTGAAAATGGTCCATCAAAAGTGATGCTTTGCTGGCTGCATTATCTGCTTGTGTTCCGTTTGCCTCATTCTCAAGAACTGGAGGTAGTGTGTGTTTTCGCGATCGTGTCTTTACGAAGCTCCAGAAGCGCTTTGGGTTCCTCCCCAAGTCCCCACCTAATGTCTCTAGATACTCTCTGTATTTTTTCCTTGCGAGTTGTTTGAAGAATGAGCGGGCCATCTTGAAATCTTGAACATTCTCAGGGGTGGAATTGGAGCGTTTTTTCCTAAAAGCCTTTTCCTTGGCTTTCAGAGCTTGTCTGAGTTCTCCATCGAACCACGGTGGTGTGGGACGGCGTGGTCTAACTCTTGGCACGATATCTGTGATGGCAGCACCTTAAGATGTTACACCTTAAGATGCCGCTAAAGGGTGCCATACCAACCGTGCGACTGAAGGGTGCCAGTAACACCATAAGGCACTGTCAAAGGGCGCCTTCCGACCATAGCGTGCTGCTAAAGGGTGCTGTCACACCATCTTCCCACCATAGGATGTGGCTAAAGGGTGCTGTCAAACCATAAGGCAATGCTAAAAGGCGCATTCCCACCATAGGTGCGGCTAAGGGGTGCTGCTACACCATAAGATGCCACTTAACCCGAGCGTCAATACCCCCAAAAACAGACGCGGTTGATTATAGCGACTGTTTTGAAGAGTATGTCTGAATATGTTGAATGGAGATCCCTTACATCATATAAACTGGAAATTTGACTTATCCGACAATATATACAAGCCCAACCCCTAGAAGTACACAAGCTCTGCCCCACTCAAATCATGCAGTGATAAATAGTCACTGTGCGTAATTGAAATTTTGCTGGGGATTATTTCCACTGGACTGAAAGGTATTTGTTGTGTACATAATACACTTTGTCTGGGTCAGCGATTGGTTGAACACAGCTGTTGTTTGCATATACAGGGCTGGGAAAGCATGGGTGATTGATTGTGCGGCAAACCAAGTGCGGCATTACAAGGGGATCAGGTTTTGTATACATTTCAATGAGGATTCCCTGAAATGAATGCCCTGCTTCCTGCGGTTCGCTGTGGCCAAAGGGTGAACTCCGGATTAAAGGTGACAGCACAGGCTTAAATTAGAAGGGTTAATAGAGGAATACCTTGGGTTTGAGCTTTATCAGCTAACAAAAAAGTTTAGTAATTAAACACAACTGCAAATTTGTACTTCGACAACGGTAACATTGAAGATCGGAGGGTTAATGGCGTTAATCAACCAAAAATGATAGACAGAAGCCCTTGAGGAAATTTAGAGTTATAAATTCAGCTTCTAGAGGATCAAAAACATATAATTGGATCTCAAGATCATTCAAATCGGACAATTCTCTGGCATTTTATGAGGTAATGTCATAAGGATATGGGAGCCATCTTGAAAAATGGCGGCCATTTTGAATTTTTAAGTGGCTAACGGGCTTTTCAAAAAAGTGGCTCAAGAGGGATATACATGCACAATTTGGTGCTTGTATCCAGTTTTGAAGGATTGTTTCACTTATCTGCTGTACTATAATGAGTGGAAATGTGATTTTTCCACGCTATTTCGCGGGAAATTGTGTAAGTTTTTCAATCATGACATTAAGGGCGCTAAAACGTCTGTTACCTATCAGGAATCCGTGCACATTATGTAACAAGCTTCGGGAAACACGACTACTCGTAGCAGACGAAATATTTCCCGTCCTCTGCTAAAAATGAGGGATTATAAACGAAACAGACATTTCATTTTCACATTTCGGGGATTTTGTTTAAAGTTAGTGGTCAAACAACTGCCCTACTGTTATTCCTTCTTGTAAATTGGTTTGTAATAATTGCAAATTTTTGCTTGTGTGGATAAAATAGCACAGTGTTGTGTAGACAAATTATATAATGTGGAGACGGTGATAAGTTCCATGCCAAAAACAACAAAGAAAAATATATCTTAGATTTTGTTCACTTTGATTTTTTTTGTTAAAACACATGTACTTCTTGTATTATAAATGTGCTTAATACAAACATAAATCCCAAAATTCTATCATCCCCATATAAATATAAGAGCGTTTTTCTTAACCGAGCACCTGATTTGGACACTGCCGTCTGCTCGCAAGTGGTCGTGATTACCATGTACCTACCATCGCGAAACATGTAGGATGGAGTACATTACCAGACTAGTTTCTGAGACGTCGTCGTCTGCTCGCAAGTGGTCGTATTACTATACGCACCCACTATTACGAAACATACAGACTGAGGAACGTTACCAGACTAAATTTTAATTATTAATTGTTGTCTTCAAAAACTGCTTCAAAAACAACTTTCCACTCAAAAGAAACAATTGGACTTTTAATATGTTGTTTATTGAATGTTGCGGCCTAGATTCATGTTAGAATGATTTATATTGCAATTAGTTCTAGGTCAAATCGTAAATTGACTAGACTAAATGGTTTCAAGAACTACAACAGACAGCCGTGTGACGTTGCCATGGCAATTGGCTCTAAACTATCATGGCCGTCGGAAAAAGCACCATTGCAAAGCACAGGGACACGGTTCAGTACACTGCAAAAAATGCGGTGTTAAATGTCTAACACCAAGGTTTTTTAATTCTTTGGGTGTTACATTTGTGTCAAACGAACACCAGTGTAATAGATTTACAGCAGAGAAAGTGGTGTAGAATTTGCATGGTGTTAAACTTGATAAACTGCGCATGATCACCATGCATGACGCTTAGTATTGGTTGATCTCGAGAAAATTATGGGATGTCGGTCACGTGTTCACTGCAAACAAAAATTGTTGGTGTTAAAAAATAATGCTAAGAGAGCATGCGCGGAAATCCAGCTATTTGATTGGCTACAGGCGTTTGTTATCATTTTTCCGCGTTCGAGCATAACCCGTAATCACCACGTTGTACTTATGGCTAGACTATCTGATTTTTTTCCCTATGATATCATCATTACTCCTTAAGAGGATGTGAAGAATTCACGAAAAAACGTGATGAAAACAATGGTATTTTGCCAATTTCATTACTGTTCCACCACGAACAGATCAGTGTTACAATATTTTAACACCAAATGCTGGTGTTAATTTACACCATGGGTGTTAAATTTAACAGTAGGTTTTGTAGTGCTTGTTTTATTTTAAAGTGGTTCCCCCATTTTATACCAATTGGTGTCGGCTTTTAATTATGTAAGAATAAATCAACTGTAGGTGTTACAATTTAATTCTACATTTAGGTGTCAATAAACACATCAAAATTCTTGCCCAAAATAAACACCAAGAAGAATACGTTGACACCGGATGGGGGTGTTAAAGTTTAACACTCTTCTTGGTGTTAAAAAATATTGATTACCAAATTGGTGTTACTTAACACCCAAATCCTTGCCCAATATGGATACCAACGAAGAATCAAATTTGACACCAGTGGTGTAGATTTTAACACCGCATTTTTTGCAGTGTAATGTTTAGTTTAGAGCCAATTGCCTAGGCAACCAACAAAAGATGACGTATTCACTTCGGCAGTCTATTGATGTAATTTGGGCGTGTTCGGTGACCCTTGACATTTGACCCTTGATTCGGGGCACTTAGGGATATTGTATCGCTTGCTACTATTCACCAATCGATCGGGCACATACCAACGGTCTTATCCTGAAAATGGCATATTTGTAACTAGTCAGGGGAAATTATCTGACATCTGGCAAATCTGGGAACTAAATCCTTACCAAATAATTTCTTCACCAATTTGTTACTAAAGGTGTCTACTAGCATCCCTAAAAAAGTTGAAATTCAATTCCCCTAGGAAAGCACGGGACAGCTTTTTAAAAATGCAGTACAGACTTAAAAATTCAGTACAGACAACAGCCGTTGGCAAAGTGCCCGTTTGTTTTGAATAGCGTATCGCTGCATCAGACGGCTGTATTGTGTTTCATCTGGCGCAAATGCCGGCAGCGCTGTGATTAGATCCTGTGTGTATAGTTCTCTGGCCATGGGATTGCAAAAAAATAGTGTCACATAATTTGAATAAGAAAGGCTGCGTTCCACTAATAACCAAATGCTGCCGACGTTACAGGTTACAGTACTTTTGTGCACTCGTCTATGGAAAATCAGCACCGTTGTTGGCCAACCTTTGCAAACTTTCCATTTGCAGCACGATATGCCATTGGGCTGAGGGTACCCCTCCCCACCGCCCCCACCCCTACCATTGTTCCCCCATTGTGTCTCAAACATCCACGGAATTCCAAAGGAATTCCTTTAAGTTTTTAGGGGGAGGGAGGGTGGGGGTGGGTGGGAGTCATTATGCCCCATGTCGTGCTGGGTATAAAACTTTCGCATATGTGGAACAGCAGCGTAGCTAGAATTTGTTTGGCTGGGGGTGGGGGAATTGCCCTTGGGGGGGAGTGGCACCTGGGGTAACTGAACATTTGTGAGGAAGCACATGCTCCCCCCGCCTCCAGGCCCCCGTAGCTACGCCGCTGATGTGGAACGCAGCTCCGGTCCCTCACATGCATGGCTGCCGGTTGAAAGGCTATATATTGGGCTTGGGCGATTCCACGCCGGAATCGGGTAGAATCTATCCCACTTTTAGTGCCACTCAGTGCCAATAATAGACCAGTTGCGTGATAAATTTGCACACAATTCTAGAGTCACGCCTTATATTTGCATATGGCGCTCGCGTACGAGTGAGTCAAGCACTATCTGCACCTGCTGTTTCCAGGTGGTGCAAGCTGGTTAAAAGGGCAAGTTCTTGGAAATGACCCCGATCCCCAGCCTAATCACGTGATCCTGACCTTAAATCGTTATAAAAACCTAGGAATTGGATTCAACACCACGGAAAACCATAATATCAACACCAGCAGCCGATTTCACGAAACTTACGCAGTTGCGCAAGCCCACTTACGCAACATTTTATTGCGTAAGTTGCGCAACATTCTTCCGAAGATAACACGCAATGTGTGGGGCTTGCGCCATTTGTCAAAAGCTGCGCAAGCTGCGCAATGTTTCGTGAAATCGACTGCTGACCTTTAAAATCGGCCGACTCTTGGTACCTACACCTGACACTGCCTACACCTGGGACCTGTTAATTTCAATGGCGGCCATCTTGGAAATTATCCTGATCCTCAGCTTAATCACGTGACCCCTCACCTCTCATCATTTTAAAAACCTCAGAAAACCACAGTAGCATCACCAGAGTCCTTCAAATCGGCTGATTATGTGCCTACCATTAAAACTTGGTATTCTGATGGTGGCCATCTTTAAATTATGCTAATTAGGACCCATGGGCGTTTTAGTCCAATGGCAATATAAACATTCCTTGAGCAACAGATGCCCCTAGAGCTAGTGCTCAGAATAATTTTGGCATATTGGAAGAGAGCCGAGCATGGGGCTTAATCCTCTTGCCAGACTTCCCATGCCCTCACTCCCCTGCCCACTCCCCTGCCCCGCCCCTTTATATGGTGTGGGTTCAGGATTTCAGCTTTGTATCCTAAATATTCATGTTCTTTATGAAAAACCGGTCTAGAAAAACCACATGAGATTAACTAACTCTCCAGGTGATACTTTCATGTGATAGCTTATTTTCAGCCTGGTCTATTTTACATAGATCCGAATGTTTGCGTATACACTGTATTCTATATTTTTTATACTAAATATTTTTAAAATGGTTTGCCAATCAACCCTTATAGCGATAACTGTCCTGTCCGTCATTTGCGATGTTGTAACAGACACAATGTACGGAAAATGTCCCTTGTGGTTTCTATGTGCATGACATTTAGAATGTTCGGTGGTAAAAAGAATATACATACAATTAGAATGGTCAAACTGTCATTTCGGCGTATTTATGTTCATATAAGTATTTTCAACCAGCAGCGATGTCAGGGACGATGTTTTCTTAATCAAATGATCTAACAATAAAACTATTTTAACCATCCCAGTACCGGAGAATTGCGCTCCGAATCCAATCATCACAGCGCTGCCCGCATTTGCGCCAGATAAAACACAAAACAGTCGTCTGCTCAGGCGCACACCATTCAAAACAAATGGGTGATTTGTCAACGGCTGTTTTCTGTACTGCATTTTTAAGGTAACACTTTTAGAAGCTGTCACGTGGTTTCCTAGGGGAATTGAATTTCAACTTTTTAAGAGGTGTTAGTAGACACCTTCACTAACACATTGGTGAAGAAATTATTTGGTAAGGATTTAGTTCCCAGGTTTCAGCAACATTCCCTGACTAAACATTAAAACTACTTTTTGGACTTAAAATGCTCCAATCAGGAATTGCGCAAAGGGCTGATTCGAAGTACACTGGCCATGGCAGCCTTATAAAATCATTGAGTCATGTTCGCAAGTAATGTTGGACGAAAGAGGGCGCAAATAGTATTGGCGAACTCTATCCCGTGAAAATGGTTTATATGACAGACCACTTTTGAGAAAAGTACACCTTCTGAATGCAGTGATTGCATCGCCATCAATTATAATTACATCATATTGCGTCAGCCTTATGTACCTACCAATTGTCCCACCCCCCCACCCCCCCCGCCCCCTCCATTTTTCGCGTGACAAAATCCACACCTCATGGGCACAATTTAGGTGACAAACATTTCCACCCACAGGTGCAAGGTATGCGCGACTTGTATAGAGATGCACATACATTTTTGTTTTTAATGGGGAAAAATCCCCACCCGGGGCATGACAAACGTGGCAGTTGATAGGTGCATTACATCGCCTGCTTTGTAGTCACTTAAATTATAAAGTCGAGATTGGGGAATGTAGGTGCTTATAAAATACATCGAAAACAGAACACACCGACTCTTTATTAAAATACTGGGAAACGTCAATTTTGATGAGGTTGTTACAAGTCAAGATTCCCTGCGTGAATTTGTTTTCTTTCAATTTGCGCATTTGCTAATTTTCTATTTAACATCAGGTGCCTGTGCTTTGGAAGTCATTATCAATTATTATATGTTGTATTTTTTACGGCTTAGAATTGCAAATCCGTTTTGAACCCAAAGCCATTTTCTTGACAGTGTTATTTCAATATATTTAACAGTAAGCTATTCACGACAACAACGCTATGCTTTCCACATGCCGACCTGCATCCGAGCTAGTAATTTTTCACAAGAGAAAAAGGTTGTCATGCACATACGAAAAAATGTTAACGACTATTAAACAATTTTGTTTTTGTTGATTTTTGTAAATATACATTTGCTATTTTTACAACTATTTGACTCATTTATGTCAAGATGCTTGAGTGTGTGGTATGGTGCGTGCATGTGTTCGGGGTGGGGGGGGGGGGGGGGGGGGGGGGGGGGGGGGTGGGGTTTGGGGGGGGGGGGAGATGGGGAGATGGGGATGGGAGTGCGTTTAATCTGCTTGGCTGGTTGTTATTAATAAATGAGAGATCATTTGGTAATAACATCATACTGTAATTGTTTGTAGTAGTTAGCGTCTTTCCTATAGGTATAGCTACATGTACTAAGTTTTAAATAATTTGCACCTAATAATGGACATTGCACTAAATGAATAATCAAACGTGCATGGTCACTTAAACATGTAATATACCGTTAAGATCCACTATTTACAAAATGATAGTGCCCATTGTATTTCAAGCAAACAGGATGTTCGTTTGAATGCATGGCATTCTCTTTTTGTACAACCCTGAATAAATAATTGCATGTCACTGTGGTATACGTTAAACGAATATTGACTTTAGCTTAGTATACACGTAGTTTACCAAGGCCTAGCGGTATACATGGCCACAATAATTATATGACCCGTACAATTTAAATGTCTGCTTGTCTCCTGCAAACACTTATTAGCTGGTGTGTTTAAGTAGTGAAGGGCGATTAAAGTATTTGGGGGGCTTATTGTGGCCATTTTCCTACGACTTTGAGGACATCTTTTCTCGGCATGTTTCCACAGGCACTTGCTGTGCGTTAAACGCTTTGGACCGTAGCATATAATTACTACAAACTTTCGAGCCGTGAATACCAATCATGCGTAGTGATGCTTGATGTATAACGTTAATAAAGACATTATAACTCAATCACCCATGACCAGATACCTGAATCTAACAGTTATTGTTTACATTCTTGTTGAACCTAGAATCCGTCAGCAACTGTGAAGACAGACCGAAAGGCTTCGGGAGATATCAATAAAACAGCGGATTAATGAAAGGTTCTGTAAGAAGCGAGATATTCTGCAAGCAGTTTGGATGCAAGAACCAATAAAATATCGGCACCTGGTATTTTTTTCTGGCGACTAAAACTGTTCGTAAATTCGTCACTGATGATGTCGAACATTGAGGATGTTTCTTTCCAGTTGCAGGACGGCAATTTCTCGGGGTTCGTCGATGTTTCAGGCGTCACGACCCCGGACGATCCCAACGTGTCCTACACCACGGTGCACGACCCCGGGGTACTAGTATTCCTGGACGTGTCCCAGATCCTCTTTCCAACGGCCTATTTCCTGCTGGTCTTCGTGGGTCTGGTGGGCAACTCGACCGTTCTCTTTATCATCGTGCGACACCCCGATATGCAGACGGTTACCAACTATTTCATCGCTAATTTGGCTATCACCGATATTGCCACATTGATGATATGTACGCTACCGTCGGCACTAGCAGGAGCTGGCATGCTAAGAATGAGTCTTGGCATTTGTAAAGCGATCAACTACATACAGTTTGTAAGTATTATCAGATGTAACTCGATTTGTTTGTATTATATTTTAGTGTGTTAAAAATACCGACCTCGTTTAGGAAAAACCCGTATCCAATCGTGCAACCGAACAAAGTAAACTACGACGGAACGTCAGTTTTGTTTTCTGCGCTAAGACGCGGAATATTTATCAATTTTAAACAGAAATTCACCATGGGTAATACGAAATATTTTCTATCAAATATTTTGTTTTGAACACATCCTTATAAAGCGTAACGCTGATTAAAAAATAAAAAACGAATCCTTCCAAAGTTCCGATGGCAACTAGTAGTCGTAGAAAATGGCATTTATACATTTGGGCAATTTCGTGATTAGTTACATTTTTGTTTAGCCGCTATATGAAGATGCATAAATACTATTTGTTTTTTTTTTCATTTTGATGGTGTCAATACATCTAAACCAGACCTATCTCACACTATCAAATACAAATCACGATACACATTTATGTGAGTGATATCAAGATCTTTAACTTTGGTTAGTTACGTTACATGAAAAGGACATGGATAAAATAACACGTCTTTGCCCCAAAAGTTTCCTTAAACTGGGTTCATCTGAAACAAAGTGTGCCGATCGTATAATTGCTGGTGTCATGGCAAGTAATTTGTAATGACTTGTAACATTAACTCTTTTTATTTTTTAACTACGACAACAAAAGCATGGTTAGTTACGTTACGGTTAGTTACACTTTGTGCTCACATTTAGTGTAACTAACAAAATTGAGATAGGTATACGATCTTCTATATATTTTCAAGCAATATATTAGCACTCTATTTCTGTTGAAATATAGTATGTGAAGACTTGAAATGCGTCGTAATTGCTCAAATCCATCGCAACTCGCCCAACCTTTCATAAATGTACGAAGGGTTTTAATAGTTGCATTTCACAAAAACACTTGAGAAGCTAGAAAGTGACAATTTTAACATTAAGGGTCATGTCCTCTAATTCATGGAATTGCACATTTCCTGATAACGTGCCTGCAACTGACAGGGAACTTCAGACTGTTTTCATGGACATCGGGCATTATTTGCAAAACTACGTTTGTAGTCCTTCAACTAAAATGGACGTTTGGTTTAATTTGACTCAAAGTATAGTTCGCACTCCGGTGACACAAGTGGAGATACAAGTACCTACTTCTCAGTCTACGTCACAGCATAATACAACTTTTAAAACAAGATATGCCACTCTTTTTTCAGACTCTAATGTGTCACTTGCCTTGGGGCTGTAATCGAGGCTTTGGACAATAAATGACAGTTTGACTCGAAAAGGGAAAATAAATCAGAGGGGCCTTTGAAAAACTGTCACATTTACATACAAGTTCCGTTTCGGCAATGACCGGACGCAATTAATCCTTCAATTTGACTGTAACGAGCTTCTTGATGTTGACATATTCGACTTTGATATTGTGCTGCTCTTTTATTAGGGGTAAATCAGCGAATTGGTCGCAAGTTTTCATTTACAGCACTGCAATGAAAGAAAATTCCATATACCATTAATTTAACTCTGATTTACGTTGTCAGTTTGTTCCTGGGACTGAAATAATGAACACATATTATCCTTAAATGTCACCATGCGAAAATAACCAAATAAATAACAGGGGAAAAAAGCATGACATGTTCAAAGACAGTTCAGATATAAGGTCGTTTGTAAGTTTCTAGAATATAATGTAGCAAATTCAAACACGGTCACGTGCACTTATGGAATGTCCATGACATTTTCAAGATCAGGGTTTTTATTTTATATGACGGCGAGTCTCGAATGTATTGTATCCTCGCGCCAGAAATATTATTCCAAATTTCAATACAGTGAAACCTGCTATTAAGGCCACCTTGATAAACAGGCCACCTGCGTATAGTGGCCACCCACCTTTGGTCCTAAATGTCATGTGTATAATGCTTAATAAACCTCTATAAAGAGGCCACCGGCCTCTTCATAGTGGCCAGTTTTGTACGGTCCCTAGGATGGCTACTATAGACAAGTTTCAATGTATGTTTTTCTATTCCAAGTAAATTAAATTAAAAGTAGTACATTATACGAAGCAATAAATGTTTTATTTGTTTGTTTGTTTTGTTTTTGTTTATTTTTTATTTATCTGATTTTCTTTTATATTTTGTTACATTTAAAATATTCCAGTTATGTCTGTTTTTTTAACAGAAAAGAATCAAGAAAAACAAATCGTCAACGAAATGTGTTTTCAAGGTTGAGTTGATGTTATTAGATCGACCTGTTTAAATAGTCGATCGGAAGGAACGTGACATTTTTATACGCATAATATCAAGTCAACAAGCTAGCGACATAGATAAAGATAGACTTCGAATCACAAGGACGAGATTCGCGACCGAACACTTAAAGCCTTCTTGAAAAGAAAAGAAAAAAACAGTACATGAATCCACTGTGGGTAGCCCTCAGATATGCCAAGCACAAAATACGTCAATACTAAACACTGTCATGTTCAAGTGGTTTATAATGCGAAGAACCTTATGAATAAAACGGCAGGCTTACGTCAAAATTTGAGTAACTAGAAACGGTCACAGGCAACTTGAGGGGAGTCACGACGGACGAAGGATCTTACAAGTGCCTCTGATATCCGTCAGTTTTATTATTATTATTGAAATGACAATCTAGAAGGTTTGTACTAATGCAGGTTGCAACTGTCGTTTGAATCGTGCTATTTTATGTAACACATCACAGTCAATTGACATATTATGATAACTTTTAATTATGAGATGTTTTGGAGGCACCGCTCGTGGAAACAGATGACGAAGCGCTAATTTAGCCAGATCGATTTAACTCATATGGGTTTTAATTAGCATATTTCAAAGATGGCCGCCATTGGAATGCCAAGTTTTAATGTCAGCCACCTAATCAGCCGATTATAAAGATTCTGGTGTTACTACTGTTTTCTGTGGTTCTGAATCCAATTCAAATGTTTTTGATTAGGCTGAGGATCAGGGTAATTTCCATCACGGATTAAAATGAAATGTGGTGTGCTGATTGGGCTCCTTGAGAAACCCCGAGAACTAAACTTTAATGTCATTCGGTTAATTAATTTTTGAGATACGGGTCAACGAACTTTTTTACTAATTAGCATGACCTACTATGTTTGGATAGTTATATCTCTAAAAGTAATGGACCTACATAGAAAAACTTTACATCATTTTAAAGCTCTTGAAATGGCCTTCATTTTATAGTATAACATCAAAATTGTATCTCGTACCACAAACAAGTTATATGAATTTATAACCTTTGACCTTGATTTGCAAAAATGCGTATTTGTCAAAATGCATAATTTTTTTAAATTTGTTAGCTTAAGATGTAAGGAACATTTCCAGACAAATTTGGGCTAGGCACTCATACAGTTTTTGAGTTATAAAATTTTTTAACATTGGCTAACATGTAAATAACATGTAAATACGATGTACAGCACATATGTACACACACAGTTACATGTTATTTCCATGGTATTTACATGTTAGCCAATGTTAACATTATCGTAACTCAAAAACTGTAAAAGTGCTCATCCCAAATCTTTATTACTGCAGTACTGCATCACATTAAGCTCTGATTTGTTTTCTTCAAAATATTTATGAGGTTTTGAAACAAAGTTAAACATAACTCTGAATAATCGAACATAAACTTTCGACACAAAGTCAGAGGAACTGAAACGAGTTCCACCGTGGACAGTCTACTAGACAATGTGACATTTAACCCCACGGCAGACACACGTTGGGATCGGTACAGTGCCGTAGTTCGTGCAGCCAGACCGCCGGATGTGTTTCGTCATTAAGTGTTTTAGTCTGTACACATACTCTGGCTCCACTACAGTTGTACGTTCGTGAAGACAAACTATAAATGTCAGCTCCTCTACAGAAAACAGAAAAACCATTCGGTGATCCGGGTTGTCCAGTGAAATCTTCAGCAGAAAATGAGAGATATCCAAAGCAAAAGCTGCCAAGTGAAGAGCTAATCGTTTCCAACAAAGTCGTGAGTCTCGCGCGATAGTGAACGGCTGGTAAAGCGTATAACTCGACTATTGACCGTTATTATTAATGTTAAGCTTTTTGTAGTTAATTACGGGACATTTTGATAATCTTTTTTCACAAGGACCAACATTTATTGTCAAGGATGCTACATCACTAAATTATGTAAACAGTAGGCCGGTATGTAGCTTTAACAATAGGAACAATAAGGTCCAAGTACGTCTGCGATTTGGAATCGTGTACCAAACAAATTAGATCAGTCGTCAAAACAAAAAGTCAAAACAAAATATGAAGAATGGGGCGTGCACGGTGGGAGTTGGGTACAAGACTTGGTAAACATGCTGACAGAAGCGCACTTTCTCTTCTGGCGCACATTTTCACAGAATGCCTGATTTCATAACGAACACGCTGTCTACTGGCCAGCAGTAATCATCTATTGTGTAAGAAAGACATCTGTGCTAACGTCACCTTTTGAATGACAAATAAATACAATATTTGTTTTAGTTACGTGAACAAGTTTTCGACAGGAACTTACTGTTTGTTTGAGTGTATGAAAGAATGAGGTTTTTAAACTAAAATCTTTCCTACTAGGCAAAGTGGAAGTAATGGCCAAAATTACTTCCACTTAACATCGTTTGGACCGACAAAATAATTTCTTACTTCATCTTCCATCATCTTCCATACTTTTCTTTTCTGGAAAATGCAGGTAGCAGTCCAAGCAACATGTTGTACTTTGACGGCCATGTCGGTGGACAGATACAATCTGATCGTTCATGCTGTTCGATCAAGGAAAAGCCGCACCACAACTAAGGTTCTTGTTATTAATGCCACAATTTGGGCGGGTAAGGATATAGCCAGTAACGAATAGACGTCCGACCGTGACGTCACGCTTTCTTTACATGTCTGTATTTATATGGCATCCTCAAGAAACCAGTCGGTTTGTAAGACCATAGGAAAGTGCACATGTAACAAATTGTGACGTCATTATATGTTTACTTTTTTAATAAATGAAATATTACCTATCGTACATGTAAACACCTCTACAAAAGTAAGTTCCCCTCCAAATAAATCTCGAAATTACACGAAACTTGGTGTGAATGATTAGTGAAATGCATAGAACGTGCATTTGAAGTGGTAAGTCCATACCCATGTCATGCATGAATAAGTAGCATTTAAAGGTGAAATTTACACTTTTCTAAAATTGCAAAATGCAGTCAACAATTCCCTAATTTTGTTCACACATGATGTCAAGTACAGTTTTGGTCCTCAGTATCTCTTGGTGTTTGTGCACCGTGACTGCAATAAGCAGTTTAACTTAAGAAAATGCCACGCGTGTCCATTCAAGACATGGCCATTGTCATAGGCCTGCTAGAGACCCTTACATCTGTAAAACAAGTAGCCTGTAGGATGGGAGTCAGTCCAGATGCAATAAGAAAAATTGCGTTCAAAATTCGAATTGATTGGAGCTGTCACAGACTTGCCGAGAACTGGTCGACCAAACGTTACTACCCCTGCAGACGATCACTTTATGATAATGCACATCAACACAAGGCAAGAGTGGTCAATGAGCTTTTAGAGATTCAAGAAATTGACCGGATGATATGGCCAGCAAACTCCACAGATCTGAATCCCATAGTACATTGGTGGGATCAACTGAAACGGACATTTTATCGGAGAACTGATGATCAAACAACACTCCAGGACTTGCCCCAGATGCTGCAGGAGTGGATTACCCTTCCGCAGCGGAGGATCACCCGTATCATCAACACAATATGCGCGATCGATGTCATCAGGTGTTACAAAATCACTGTAGTTACACAAGATACTGCACTTGTACTTGTCATGTGTGAAAATAATTGCATTTTTTTGAAAAGTGTCCATTTCACCTTTAAATGCGGCTCATTTATGCATAATATTAGATATGGACCCACCAATTGAAGTGCCAGTTATATGCATTGTACTAATCATTCACACCCAGTTTCTCGTAATTCCGAAATTTACTTTGGGAAATATAAGCAATTATTGAGGGTGGAACTTTTGTTTAGGTGTTTATTAGCGGTATATAGTATAGCTGCATGTTAAAGGAGGAATAAGAGTTTGTACTGTCCGAAGACTGGGCCTCGCCAAAAGTCACGATTTATTTGAACCAGTCGATAGTCTATGCAGTACAATCCTCCTCCCTTTTTACATGTAGATCCATCCACTTGATGATTTTGGAGTATTTTCCCAATGAAAAGTAACGGGTCGGCGGACAATTTATATGCAAATAGCAGTAACCAGGGCGTAGCTGGCACGTGTACGTCTGGACGTGTGGATACACGCGCGAAATCCGTTCCACGAAGTTTTACGGTCAGGCTCGGGATTTTGAAGTCGATGTCTTCCGTTGTGTGTAGTTTACCTTCGTGTATTCTCTTGCGGTGTTAATAAATATGAACGTTCAAATTAGCATTGGCCCAAGATGTTTCTTAATCCATTACTATTGCTGGGATACACCAGGTCGGAGCCACATTCGAAAGCGGTGGTTTTTAAAACGGCCAAAATGTCAGAGCTGAACTACAGAGGGCACTGTTCACCGCGCAAAAATTCACATAATCCGTCCATTGTTCGCATAAAATGGAAGCCAATGGAAGGTAAACTTACGATGAACAATTGTCGTTATTTTTCAACAGGGGTGGAATTTTCTTCTTTTTTCCCCGGAATTTGTCTCTCTAGTAACCGAGGATCAATACAATGCCTTTTTTTCTCGTGAAAAGCGGAGAAATAAACTCTGATTCCCCCTTTAAGCTAAAATTTAAATCCTTTCAAAATGCTGTCATACGCCTGGTATTCCACACCGAATTTTATGACATGAGGTGACAAGGGTAAATGCTACACCTCCCCGTGTGGGATACCATTACGTCACAAGTTTACAACCGGGGGTTAGTTGTTTCGCAACCGACATTTGTTGGTACCCATTTATAAAACTGGGTGAATACACGGAGTTTATGTTCATATTGAATGTTTTGTCCTTGTAATTCGATCTATACAGCCATGAGAAATACTTTCTGTAACAGGGAAACGATTTATCATTACGTTTTGAATGTTGGGAAATTATGAACTTGTGCCTCAATTACGCGTTTTGGCAGTAAACTCCGGTGCCTTGAGGCGCGGTTTTGTCACCCACGGACAGCAGGTAGGCAGTCCTATGGAAACAAATTGCGACCACAATCATGTGTCTAACGTAGTTGCAGATTCAACAACTTTGGTTTTTGGAAACGTAAACCACCATTTATTGAATGAATAATTACGCCAGAATCATGTTTCGGTTATGGTCGCGAAATTATGCCCTCGCAAGCCTTCAGTGCTGTTATAGTGACTACTGAGAAGCAATGCCAAGGTCCCATAGACGTTTTGCACGTTTTTTTTGGGGGCAGCTAGGCATTAATTATATACACGGACACAACTTTTTTCACCTGACAACCCACAAAATGTTTTAATTTCGCGAGGGAACATGGGCATGGAGTAACAAAATATGTTCTTTGCAAACAGTAAGTCCATGCCTGCCAGTCCGCCGGTAGTCGCGGCGCTGATGATTCCACGAGGCTGCATGGCCCGCAATTCCTTAGGCCGCGGGAATCGTGCAGGGCTCGCCAATATAAGGAGCTTTTTTGTTCAGTACCGAGCCGTGTTTCATGTTTACGTTCTCATTCCTTGATTTTCCTTTGTAACACATTTGATTCTTCTATGGAAGTTGCATTTTTTGTTTTATTCGCAAATTTTCGACCATGATTTTATAGGATGAATATCCACGATTACCGAGTAACTTCGACCCTAAATATTGGTGTTTTTTTCACATGTGGTGATGTGATTGTGACGGGCGATATATAGGGTCCAAGCGAATAGCACTCAGTGCTTCAGGGCATTTTTGTGGAAGTGCTCACTTTTTTTTACAGTCTGAAGGGAGGGAACAGAATTATAAATTAAAGGAACCAGTGCTCGAAGGATAGGGTGGGGACGTAAGTCCTTCAGTGCTAGTGGTTCATCGATAGAATCTTAATTAAGCTTCAATTTCATTTCATTTCTTTTCGTTAATTCTACCTCGTAACCACGTAGCACCATAGATGTTCGGAGCCACTGCAAAAAGTGAAAGAATACACTATTTAAGTTTCAAGCGAATGTTTTATTCGGTACTAAGAAAATTTTTAGCAAATTAATCATCAATATCTTCTATGTGTAGAGTCTATAGACAGTCTCTGGTAATCGTACCAAATCGTACCAATTCGTAGGAAATTCGTGGCAAAAATCGCACAGTGGGAGGCCCGCTTAAAAACGGCCAACATTGACGGCGTCTTTTCAGGATATATCTAATTTACTCTGGAAAGCACTTCAGAATAATGTTTGGGTCTATTTCGAGCCCAAAATAGCCCAACAAAGCCGGTGTGTCCTTTTAAGATTAATAATTGGCGAAAAGAGCCATCTTTTTGGGGGGTCTAATGAATATATTGTAAATATATTTACCCACGGTGCATGAACTTGGATGTGACTTGTCTGCGTATCTCAAAGTGTTGGGGTTGCCGTTGGAAAGACTCCAGTATTCTATACGAATCCTTAATGTGGAGTTTTATTACCAACAATTTTGGTTTTGCCCCGAAATGGCTGTTGCGATGTTTAACCATTGAGACAAAGAATAATTTAGCCTTTAAAAAATCAACGCTTCTGCTTGTCGCGAGTCTTTCCAACGGCAACCCCACTCTGAGATATATACGCAGACAAGTCACACCCAAGTTCATGCACCAGATATCTGATTGTTTGACAACGATAAATAGTGACTCCTAGTTGAGGGCTGACATTTTGATTCACTTGACTGATTTTTATGTGATGAAGATGCGATAAAGACTATTTTTTTTATGTAAGAAGATTCCTTATCAGGATCCGGGTAAACATATATTATGAGGTTGCCAGGTTTGACCTGGACGCTTTTTTTGAGACACCACACCCTGTATATTTAGTGACAGTGAACCGCTGATGACGGTTTATATTAGGAGTGGCAGGTCATCATAATGGCGAGGCATACCCCTATCAACCACTACTAGTGGTCTACTGGCGGAGTGTGAGTGCCAGACAACTGGTGGTTTGCCACCGGCTGCTTTTATAGTGGTCCGCTGGTGGTTTTAGAATGGCTGGCCATTGGTTTGCTGGCGGTTTTGTCGCGGAAGACCACTTGTGGTTTGCTGCTGGATACCGCTCGATCGTGGTTTGCTGGTAGTTTTAGAGTGGCAGACCACTGGTGGTTTGCCACTGGCTACCGCTAGTGGTCCGCTGGCAGTTTTAGAATGGCAGACCACTGGTGGTTTGATGATGGATACCGCTAGCGGTCCGCTGGCGGTTTAGGACGACAGACCACTGGTGGTTTGCTGCTAGCTACCACTAGTGGTCCACTGGTAGTTTGGGAGCGGCAGACCACTCGTCGTTTGACGCTGCCGCTAGGTGTCTGCTGGCGGTTTAGGTGCGACAGACCACTGATGGTGTGCTGCTGGGCACCGCTAGTTTTTTTTGGTCAGCATGTCGATGCCGACCAGCCGCCTTCCAGCCGACGGCGGTCTGACGGTGGCTTGCACACTGGATTATTTCTGCTGGTCATTTCAATCACTTTCAATCAATCCGTAAACCTCAGCTCCCTGAAATTATACATTACTGCCCGGTTGCATGTTATATGCACACAACGGTTAATTATCAAACATCTCCCCCACAGGCTTACATGTACTCTTTTTTTCACCTGAGATGCTATTAACAGAAAAGTGCCTTGCTCAAGGGCACACACATCATATGCGGGCAGGTCACTTACCCATAATCCTTTGAAATCCTTTGCGGTCTTCAGTTCAAGCAACCGTACTCCTCGGCCATAGACCGATCCAGTAAGCCCCGCCCACGTAGAAACGCGTCTAGCTACATCGAAGTGCGGATAATCATTAGATTAACCACGTAGATCACCATTGTCCTTCATAACGATTGATTGGTGGAAATGTTTGGGGCGGGGCTTAAACCGCTCCTGGGTTGGTCTATTCCTCCACGGGCATTCTAACATGATGTTTTGTCTGAAAATGTACAATTCCACCTACGTGTACTGCACCTAAAAACTGCCTGGGTATCCCAGAATGGGTTTGCCGTTGGAAGTACCCCAATATTCCATATGAATCATATGATATAAATTATTAAAGTTTTATTACCCAACATATTTTTTTTTGCCCCAAATCGAGAAAAAGTTGAAACAAACCACCTAAAAGGAATTAACGCCCCACTGCTTACAATATCAATTTTGTTTATAAGGGAAATCTTTAAAAACATGATTTTACCCCAAAACGGCAATTATAAAATTGTTTTTGGCCCGAAATGTACCATCCCGCCTACATATACTGTACTCTAAGGTACCTAAAAGGTGTCTGGGTATCTCAGAATAAGTTTGTCGTTAAAAGTACCCAAATATTCCACATGAATCCTGTAATAGGAATTTGTAAAGTTTTATTACTAAAAATGATGGTTTTTTTGCCTCAATACGGCTGTTGCCATGGCAACCATTGAGAAAAAGATGAAACAAACCATTTACAAAAATCAACGATTCCACTGCTCAAAATATTTACCCTTCATATTTTTCATTGAAGCCTGCAAACTCTTTTTCTAAGGAAAATATTTAAAAACGTGATTTTGTCCCCAAAACCATGTTTTTTTCACCAAAATGGTATAAAACTACCACTTCAGAATGTCCATCATACCAAAAAATGTGCTCAAGGTGGTCATCTTTCAAAAAAATATGATGAGCCTTTGTCCCATGGACTATATAGGTAAAATTTATGCAGGCTAGTATTCCAACGATCGTCTTTTGATATAATATGCCCTTATTCCAGGAATCCGTTAAAAGATTCATCTTGAAAATGATATATTTCGCCTTTAACATCAACAGGTCAGTTCCATACCCCTGTGTTCAGAATAGACAACCATTTTGTCTAAATATTATCTACCATACTTTTAAAAACGTCTGTACTATGAACACTTCCGCTGTTATTTGCTCATTTTAAAAATCGGGTAGACTTTCGCTCTTTTGGGAACGCCGGTTGGTTTACATGTGGACACAAATCTTTGGTAAGAATCAAAATGCATTAGTTCAGACCCCCTTGGGGTCACGTCTGACGCATTAGGTTACAACAGGGCCAGCGTTAATATACTGAGAGGGAAAAACAAGGAACAACTAGAGCTACGTTTGTTCTATGAACACAGCGTAGGGCTTTGTCGCATTTTTTTCCCAACTTAATAAATGGGTCTTCCCCTGCGAAATTAGATGTTGTTAGCTTAAGAACTATTTCACTTTACAAAACTCCACAGGTTGCGTGTGAAACAAGTTACAGAAGCAATGTGTTCGGGGTAGGTTAATGACAGAGGTTAAAGGTTAAAATTGAGTATTGGAAAAGGTGGAACTTAAGTATTGTCATGATGACATCACCAAAATATATAATACACTAAGGTCGAACACAGTGACCATCATTTTGGCAAATGGAAAAAAGTAGTTATTTTCAGATTATGAGGTCGCCGATGACGTCATCCTAAAGTCACACATCTATGAGGATGCCTACTGTAAGGTTGATACGTCATATATGTTTTAACCACACAGACATGTTTGGTGGTCGACGTACATGTACTCTTTAACCACCACTGTTGGGGTAATTTGCGTAAACACTGCTATTTTAAGACTTTTTTATTTCGTCGCTAGAGGGCGCCCGTCCAAGTGATGACGTCATTACTTACATTTTTTAGAAAGCCCAATCACCCTGGACATTAACACCATCGATTCCATCCATGCATTACTTACCACTTTCCAAATATAGGTCCATTTTATTTCCCGTTTATACCGGAAGTGAACAAAATCAAAGGTATTGTCTGTGTACGAAACTTAAATCTCGGTTAGCTGTGACTGTTACCGAAAGAACTAGGGTTATTTGTTAAAGTGCTGATTTTTTATTAATTTTTAAAGATTTAAAGCATGCATTTTCAATTTATTATAATATGACACTTGATGGCGTCATCATGATAATATTTTGATATGTCACAGACGTCGTAGCAGGCAACATGCCTGAGAAAAATGAACTTCATCACTACTCCAAAAGCAAGCAAATTATTCAACTTAAAAAACACTGAATGTTACCTTTAATGCCCCACATTTAAAAGATCAGTGACGTCACTAAAGTTTTGACGATACAAACTTGTTTGGCACTTATTTAGCTCTACAATCACTAATATTGAGTTAATTTGCACAAATGTAGCCATAGAAGTAAATTTTTAGACATTTTTAACTTCGTCGCTAGAGGGCGCCCCTCCAAGTGATGACGTCATCACTTACATTTTTAGAAAGCCCATTCACCTTGTACACTAACACTACAAACCCGATCTCTGCATCGTTTACCACTTTCAACAAATAGGTTCATTTAAGTGCACTTCCGGTTTCTACCGGAAGTGAACAAAATAAAAGGTCATTGTCTAGGTACGAAACTTAGATTCTTTGTTAGCTGTGACTGTTACCGCAAGAATTAGGGTCATATGTTAAAGCGCTGATTTGTTATTGATTTTTGAAAATTTGGACCTCTAATTTTCAATCTATTGTGATATGACGCATGATGACGTCATCGTAACGTCATTACAACATGTTACTAAGCTAACCACAGACAACATACTGTGAAGTTTTATTTGTTTTCGATGTTGGGTTCTGCAAATATAGGTCATCAATGTTTTAAAATTCAAATGCATGTAAAATTCCACGTGATGACGTCATCAAAGTATGACACCACAGGCATGTGCACTGACCCAATGTCTTGTTATATACCAAGTTTGACCATTTTTATACAAACTTCCCCACATACATCTGTTTAAAATACGTTTTGAAGAATTTTTATCTGGTCGCTAGAGGGCGCTATTACGTACGATGACGTCATAATTTTTTTTTGGAAGCCTGATGGCTGTGACACTAACACCGTTGACTCCATCCCAATACCTCTTACCATATTTAAACTAGGGGGCACTTCCGGTTTCGACCGGAAGTGAGCAAGGTCAAAGGTCAACACCATATGTTTTGGATACTCTACCCTAGTTGAACCATAACACAGTTTACCCCATCCCTCTACCTCTTAACACGTTCAAACTACAAGGCAAAGTCTGTTTGACCAATAGGGAATGAAGTCAAAGGTCAAAGCATGTGGGCATCTGAAAGACCTTTATTAATGATCGTATATGCTGAAGGAATATTGTAGGCTGTTGTAGGAAGATTTAAAATTAAACGAGACTTACCTGTAAGTTGAAGTTTGATGATAATTCTACCAAATCATTTGTAGTACATAGGGTTAACATGAGATGCGCACGCACCGCCGTGAATCAGTTTTCAAAGACATTTTGTGATCACTTCAGAAGAACCTGTCTGACAGAGAACTTATTACTGAAATGACAGGAAGGTGAAGCAAAAAGGTAACAATTAGGGTGGGTACATTATATGGGTGCTCTGGGCATGTTAACCCTATGTACTACAAATGATTTGGTAGAATTATCATCAAACTTCAACTTACAGGTAAGTCTCGTTTAATTTTAAATTCTACCAAATCATTACGTACATTTGGGTTACCATGAGACTTTAAAGCAGTGAGCACAAAATGACAAAGCACCCAAAGCAAACTACAGGAATCAGTTTGACATTGTTTAATTATACTCCATTTCAATATACATGACAAAGCGCTACTTTAGAACCGATTGGCTCATCTGGTTAGTTACAGGAACTGGCTTGTTGTAGAACTTGCGAAATGTGGATAGTTCGTTCCAGCCAGCCGTAGCTAAGATTATGTCAGTGGAGACAGACCCCGCTGTTTTACTTGTTGAAGCACATCTTGTGCTATGGGCCGAGAATGTCTGAGTGTCAATGCCTGCCTGGCCCAAAACAGTTTGATCCAACGACCAATGGTGGATGATGTACGACACCAGCAACTTAGTGGAAATCCTAAGTTTCCCAGTAACTTTGAGGTAGTAATCTAAAGTTTCATAGACGCAGAGTTCTTCGATTGGATACTTGTACTGGCGGACATTCCCAAATACTTTATCCGGCCTGTCCTGCTTGATATGTTCTGTAAGGGCGAAATTGTAGCAGATCCCCATTCCTCTGCATGTACTCATCTGATATATCGAGAAATGTAAGGGTCTGACATCTTTGTCTCGTGGTCAGTGCAATGAGCATGACTAGTTTCAAGGTGAGTTCCTTCCTAGTGATCTTGTCTAGAGGCCACAGCAAACTGAGGTAATCAAGGACGGTGTCCACAGGCCAGATGCTATTGAACTTTGGCACAGGCTTTAGTGTGTTGAACACCCCTTTAAGGTATCTGCATACAAGAAAATGCTTCCCCACTGGCGTATGGTCTTGAACATCTGAGCTACTCATGTCAATGTTTGATATTGCTGAACGTGCTGTGTTCAGCGCAGAATAGCTCAAACCTTTGTCAAAGAGACTGTGCAGAAAAACCAGAACATTCTTTACAGTGGGGTGCAATGGATCATGTGACCTTTCACCACAAAACTGTAGCCACTTCTTGATGTACACCTTGTACTGTTTGTGGGTGCTCTCTCTACAGGAGTGCATGATGATGTCAACAATGTCTGGCGAAATCTCTGATTTCTGTAAGGATTGCCTGATAATTTGCATACCAGTAACTCCAACCGGCTGTGAAGTGGATGTGGATTGTCCCAGGTTGGGTGAATCAGATTCTGGGCAGAAACCTTCAGAACTCGTGGTGCTTCTGTCAGGAGATTTAGTACAGCTGTGAAGAATGGCCGAGTCGTCCAGAGAGGAATTATCATAATTCCCGATGCCTGGTCGTGGATTATCTTCTGTACACATCTCGAAATAAGACAAAACGGTGGAAACGCATAAAAGTTAAATTGTGACCAGTCGAAAGTGAAGGCATCAACAAACTTTGCCTTTGGGTCTGGTTTCCACGACACATATATGTGTCCACTTGTGCATTAAGTCTACTGGCAAAAAGGTCTATGTCTGGTTGCCCAAATAAGGAGACAATACTCTTAAAGGTTGGAACTGCAAGCATCCACTCTAAATATAAATTTAGATTACGTGGTAACTGATCAGCGAGAACATTAGTGTGTCCCGGAATGTGGGCTGCTGATAACCAAATGTTCTTGACAATAGCCCAGTTCCAAACTTCCTTAGCAAGGGAATTACAATCTGCTGATTTGCAACCTCCCATTGCATTAATATAGCAGACAACAGTAGTGTTATCAGACATAATTCTGATATGACTATCACATTTGTCATCTAGCAAAGATGACAAGGAAAGCTTAACAGATAATAGCTCCAAGTAATAAATGTGCTTATTAGATTCAAACTTGGACCATATGCCACATGTGGCACTACCATGCTCAACGTGAGCGCCCCATCCAGTTGCAGATGCATCAGTGTAACAGACTATGTCAGGGCTGGTATGATAGATATTTTTTGAAGCTGACTTAATATTAGCCACCCATCACTGAATGTCGTACAAACTATCACGAGACAGTGTCATAAATGCGTCAAAGTTTCCTCTATTCAGATTCAATGAGTTTCTTTATCAGCCTCAATGTGGCGATGATGGAGAGGTCCAAATTCCACTCCAGGGAAGCTGGAGGTTAAAGAACCAAGAAAAGACGCAACTTCGCGAATAGTAAACTGCTTGCTTGGATGACAAAAACATGATGGCCTCACAAGTTTAATAGCCGTTTCTAATGTGTCCATTTTAAAATGGTAGTACGACACTGACTCATTAAGTTGTTTAAGGTTAAATATAACCCTATGTGAGCCATCTTTCTTGGGTCGAGTGAAAATGGGAGATATCACCTGACCATGCTCAGGCACAGAGGGTATAATTATTCCCTTCTGAAGGAATTTCTCTATCTCATAGTCAAAAACAACTCGTTCAGTCTCACTAAATGAAGAAGGCGGCCTGGCCTTAACGTGAGACTGGGGTTCAAAGTCAAATTCAATGTGGCAATGAGAGATTGCATCCAAGATAAACATGTCCGATGTGATTTCCTTCCATACATGGAGGAAATTTTGCAAGCCCCCTGCCTTAAAGGGGGTCTGATTTGCAATGGCAAAAGAAATCGCATTCTGGCTTACCTCTGCATGTGATCCTAATGAGTCTTGGCTGGTGGAAACTTCGGACCCTGTCGGAACCGTGCTTGACTCTGGCTTGGTCCTACTCTGACCAAATCGACCACGTCCTCGTCCCACGCCTCTGCCAGCTGGGACTATGTAGGGTTCCATGCGCTGTTTGTAAGTAACTTTAATACCGAGCTTGTTAGACTTAGTTAGATCTATAACTTCTTTGTTAAGGTCATCCCCAACAAGAAGGACGACACAGCAGTGGACGGATTACACAGTGAAGCATAGTGCTTATTCAGATCTGGGCGAATAAGGTCTCTTCGCTTCAGATTAAGTTCTCTATTTGCTGATAGTAAGAGAACTGTTGCATGAGTCAGGGCAGTTTTCTGATCTCCACTAGCGGTGTTGCACACCTGAAGAACTGCATATAAACCAGACATCAGCAATGGCTGTGACTTCTGAAAAGCGGAATCGGTAATTCTGGTCTCCTGACGCAATTGCTGCCATATTTGTTTGTTTATCTGAGGGGCTATCAGATTGGTGCAATTCTCGGGTCTAGGGTACTTCCCTAGCACCTCGGTAAGTTTATCATTTGTAAGCTTTTCTGTAAGCAGGCTGTTAACAATATCTGCCAAATTAGGATCAATGGCTGGAGATGACTTTTCTCCAATGCTAAAGTCTTCAGCCAGTGACTTAAAAGCATCACTGCTAGAACCTTGACTCATGTCCGGTTCCATAGGTTGAGTAAATTCCTCTATCTTGCTAGCGACACCATTATCCGCGCTAACCTTAATATTACCTGCTTGTGTATCTACAGGCTCAATATCAACGCACTGAAAATCCTCGTACACTTGGTCAATGGAATATTTCACTTGAGCTAGGATGTCCCTTTTTGTATCATCTAAAAGTTCCGCAAACATTGCCTTGAACTCAGTGATCGCTGGGAATCCAGCCTGCCCTGGCTTATCAGAAGGTTTAGATTTATCCTTGTCACCCATTTTCTGTAAGATATATACCAGAATTGTAAATATGGTGAAGTATTACAGCTTGACTATAATACCCAAATAGTGGACACGTCCACCACGTGATTAGTTAAATTGAAATACAAGTGGTCGAGTACCAATGCCTTTCCAATTGTAAAAATAATGGAGGACACGACCATCACATTATAAATAAAGGCTTGGTTTGCTTACAAACTCGTTGTAGCAATGTATATAAATACTAGCTGAGGAGGCCAAATAATATTTGAATGGCCATTCAAGCTATCATCCAACAATTCAGGCATTCACACGGGTATAAGCGCGTTATACCGTGTAATTCCGACACAGGACACGTCCTGCAGTCTTATTCGGCTAAAAATTTTGCCGTTTAGGGTTCTGTGACACGTCACAAAATTCGTAAAGAATTGGCCGAAAGGCCCCCAAAACCAGTGGAACACGTCCACTGTCAATAAACTGTAAAAATGCTGCAAAAACCTCGTAACTTACCACGTGGAGCAGCGACTGAAAAACACGTCTGAACCCACGGCGATCGGAAAGTGCACTGATTCACGGCGGTGCGTGCGCATCTCATGGTAACCCAAATGTACGTAATGATTTGGTAGAATTGTAGGCCAAACGGTTTAATGTTTTGCGTAATAGTAGAGGACCTGGCTTAGACATGTATGCACATAATTTAGGAGAGGATAACCCAACTGTTATAGGCTAATATGACCCCAAGGAACAACTTGGGATGTGTGCCAAAATCTCTATCCGGGGCGAAAAGCCCGAAAATGACCACGCCCTTTTAAAGATGTTCACGCCCCTTTCTTAATCAGTAGTGCTGCTTCCGACATAGTTGTATCTATTGAATTCAACTGATATTAGCTAATATGACCCCGAGGAACAACTTGGGATGTGTCCCAAAATCGCTACCGGGGAGAAGTACCCAAAACTGACCACGCCCTTTTAAATGACCACGACCTTTATCAGAAGTGCTACCTCTGACATATCTATACATGTATCTACTGAACTTGACTGATATAAGCTAATTTGAACCCGAGGAACAACTTGGGATTTGTGCCAAATTCACTATCGATAGAAAAGTACCCGGAAATGACCACTCCCTTTTAAACGACCACGCCCTATATTATCAGAAGTGCTGCTTTCGACATAGCCAAACTACTGAACTCAACTGATAAAGGCTAATTTAAGCCCTTGGAATAACTTGAGATATGTGTCAAAATCGTCACCTAGAGAGTAGTTCCCACAAATGACCACGCCCTTTTAAAAATGACCACGCCCCTTATTTAAAGTGCTACTTCCGACATCTGTGTATCTACTCTAGAGCAAGCTAATTTGATCCCAGGGAACAACTTCGGATTTGTGCCAAATTCCCTATCCGGGATAAGTACCCAAAAATTACCACGTCCTTTTAAATGACAACACCACCTCTTATCAGAAGTGCTATGTACTTTTAATTTTGCTTTATCTACTGAAATCAACATATATAGGATAATATGACCGGCACCCCGAGGAACAACATGGGATGTATGCCAAAATCCTGGGGGGAAAGTACCCAAAAATGAACACGCCCTTTTTTCGTCAGAAGCGCATTACTTCCGACATACATGTAGTTGTATTTACTGAACGCAACTGAAGTAAGCTAATTTGACCCCGAGGAACAATTTGGGGTGTGTGCCATATTCGCTGTTAGGGGAGAAGTACCCCAAAACGACAACATGCCTCTTTTTATCTGCAGTGCTACTTCCGACATACCGGTGTAGCTGTATCTTCAAAAGTGTTACAGCTGGGTATCTGGGTTGCTCAAAAAGTTCAAATTGGCCATGATGTTTAGTGGGTCATATAGAAGAGTTTCGAATTTATATTTTGATAATTAGAGAAAAATTGCCAAAAATGTTATCCATTACCATAGATACTACCCCTTACTACCTACATATATAAATTGCCAAATATTTATTAACGTAAGCGTTCCATGCTTAAATTGTACGAATGTCTATTTCCTACTCTATAGTGCACTCACAAAGGAGTAAATCGTGTTATGACTTCCGTCTTAATGACATTATAGCATTTTTTTAGGGGTGGGTAGGCAATGCACCATATCAGCAGTATGGATTAACACGAATAGCGAGATTTTTTAATAATGTGCACCAAACTATAGTGAGTAGATTGTTTCTTTTGAATAATTTTCACCTTTAAACTACATGTACTTGTACATGTACTTGTACATGTACTTGTACATGTACTTGTACATGTACTTGTACATGTACTTGTACATGTACATGTACTTGTACATGTACTTGTACATGTACTTGTACATGTACTTGTACATGTACTTGTACATGTACTTGTACATGTACTTGTACATGTACTTGTACATGTACTTGTACATGTACTTGTACATGTACTTGTACATGTACTTGTACATGTACTTGTACATGTACTTGTACATGTACTTGTACATGTACTTGTACATGTACTTGTACATGTACTTGTACATGTACTTGTACATGTACTTGTACATGTACTTGTACAAGGTGAAGCACAAGGAGCAGTGAGAGCGACCTCGCCCTAAAAAGAAACAGTTATACCATCATCAGATTGCTACACAAAGTCAAGAGTAAATTTTGCTCTGCCATCAAATACCGCTATATTTCTCTCCAAAGCAAAGACAATCTCTTTGCCCTCTAATACACAGTACAGATCTAATTTCTATCAAAATATAAATTTAAAACTATCCTATGACCCCCTAAACATTATGGCCATTCCGAACATTTTGAGCAACCCAGAAAATACAACTTTGTCAGAAGTACATTTCTGATAAGAAGTGGGTGTGGTCATTTTCCGGTACTTCTCCCCGGATAGCGAATTTGGCACACATCCCACATTGTTTCTCAGAGTTAAATTAGCTTACATCAGTTAAGTTCAGTAGTATATCTATGATGGATATAGCATTTCTGATAAGAAAGGGCGTGGTCATTTTCGGGTGCTTCACCTGAATAGCGAATTTGGCACAAATCCCAAGTTGTTCCTTGGGGTCAAATTATATTGTATCAGTCGAGTTCAGTAGATACAGCGATGTCGAAAGTAGCACTTTAAATGTGGGGCGTAGTCATTTTTAGAAGGGCGTGGTAATTTTCGGGAACTTCTCCCTAGGTGGCGATATTGATACACATCCCAAGTTATTCCTCGGGGTCAAATTAGCTTAACAGTTGAGTTCAGTATTTTAGCTATGTCGGAAATAACACTTCTGATAAGGTGGGGCGTGGTCATTTCAAAGGGTGTGGTCATTTCTGTGTACTTTTCCATCGATAGTAAATTTGGCACAAATCCCAAGTTGTTCCTCGGGGTCAAATTAGCTTATATCAGTCAAGTTCAGTAGATACATGTACAGATATGTCGGAAGTAGCACTTCTGTTGAAGGTCGTGGTCATTTAAAAGGGCGTGGTCAGTTTTGGGTACTTCTCCCCAGGTAGAGGTTTTGGGACACATCCCAAGTTGTTCCTCGGGGTCATATTAGCTAATATCGGTTGAATTCGGTAGATACAACTATGTCGAAAGCAGCACTTCTGATAAAGAAAGGGGCGTGACCATCTTAACAAGGGCGTGGTCATTTTCGGGTATTTCGCCCCGGATAGCGAATTTGGCACACATCCCACGTTGTTCCTTGGGGTCAAATTAGCCTAGATCAGTTGAGAAATCCTCTCCTAAATGAAGTTCATACAAAACTGTCACAGGTCCTAGACTATAATTCATAATGAACACATTGGCGTCTCAAAATTAAGCCCATTTTCACGTTGTGACATTTTGAAGACCTAACCAGTCATTTCTAGTTTCGGCATAATTGGATAACCCGGACTAGACCGTGGGTAATAAATTGCAACTAGTGCAGTTATTTAGGTTTTTTTTCCAACTCCTAGCAAATCGCTCCCCGAATCAACGCAGTATCTACCCCGCTAGTGTCCACGACAGTGATTAATACAGATTTGCACATCAATTTGTTTTTGTAATTTCCTTTCTACTAGTCAGGGTTTTCCAATATATCATCATAGGTGGTTTTCCAACTCTCCGTGCACGTTCCTGCTGACTGGGCATTGACCTAACAGACGATTAAAGATACAGAGAAAAATGCCTGTCAAAATGAAGATTAGTGGAACTAAATATGAAATTACCACAACGCTTGTCACATCAAAACGGGTCCACTTGAAACGAGAAATATATTGCTTCTATGCTTTGCCGCCCTGGAGACTAACTGTATTAAACGCTAAATGTGGCATGCGAGGACTACCACACGCCGAGTGTATGCTTCAGGAAGTATTGACTTTATCGCATTTGATCACATGTGTACATTTGTTTAAAGGGACCTCTTTTTCTCTCCAAATTCATGTGACTGAAGGAGCCATATAGTCCTTATGATATGTATGTGCTTCACACCTTTCATGTAGGTTTCTTGTATTATATGTTTTTTATGGTATCATACTTTAATGCCAATACTTTGTCATATGTCCAAGGCATATTCGTGAAGATAACATTGCATCCTAATTAAGTCTTGCGTGCATGTAATGCTAACATTGGTCTAAAATAGCCTGCATGATTGGATCTATAGAGCTATATTTAGTGATCTCTGAGATTTGTAATGACCAATAACCGCCAAATCAACAAAATACAAAAGCGGTGTATTACAGTGGTTAATTGAATGAAAACCTATTATGTTCTGTGACTGGACTATAATCTGCACTTTTTGATTTGATGTGGCTACATTTTTATTAAGTTATTAATTTATTTATTCACCACATCCAACAGCGGTTAACATAGATATTCGAATAACTATCAACTTCTAAGTTGAATTAGAAACGGCCAGAGACACCGGGGAATCCCTCCCCTTGCTCTTCACTAAAGAATGCTCTGGGATGTTTAAAGCGCGTTACCAAAACCTAACACACTGGACCAACGGCTTTACATCCCTTCTGAAGGACGGAACAAGTGCGATTAAGTGCCTTGCTCAAGAGCACAAGTACCGCAACCCGTCACGGCCCGGAATCAAACCCACATTATAGTACTGGTACAGGAACTTGAGTTCGACGCACTATAGACCGCTCGGCCATAACACCCCATTTTGTCCTAAACATCCAATGTATTTTAAAGAAAATCTTGTTCATGTTTCCGGGGATGAGTGGTGCGTTAACAAAAAATGGAAGACTGTGTCGTGATGTATATATCCATGCAGTTCCCGTTGGCATCTTTCTTTTGGGACAATATAATTAAACAGGAACGGGGTACTGTATAGATGATGTGCCCTCTGGCGTCACAGCAAACCAAAACATGCCAGTCGTTATACGCACGCATCGTGTTTTGCATAAATTTGATTTAAGAATAAGGTCGCATGTCAAATTTTCGTTGGAATGTGTGACCTTTGCCAAATTACCAAACAAAATGAATGCAAAATAGGATGCGTGCGCATAACGACGACCAATATTCAACAGAGGGCAGTTTATATATAAACAAAAAGCCATAATGGGGTAGTTGCAAGTTCCACATTTTAAATATGTTGTAATGTAAGGTATATAGGCCTACAGGATAAATTACCCTCAGAAAAATGTATAAATTATTATGTAAAAGCTTACTTAATCAAGATGGTAATGGTAGTAATAATCCAGTGAAATAATTTCGTCTGAAGTGCCCCCATTCATAAGAAAAATTACGAAACTATTTGAATCTCATCCATTCATGTTTTATTTAAATGTTTTAAAAAATACTCCAGGCTCTAGGGGCAGAGTTCGTGTCCATCTCAAATGTACGAAGTCATCATCCATTATTGTATTGTTGTACGTACCAAGACCTTTCAAAAAAGTTTGGGTGTCGCGCCCAAATATGTATACATTTTACTGCAGACCCCCCCTCCCCCCCCCCCCTCCCCCCCCCCCCCCCACGGAGAAAATATTTTTTCTCAATACATTGGCCAATACACAACCAAACTAGACAAACAAGGTATCTTTTCCCATGTTTTCAGGGTCAAGGATCATAATATGATTGGTTATGTTATGAATGGAGTCATTGTGATGTCATAAATATGCTAATTAGGTTCAGAAATGTCATTAAAATGCATTGTGCAGCACGATATGTGGCAGACTATAGAATATAATTTCGTATCAGTCAGTAATATGTATGACCACCTCTTGTGGCAATGCTGATTTCTCCAGCCTCCATAGGAGCCACTGGGTTAGGGTGCGCCACACTATCTGAAGTGCATACTCCCAGAGAACCTGCATTTGTATGCATTTTTTGTTGATTATCTCTAGAAGTCAGCACTTGGACCTGGGGGTCATCCATAAAGTACGTACGCACGGAGGGGCGGTGGGGGAGGGTTCGAGCCAATGCGTACACCCAATGTTAAAGCATATGGGTGACGTCACGAAATATACGTACAGGGGGCAGGGCGATAACGACTTCCACAGTACCAACCCGTACCGCAACACACTGGCTGCGTACATACAACACTAGCTGCGTACGGCATAGCTCGAAAGACAGCCTTGTCGCGTCTGTTGTTGTTGTTGTATATTTTATGGCATCTTCGGCAACTAAGGCCCTTTATGCCATCAACTATACGGTTTTAGCTTTAACTATACTATATTATCAACTTGAGATGACGAATAAGGAGTTGCAGTTTTAGAAGTGGGAGGAAAACCCCCAGAGAAATGCCCCAGGGGAAAACCCACGCGGTCAAGTAGGGACTGCAAACCCAATCCACATACACGCCCCGGATTCGAACCCGGGACCCCAGAGGTGAAAGGCGAGGAAAGAACCCGTACGCCAACCCGACCGCCCCTTGTCGCGTCTGCACTTCCGGGTTTAATGTCTTTCTTTATTGTTTTTGGCCTTTGGATATGCGGGTATGCACGGTATGAATATTTAACATTTGTCTTGAGCCAATCAAGTAGCACGTGATGACGCGAAGCATGCATTATGCATGTCATGGCGTTTATCTCGAAAAAACTTTGTTTATCGGCGAAAAACAGTGTTTATTGGCGAAAAACAGTGTTTATCGGTTGAAAAACCTTGTTTATCGGCTAAAAATCGTGTTTATTAGCGATAAACAGTGTTTATCGAATTATTGGGCATTTGGCTTGCCATAGGCGTCCTCATGTTACGAGAACCGTGGCATGCTCGATGGACGAAAACAACAAATATTATCGGGTTCGTAGCATTTATTGTGCTTGTCTGTTTACGTATTTGATTACACTTCTGGGGGACAACTGTCGTAATATGACAGCTTTCCTGAATGATTTGTGGGAGCTCTTAATACTGCCTCGGATGAACAAACTGGGGATCGCAGATCATAGCGTTTTTCAAACATAACCTGCCGAAATTTGTGACCCGCTCTGCAAAAAAGGGTATTAAGTCACGCTGGCTAGTATTCTTATTACGACCACAAAAAGAAATCCGCAGCAAATCCACGCTCATTAAAATATCAAAACACAATGGAAATTCCTGGCGTTGCCCAGATACCGCCTGGAATGTCTGTGTTCCCCCTGGAATGTCTGTGTTCCCCCTGGAATGTCTGTGTTCCCCCTGGAATGTCTGCGTTACGCCTGGAATTTATTTTGTGTTTTGGTATTTTAATGAGCGTAGAAATGCCACAGATTTCTTCTGATGGTCGCAAAAATAATGCTAGCCAGCGCGACTTAATGCCCTTTTTTGCAGAGCGGGTCACATTTTAGCTCACGCTAGTATGAGGGACCAAAAGTTGACAATCCAAATTTCCAATTTTTTGATAGCAGAAAATTGAAATGTACTAAAAAAACCTTAAGTAAAAAACCTTTTTCAAAATTTCCAATTTTCTGCTAGCAGTAATTTGGATTTTACTTCATACTCCATAACACCGTGGTCCGGAAGTGGTCATCCAAAATGTCAATTTTTGTGCTAGCAGAAATTTGGATTTTACTTTTGTGCAAAACCAAAATTTTATAATTTCTACTAGTAGAAATTTTGATTTTACTTTTGTGCCAATTCAAACTTTCCAAATTTCTTCTGGCAGAAATTTGGACTTTACTTACATGCCAAACCAAAATGTCAAAATTTCTAGTAAGATAATTGGGATTTTACTTCAGTTCCAAACCAAAATTTCCAAATTTCTAGTAGCAAAAATTTTGATTTTACTTTAGTGCCAAACCAAAATTTCAAAATTTCTGTTTCCAAATTTCTGCGAGCAAGAATTTGGATGAACAACTGTCAGCATTAAAGCTTGTGCATAGACTGCTTTATTTAAAGTGGCACCCCTTGAAATGTAACAGTCCATGGTGTTGACGTTTCCAAAGCACTCCTTCCGACGCGCGCGCTCCTTTTATGCCTACAAAAATATAACTGGACCAGGAATTAAATGAGGCTTTTTTGGGTGCAAATCCCGTTTGGGGAACATGTATGAGACATAGTTCGACATTTAAGGGCCCTTTTGGCGAAAATTATTCACAAATTTTTGACTAAACTGCAATTTTAGGTCGTCTTGTAGATTTACAATACGCACAAATTATTATTTTTTTTTTCAAAATGTTCAGAGAAATTTCTCCAAAACCATCGTTTTCCCTGACAAAGCAATATATGTCCATTAAAGCCAGATTATTGATTGAAATAGTCATTACAAACTTATTCGGGCAATAAACATATTTTGACTATAATTTGAATTTGAAAAACACACGTCGCAACGTAAGTCAACACGAGCGAACGGAGCGAATACGACGGCGCGTTAGTATCGATTACTGACGCTGAATTATTGTTACGAGTAGTCGATACCACACTTACGCGAACGCCTAGCATGTCCACTGTACCACACGCTGTATACACAGTACAGCGCGTAGTACAGGTACTAGACACTTTTTACGCTAATATCCAGCCAAATTTCAAAATTATTTGAACACATATAACAAAATATCCGGCTTTATTGTCACGTTCAAATCAAATTCAGACACTAAAATAGTTCATCAACTGAACCAGCAAATATGTCTCAATGTTGGGAAAATGATATTTTGCGAGCAATAATGACAATTGTAAAGTATGTTTTAAAAAAAAATATTTAAAAAAATTCAAAGTAAGCTTTTTTTTCGATCCGTAATTCCGTGTCATATCTGCCTTTTGAAAGCCTTGGAATTATTTAAAGTAGGTCTTCAAAAGTCATTCTGCATATGTTTACTGGTTGTTTATTGCTTATTTTTTCTAAACATTGCGTAAGATAACACCCATACGATTTCGGCATCAAAAAGCGCGCCAAATATAAAACACACCAACGGCTGTTAAAAGTTCGCACATGCGCAGTGCTTCTATGTCACCACTCCCCTTCCCCAGACAGCCGTGCGTTCCGGTTTGCCAAGAACCCTTGCTGAAACTAGTTAACCTGGGTGTATTTCAGGCCTTGGGCTGTTCGACCAATCAGAGACAAGGAAAATGTTTGATCTGGAACGTTTTGTTCTTTAATGAGCCGTTTCCAACAATCGCCCACGTGTTGTTTATCTCGCGACATCGTAGCCGCAATTACCACAATCTGTGTTGGGGAGATCTTTTTACGTACATGTATATCATTTTATCTTGCACGCAGTATAAATGTTCGTAACTGAAGGAAGACTTACTAGGGGCGGTCGGGTTGGCGTACGGGTTCTTTCCTCGCCTTTCACCTCTGGCGTCCCGGGTTCGAATCCGGGGCGTGTATGTGGATTGGGTTTGCAGTCCCTACTTGACCGCGTGGGTTTTCCCCTGTGGCATTTATCTGGGGGTTTTCCTCCCACTTCTAAAACTGCAACTCCTTCTTCGTTATCTCAAGTTGATAATATAGTATAGTTAAAGCTAAAACCGTATAGTTGATGGCATAAAGGGCCTTAGTTGCCGAAGATGCCATAAAATATATACAACAGCAACAACAAGACTTACTATATTTCGCTAAAAGGTAAACGCAGTTCATCTAAATAAAGATAGGCCTATTAAAAAACGTCCGTACAGTCACTGTTCGTTTAAACATTATACCCCACCCCCTAGTAAAAGTGGATGCTACCACTAAACGGAGCGAGGAGCGTGATTGGCTCTCTGTGAAGAGCGAATAATACACGTAGGCCTATATAATTTTTTTAGGCCTAACAATTCGACATAACTCAATTCAGTGCGATACTAATTTGTGGTCAGGAAGTATAGGCATAAAAGAAGCGCGCGCGCCGGAAGGAGTGCTTTGGAAACGTCAACACCGTGGACTGTTCCATTTCAAGGGGTGCCTCTTTGAATTAAGGAGCCCCCCAGAAACTTGGAAACAGAGATTTGGCAATTTCTGCTAGTAAAAATTTTGAAATTTTGGTTTGGCACTAAAGTAAAATCAAAATTTTTGCTACTAGAAATTTGGAAATTTTTGTTTGGAACTAAAGTAAAATCCAAATTTCTGCCACAAGAAATTTTGACATTTTGGTTTGGCATGTAAGTAAAATCCAAATTTCTGCTAGCACAAAAATTGACATTTTGGATGACCACTTTCGGACCACGGTGTTATGGAGTATGAAGTAAAATCCAAATTACTGCTAGCAGAAAATTGGAAATTTTGAAAAAGGTTTTTTACTTAAGATTTTGTTTAGTACATTTCAATTTTCTGCTATCAAAAAATTGGAAATTTGGATTGTTCACTTTTGGTCCCCCATACGCTGGGGTGGTTTTCCTATTACTGTAATGAGTTTCGCTGGCTGAATGCAGAATCATCAAGGCGTTGGGGTTTAGGGACCGTACCGATACATGTATGTGTGTGTGTGCATAGTCGTAGCGCAGCGCGTTGTGAGCCAATACGTGCAACAGGTCTGTAGTTTGTAAGCGCTTTGTTCAGTTTTCTCTTCAGCGGGCCGTCTATAAGACAAGCCCAACGCCTTGATCAAGGCTACACTGTACTCAACAAACTTCTCTTCTTATCAAGAATTGGCATTTTAAGAATATTGCAGTGAACAATTTCAATGCGGCTTTTTCACCATAATCCATATGCAGCACAATATGTGGCAACTGACCACCGCGCCCCCTACCATTGTTCCCTCGTTGTGTCTCAAACATCCAAGGAATTTCCAAGGAAATATTTTTAGTTTTTAGTGGAGTTGGTGGTTAACAAAAGGGAAGAGTGCGTTGAGATACAGCGGCGTTATGGGGGAGTCCGTTTGCCACATAACGTGCTTGGTATATCTTCCACAACACTCGGTGTTGCAGGCCACACTTGTGTTTGTCGTTAGAAAATGTCTGCAATGGGTGCGAGCGTATAATCTAATCTGCCATACGTTGCCTTTAATTGCTGCATCCATCCCCAGTCAGCAGGACTTTGTGTTTCTGGCTAGCACACTACATGCAACTCTACATGCAGCCTGTCTGGCAGGCAACATGCTTGGCGTGTTGAAGGAGGGCTGCTTTAGATTGAAGATTAGCTTCATATCAGCGGCGTATCTAAGGAAAGCGACGCATAGGGGAAACCTTGAAATTACACCCCTGTCCAAACATCTGACACACATTATTTAGATAAATTTACCTTTATCATAATATGAACTCGTTAATCACGAACAAAGGTACAGATAACGTACGAAATACAAGTAACATATTCCTTGCTTTCATTGAAGTGCCAGATCAAGGATTGGTGCCCCTCGGGAAAAACATTATGTCATCATTACACCACATCACAAGGCTAAAAGGTGCTTTCATACCATGGCACCGCCAAAAGGCGCCTTCTCACCATAGCACACGAAGAAAGGGCGCCCTTTTCACCATAGCACACGGCGTATGGGCAACATTACACCATAGCGCACAGTACTGTCACACCATAAGGCGCCACTACGGGCACATTCCCACGTTTCATGGCCAAAGGAGTGCTGTCACGCCATGTAAGATGCCGCTAAAGGACGCCATTCCAACATACCGGTAGCATGCGTTTTATAAAGGGTGCCGGTAACACCATAATGTGTGTCACAAGGGCGCCTTCCCACAAAATTGTACTGCTAAAGAATGCTTTCACACCATAATTGGCTGCTAAATTACACCTTCCCATCATAACGCGCGGCTAAAAGGTGTTGTCACACGATAATATACCGCTAAAGGGCACCATATCAACAAAGCGTGACGCGGCGACTAAAGAGTGCTAGTAACACCATAATGATCTGCTGAAGGGCGCCTTCCACCACAGGGCACGGGCTAAAGGCTGCTGTGATTGTCACACCATGTACATTCAATTAATTTTAATATCAAAATACATTATGTTATACATGTACCAGGGGGAGTGTGACCAAATTCTGCCGGGCATTCTGCCGGCCCCGCCCCGCCCCCTAGAGCCAAGAGTATAATGTTTTCTGAAGTATTACTGCATCATGGCTGATATTTCTACCTAGACTTTCAATTACCAGTGGAAATCACGCCGTTATTTAACAGTTTACCAAAAATGTATATTACCTTTAAAAATTAAGAATAAGAAACCCAAGGTGTCCGGGCAAATTTAGAAATTCGATACCAGAATGTATTAGTGCCTTGACGATAGGAATGTCGACAAATGCATTGGGTTCGTGCGGTTTTCTTCTTGTGCCATTTTGAATTGACCGTTTTTGTCTTCGTGTTTGCTTTACCCACTGCAGGATCTTTCTTAGTTCAGTGCCCCGTCGCCATTTTCTCCCAAATCACACATCACACCATGTGCGAAACTGTATTCAATACTGTACTGGCCGAGAAGACCTTCCACACGTTTGCCTCGCTCAGCATGTACGTCTTGCCACTAACCATCAACTTAGCGTGCTACATCAGCATCCTGATCCAGGTGTGGACGCGAACCACCCAGGGAACGGAGAGTGCCCACGCCCAGGAGAGATCGGTGAGACGCAAGCGGAAGATCACACGCATGGTGTTTGTAGTGGTGCTTCTTTTCGCCATATGTTGGGCGCCTGCTCATATTCTAAGAATGTGGCTGGCATTTGACTATCTGGACTACAACAGGATACGGTTTGATCGGTACCCTCTTATCGGCTCCCTGGAGTTTGTGGCTTTGTGTCTGGCCTACAGCAACAGCTGCGTGAACCCCTTCGTGTACGCGTTCACAACGACAAGTTTTAAGAAGTACTTCAAAAAGGTGTTTAGATCGTGTTGTAGATTCACGGACGGCCGAGCTAGAACCACGAGCATGAACCCGTCTACATCTCGTGTGTCAAAGGTCATCACCCGGGAAGAATCATCAGTGTAAATACCTTTCTAATTTGAGGAGATGGTACGTCATGACAGCTGTGATAATAATAATTTTAACAGTAACTTTAAATGTCTTGAATAACACCACGTGATGTTAATATTTCGGAACTATACATTGTGCTGACTTATGTGTGTGAAACGATAACACGGTTTGACAAAAGCTAACAACGGATACAAACATTTACTCATCGAGGAAATTGCGGATTGCCTTGTGGTGTTTGTTTCTTGAAATGTTTGCAAGAACAGATCCAGATTTAGTTGTTATTGTAAACGGTTTTGGTTGACAAGGCATGATTACTTACCAAATCTCAGCAGCCAAAGGGCTAAGTACTAGCGGCAGAGGTTGTAATTTAACCTCAGTGAGTCAGTGCTTGGGATTTGAGCTGTTTTCTCAGATCCTCGCAGCTTGGCTAGGGGATTGCTGGACTGATGACAGACACAAGATTGGCCCGAAAGCAGTGAATCCTTTCTGAAAAATCCCCAAACCCAAGGGACGGTCTGACAAGGCGGTATTAAAGGAGTGCGGTCATTTCGATCGAACTCGCCAATAGTATCAAATATCTCCTCAAATAGACCAGTGACAAGAAAACAGAAAATTTGCAAGTATTGTTGTTAGAACGCTGAGCGGTGAAAACAAAACACCACCATGTTTCGATTCCAGGATAACATATTAGGGATTTGAGCTATTTTGGCACCCACACGTTTCTGCGTCGTGCCATTTCGACTGTAGAATAATTACTCGTATTGGAATCTTCATGCAAATTAAATGTCCAAATGTACGGGATCAATATGTCACAAGAAACAAGACGACCATGTGCGATGACCAAAAATTCCAACGTTTGTGAAAGATTTCGTGTGGATGCAGTATACCCGGGTTCGATGCGCGTATGATGGTACGACCCTCAAAGATACCCGTTCTTTCCTACTAACACACGCACATATATTCGGCAGGGTGACGCGCAATGAATCTGAGGTACCGCACTGTCCCGAAAGTTTTTCAACAACGTCGGCATTTTGGTATACCTATCAACAAAAGAAACGCAAATTCCCAGTTTAATCAGTTGGCATTAAAATATTCACATAACAGCTTCATTATGCATGAAGGCACAAAGTTTTTGTGTGCTGAAAATTCCCACTCAGATTTACTGCTTTTCGGTATATATGCAATATTATATATAAATATTTCTAGGGATGTTTCAATGTGAGTACATGTGTACATCATGTATATGTAATTATTCTGAAGTTGAAATGGGACCGTACGTAATCTTGTGGATGCAAACATTACGTCCAATCTCCAATTTTGGTGAGGACGCAAACTGGGCTATTCTCAAGTAGTCAATATTTGTCATCGGAACAACTGAGCACGTCGGATATTTGAAACCGTTACCACTGATCAACAAACTGGGTTTTGCCTTTCGTTTTTCCCCTTGGAAATAAGTGGATTAAGCGCGTCAAATATGGTATGAACATTTTATCACCCGTTCATGTGTTAAGTTTGGGTTGATTTGACGATCTGAACACCTTCTTTAACGTCGAAAATGCCATCGGAATCTGAAAATATGTCATCAAACTGTCACTTTTGGGTTAGTATATACGCAATGTTTGGTATCGTGCATAGTAACTATTAAAACTAAACAACCAAATCCAGGGTGAGAGAAAAATTACACGGGCTTTGAGGTTGTACAGGATAGTCATCCTTTTGTCTTCTTCTTTGTTTGTGTTTACGGACACATTACCCATAATATTTCGCATTTACTGTATGATTCAGTACACGATCTTTATTCCCAGTAGTTTTCCGAGACACGTCTAGATTCAGCAACTTGCGAGGCAATTGTCAGTTTTAACAAACAAAATAAAGTGGTTTATCGACAGGTGACCATCGTAGTGGATACTTTTCAGACTCTGTGGCACTGAAGGGCCATTCTCCGCTAAAGTGCTCAGACTTGCCATTGATGTGTCGCTCGCACATTTCGGACTGATGAAATCGGTTAAAAGAATAGTTGATGGTGAATTTATTTGTGATTCGGATTTGTTTAAGAAATTTATAGGGTAAAATTATGGTTACTCACCAAATATTTGGGAAATGGTGACAGTAAAGTAATATATGTTGCGATTTCCTGATGTCGCCGGTCAAAGTGTATTTTACACACACGCTCCAGTTCGTTCCTGGGGTGACATACCGAATGTTTATCATTTTACATCATAAGCTCATAGTATGTCCTCATTGCACAATGACAAATTTTAAACTTTGAACTCATCAATTTTGCGTAAGTTACTTGAAAATACATGTCGCCAATTTTACAACCAGATACGTTACCATTTTTTTCTGAACGATCTGAACATGTTACATTCGAGGAATATCCACATAGAGCTAGCCCAGGCAACATGCCAAACCAGTGATCATACATGTTTTCACTTAATAAAATATAGACCTCTCCTTGTTCTTGATTAAAAGGTTTACAACTTGTAAAAGAGGGTCAACGCATAATTGCAGTGTGGTGTTTAAAAAGTAGCGTCAAAGACGTATGGCCGCGGACAGATACGTTACGCGACATACGTTACCGAAACCAGATACGTTACCAAAAAGAATTTGAATTGTTTAGTTGTCTACCTTTTTCTTAATGCAAATATCGCAAAAGACATGTGTTTGTGTATAACCGCTGTTAACTACGATATGTAACCCTTTTTTGTTTGCTGTTTCACATTTGCCGGATTTGTTTTGCCAGATA